>CM039680.1:236795146-237146690 GCA_022537955.1 Schmidtea mediterranea | reverse complement strand
GTAACTACATATTGGAGAGAAACCCAAACTACTAATTGATATATCCATATCATTGTTCAACATGCTACACAAATAATGAAAGCCAATGGGGGAAGATCTTATCTCGGACAAATAGGCAAGATTTAGGAATATTACACTTATCATTCAAACGTTAGAGTAACTTAACACAAATTTTTAGCATGTTTGATATACAAAGAAGAAAAAATCAACTGAAAATTGCAATTGATTCTACCGTTTTTAAGCGAAAACAAGGTGTACTATGGAACACCAAAAGATATTCACAAGATTAAGAGACTAGTAGGCATTCTAACAAAAAAATGGACCGAATAAGAAATCGACGAAAATTTAAAGCAAAAATGATAAGAAGCCGAAAACCAGAATTACGACAGAAAACGAGCAACTGGAACGATGGATAAATTCAGATATGGATAGCACAATACGACAAATACGAAAACCAAGGAGAACGCATGCCTAACTCAAGAGCAACTCAAACAAGAAAATCGAAAGACAAGACATGTGACATTAAATCATCCACCACCAGTAAGTGAAGTCTAAAGAAAACAACAAACATGAAGAAAGACCGATACCAAGACCAACAACAATTACGAAATATTTCCATACATACGAACCAAATTGGCAATTAGTACCAAACCAGCCAAAGATCGAATGGATCAGATCCAGAAAACCTCGGAACATAGCTATTACAAACACTAGCGACCCAACGTACCCATAGAGAATAAATGAGAGAAATAAAAGCAATGATGAACGACAACATTCACAATAAAAAAGGATAAACCCGGAAGACTAGGCCGATGTAAAGAACTAACATCGACTAATAACACTCAGCAAAGAACAGTCGCAGTCATCGAAAAATCTGTCAATAATCGAATATAAAAATGAAAATCAATACTATAGCAGACAGGAAATGACAGATGTATAATTGAACAGATCCATGCCAGAATTATTAAGAAATAGATGACCTAGATCATGGAGCTGAGAGATAAACCGGACGAATATGTAATGTGAAATCAGAAGTGAGATGCTCAGAGAAAAATAGTAGTGCCAGACGCACACAAATGATTTGTTTATGTAACGAAACGAGGAAACTAGAGGATGAAATGAATTTCGAACTAATCACAAATTGAGAAAGAAAAAAACGCCATTAGCCAGAGAAATAGGTATTAAACGATATACATAAATCCGACAACATACAAATTTTACGAGGAGACAAAACATTACAAAACGAAAGATTGGGGATTAACCACCGATGATACATTGAACTCCAACAACAAAACCGAAGGTAACTGAGAAAATATGCTATTGACATCACTACTAAACGAAACGAGAAAGAACAACTACAAAAACGCTAACAAGTTAAAGACATCATTCAGCATCCGACTAACTCGTATCAACGATTAACGCAACACACGATACCATTAACAGATGATACCCCAATAACACTACGGCCATATCGATTGGCAGAAGCTCAAAAATCAGAAGCAGATAAAAGAATCAAACAGATTTACCAGGAGACGAACAAGTGCCGCCATGGCAATCCCATATCAGGAAAAAAAAGACGAACACAACGTTCTTGTAAGACTACCGACGACTCAATGCGTACAAAGCGAAAACAACCCTACCCCGACATAAAAAATGTTACAAACGTTACACGGAGCAGCTATTTACACGTTAGATTTAAAATGGTTATTGGCAGAAAAGTAAGAGAGATTAAAGAGAAAACTGCTTTTACTATTGGAAAAGATCTATATCAATTCAAGAAAATGCCTTTCGGACTAACTAACGCACCAGCTTCATTCCAGAGATGTATGAACTTTGTAACTCACGGCATCAAACAGTGTATGGTATATATTGATGATTTATTAATTTATTCTAGCACCTTCGAGCAACACTTAAAAGACATCCGTAATGTATTCGTTCGACTAAGACAATGGAAAATTAAAATAAAAACCCCCAAATGAGATGGCAAAGGAAAATACACTTCTTAGACATATTGCCGGCAAAAGCAAAGAACGGATCAAAAACATGAAAAGATAAGAATGCCCATACCAAAGACATCACGCAAGTGCAGGATTTTAGCCAACGGATATATCGAAGTTCATCACAATGGTATGCAACATCGCAAACCAAACAAGAACTAACAAAAGATCCCCGTAATAGAAAAGAGCAACAAACAGCCTTGAAACACCAAGAAACAATATCAGCAACCAATTACTCGTACACCCCGATTCAAGTAACCATTTTTGTTAGCCTGGACAGACGCAGTGGATATGCATCTGTGAACAGTCCTAGGACAAATGGATGACGAGTAAAAGAGAGCGAGTATGGATATATAGCAACATCAAGAAAACATGAAAGAACTACTCTGTGACCTGAAAGAGAAGCATTAGCAATAATTCAAGCTATAAACACGTTCAAAGTATTATAGGGTCACGAGAATAATATCACTTACAGATCATCAACCATTAGTAATGGTTGGGACAAACACAAAAGAAGCCTCTAGTAATTGATGAGATTGGGCAATGCAGCATACAGAATCTGCGCGTATATCAATTTAAATCCAAGGAAAGCCGAACGCAATGCAGATTGTAACGTCAAGATTTTGTATTGAGACTGATGGACATGATGTAAGACGAAATATGTCAATCATGCCGAACAGAGGATATCGCATTTTCACAAACTGAAATGAGCAGAAGGAAGACGAGATGACAATAATCGAATTTATGGAAACTAGACGATATGAAAATCTCGGGCACAACAGTAAACGAGAGACATATGGAGAAAACACAGACAGTATATAGCCATAGAAAAGGATGGTTATTATAATGGACGTGAGAAACGATCCATTCTTTACCAGAGATAACGAAAAGAGGTGCTATATCAGATTCACAATGGAAACTTGGAGGACACATGTGTCAGCAAAAAGACGGAAGAAGACTGCGTCAAAATATTATTGCAAATACGAAAGACGTAAAAGGAATGGATAAAGAATTGTTTGATTGTGCAAACCAAGAAAGCAACGAAGAAATGAAACACCGTTAAACCAATGCCAATCCCACCAGAGCCAAGACAAGACGCAATGGATATAGAACCATTACCGAGAAACTAACATGAAATTCTATATATTCGTAGTGACAGATGATTATCAAAACCCAAAGCATCGCAATACCAGAGTCAAAAAGCTAGAAAATAGCGAGAATCCTAGTAGAAGAAGCTGTAATACAGAACACCCAAACAGATTTTAAAACTGATCAAGGAACCAACTGCATGAGCGAAATAAAGAGGAATTACAAATTACTTCAGAATGCAAAATTGAGAAACATCACCGACATCCGCAAACAAATGTCAACCGAACTATTCACGCATACCAATAGAAATGATGTCAAACATGTAAGCAGACAACCAAAAAGGATGGGACAGAGTACATAAAAATACTATGGCACTAGCAAAGAATGTCAATACATACTCAGCAATCAAAAATGATCATTTAAATTAATGTACGGCATAGAATGTAACATGCCGATAGACTTAGAAATCACCGCCAATTATCACGTATTGTGAAAGACGATACATGTAACTGATCAAAAGAGCGAATGCAAGAGATAGGAAAACAGCATATGAATTGATTAATTCAATCTAAGAAAAGTTATAAGAAAACATAATAAAAAGCGAGATGTACGCAGCATAACTTTCAGGTTTGAGACTGTAAAATCGCAACGCCAGATACCATTCCCAGGATTGCCAGAAACTACAAAGAGGTAGGAACCATACAGGATAATGTATGTAATGAGAAAACGCCCGATTAAACTGGCAACAAATCCACTCACCAGACTAGATTACGTAACGTGAGAAGAATTAAACATAACCGAGAAACAAATAACCAGAGAACCAGAGACGAGTATGCGAAACCAAATCACAAACTCACACTGAGTATACAACGACAAACGAGAATTCGAAAAATAGAAGCCAGCAAATAAACCGTAGAGAACCTAAAACGGATGAATCCAAAATAACATCTAAACGCGAACCAAGACAAGTAGACAAATGGATAAAAGTAAAAGCTATCAAGAAATTATGCCAGAAGGTAAGAGAAGGGATGGATGAGACATAGTAAACAAACGGGAAAATAGATGGATAGCAAGACTAGAGCCCACCAGAAATGGATCGTACAAAAAAGTAACCATATATTCATTAGTGTTGGCAATTAGGAAAGTGAATTACCTTAACATTTGCAGTAAGCAAGAAACACCCAAACGATAATGGATATAATTCAATTATGCAGAAATCGGACACCAGCTCATAATATACCAAACGAAGAGGACAAACACCATTAATCGGCAGTTGCACAGATGCTTCTACAAACAGTTCTGAGAGAACTACTATAAAACCTTACATCGTTTAAAGAAAAAGACAATGGAGAAATATGTACTACACTATGCGCTGAATATCCAGACAGGCAAGTGCAATAAATTTATACCAGTAACGCGACAATTAGAGAAGAGAAATATGTAAAACATCCAAACACTATGGGAAGCTTATGACGCCAAACCAGACAAGCAACAGCTAATCCTGATGAAATTGGACCCTACGAGGTTCACCACTCAAAGTAATCAAGTAATAATATATGGTAAGAAAACAGAAACATTCTATAAAGAAACAAAATATGCTCACTACTCCATTTCCGAAACGATAAAGCATGTTGAAAATGGAAGGACTGAAATCACCAAACATCCAAAAGAACATACGAACGGAGACAAAAGGAACAGCATTGATGATAATACATAGATGCAACGAAAGCAAATAAGATTTCAAAAGCGAGCAAACAAGAGATAAAAGAAATGGACGATATAAAACAAGAATAATAAAAATAACGAGAATAATCGAAAATAGATAAAGTCGAGACACATTCAAAGAACCGATGAGATAAAATAATGATAATAATGAAGAAGGGGGTGACAGCAGCAAAAACCAGGATAATCAAAATACTGGAGACGAAAAGCAAATCCAACAACAAGAGAAAAAGGAACCATCTAAACAAGGAACGTCAAGAAACGAGCAACAGCAATAACGAGGGAAAACGAAACAAAGGAATATGTTACTACAACAAAGGAAAATCAAAACCTGACCGACCCTGCTACAAAAAATAATGAATGATTTACGTTCCATAAGTTAACGAAAGCTTGACGAAAATATCACAAAGAAATGAGATCGTTCAGATACGAAACATAACGATAAAGAATTTTCGATCTAAAGGAATAATGCTTACAACTGACGATGAATACAAGCATAAGTTGTCAATTCGATTCAATAGGAAAACCAGGAAAGATGGAAATACGATCCGAAAACTCATCATCATGTCAAACCACCAAAGACGTATGTAGAGATGCTACAAAAGATAGAAACGTAAAAATCCAAATAGAGCCAGGAATAGGCAAATTACGAATAATAAACGATGGAATAGAAACCATCGAACAAGTATGTATACAGAACAAAATTATCGATTGTTGGAAAATGAATATGAAAGCGGGAAAGAAATGCGAATGGGATAGCCTAGAAGGAAATGCGGAATATATAATATGTGCCAACAATGATATAATAATAACTTGCACATTAGCCAAAACTCTGGGATTGAAATTCACAACACCAAAAGAAGAGCCTTATCAACGTCGAGCACGAGAAAATAAAGAAATAATAATAAAAGTGGAATCAAACCCAAAGAGTGGAGAAGAGATAATAGTTGAAAATATGGGCAAAGAACCTATCACAAAAGTTTGTATATTTGAAACTAAAAAGAACGGAACGATAAATGAAAGAATCAAATGTCAATCAAATGATGATATCAAAAACCAAAAATACCGTATTTCAACTAAAAGAAAACGTGGAAAGTATATAGTACACGTCCAGAGAGGAAGAGATGATTACTGGAAATCAATAACCAGAAAGTTACTAGAATCAATTACGACAAAACGTCCGGAAAAAGAAACGAAAGAGAAACCGTACCAACGACAGATCAGAGAAAGTAAAGCAGTAATAATAAACATAGAATCAAATGCGGTAAATGAAGAGGAAATAGTAATTGAAAACACAGGTGAAAAACCCATCACAAAAATCTGTGTATACGAACCTAAAAGAAACGAACCAGTAAACAAAAGAATCCAATGTGAAACGAGCAAAAATATAACGAATCGAAAGTACCGCATACCGACGAAAAGAAAACTCGGAAAATATGTAATAAATATCCAAAAGGGAACTCATGAGCATTGGAGAACGATAACAAGGAAACCACTCAAGTCAAATGCGACAGATCAACCTATAATAAAACAATCTGAGAGAAAACCAAGAAACGAAACATGGAAAAAAGGAATGATCATGGACGACAGCCACCTTTCAATCCACGAAGCATTGCAACTCCAGAAAGCACTAAAAAATGTGCAACCGAAAGAAGGCATAATGGAAACAACCAATGCAAGGGAAAGCACAACTATGCAGCCTAAGGAAACGAGCTATATAATAAAAATGATTTGGATAACAACAGCAATAGTAAGCAGCGTAGTAATGCTGATAATAATTCAATTAGTAAAAACTACCAAATGCCGAAAGAAGTCAATAAAGAAAAGATTATGGCCAGCAGTAGAAAAATTCAATTACGATATCGAATTAGGACAATACGATGCAGAAAGAACTGAGGAATATGAAATAATAAGAGATTCTAGTACGAGCGGACTCTGGTTAAAAGAACCGCCCATTATCGAAGCACAACAATGGTCCAACGAATCCGACGTATACCAGATAATGAATGAGAAATATGGGGATATACGGACATTGCGTATAGAGTCCCCGGAGACGATGGTGTAAAACGAAAAAGAGACGTTGTATATAGTGTAAAATATTATGTAGTATAATAGTAGCAATGATATGTATATTTATAAATATTGTACAAAATACGTGAGAAAAATGAAATAGAGAGAATGCCGATGAATTAATGATGTGTTATAACTAACAGATGGATCCGAATAACGCAAATCAACAAAATCAAGTGAGAATACCACCATTCGTAGAAGTAATACAACAACCAACAGCTGACAATGTACCCATAGAAATTATAGAATTAAATCAAGGAATATACCAAGATTCAGGAATCGAGGCAACGTGGAGACGACAATGCGAATTAATGACATTAATAACGAACAATGCGCAAACTCAGTGGACAAATACTCATCTAGTATTAACGGAAAGCGTAAACAGAGGTCTACAACAAGCTATAAGATTGGAAGAGCAGCAAAGAACAATACTACAATTACAGAGAATAAATGAACAATTAACAGATCAAGTTAGATGGCAAGCTGACGAAATTAGAAGATTACGTAACAATCAACAGCATGTAGATCCAGCAAGTTGGGTGGAATGGATAGCATCGATGCCAGAATTCACCCCTGAACCGGATTCAACAGTAGAGTAAAAATAAAGCGTACCATGTAAATATGTATAAATAAAAAGATAGAAGTAAAGCAACGTCGAGTAATCAGAAAATTTTTGTAGATATGCAGACAATTATCGAGAGAATAAGAAGAAGCGAGAATCCATCAGAAGCTACGAGACGAATAATGAAAGAAAAAATTAAAGTGGTGAACGATATAAAAGAAAGATTGAAATGTTGTAAATGTAAAGAATTATTGATTGGAGCGAGACAGACGAAATGTGGATGCAGAATATGTACGGACTGTACGATAGAAGTGATAGAAACAGAAACAATAAAATGCCCTGGATGCGACGAAATATTGGAAAAGGATGAAGATCCTACAACGATGGATAAAGCCACCAATAAAGAGATCAATAATCTATTAGTCCAATGCCAAATAAAAGAATGCAAATGGAAAGGACTGATGAAGGAAGCCGAAAGTCACGCAAACGAATGCGAATATAGCGAGATATTATGCGAAAAATGTCAAACCATCATAACGAAAAAGACTATCAAAGAACATCACAAAGTGTGCATCAAGAGAGAGGAAAAATGCGAATTCTGTGGAGTCATCGACGAATGGATAAAAATAGAGATGGAACATCGGAATCCAAAAGAGGAACAAATATGTGATCTATACGAAGGGATATGCGAAAATAACTGCGACAGAAAAGAGAAGGTCAAATTGAAAGAACATTGGAACGAATGTATAGGCAAACCAATCAAGTGCCCGTTAGAGTTATTCAATTGTCAAGCGCAATTACCAATTATGGAGATGCAAAAGCATATGATGGAAAATAGTATCGAGCATACCGAAATCATGATGAAAACGATAGGAATGTTGGCATGGGAAGTAAAAAGCCTACGAACGGAAAATGATTCACAAAAGGCAATAATAAGAGAAATATTAGAGTCCAGAAAGAATTTCGAGAGAAGCCAAGGAGATACCCTCAAGAAAATGGCCGAAATGGAAAAGAAAATGCAACAGATAAACAACAACCTAAAGGAATTAGAAACCAACAGTTCTATAGCCAGAAAACACCCTACAGCACCATTTATATGGAAAATAACCGAATTCGCAGAGAAGCTGCAGAGAGCAAAAGACGGAACACAGAGAATTTTAGACAGCCCACCAATATACAGTTGGGAAAATGGATACAAATTGGCATTAGACTATATCCAATGGAGATGGGAATGCAACGGCACCCATATACAGTGTCTTCATCAGAGTGGGAAAAGGAGATTACGACGAGCTATTAGCATGGCCTTTTAAACAAAACATGATACTAACAATGAAAGGGTATGAGGATTACCGCAATCCAATCAGAACAGGAAATGAACCACAGATGGGAAGACCAACAACCGACTGGAATACAGCGATTGGGACACCACGTTTCTATCCACAACAACGATTGAGAGGAGAAGGATTCTTGCGAGAAGATAATCTGTATATAAAGTTAGAAGTGGAGAAGCCAGACAAGACGTTGTAAAAAGAAAAGAAAATGTAAATAAAATGTAAATAAAATAATAAAAATCAAATAAAAATCAAAAAATTACAAATAATCAGAAAAATCAGAAAAACAAAAATTCAAAAATAATGACGATATTTAGATGGCAAGCGGAATCAGCGAAGAGATAACAGTACAGATGAGAGAAGGACCAAATTCGATATAGACGAGATTATGGAAAAAACCAGAAGAAGAGGAAAAATCCAATATACTAACAGCAGCAATAACATACTATGCGGACTTTGATGTGGAAGAAAGACCACAACAAATTAGAACAAAAGTATACCCACCAATGAGGGTAAAAGACGAAAACTTGAGAAAAGAGGAACAAAGATACCTAACGTTTAAAAATAATAAAGTATTCACCGACCAACAAAGTCAAGAAATGGCCGCACAAGGATTTTATTTTACGGGAACGCCAGAACAACCAGACGAAGTAACATGCATCTTTTGCCAAGGAAAACTCGCACAATGGAAAAGAGGAGAAACAGCAAAACGGGAACATCGAGAAAAACTCCCGAGATGTCCATTTATGTTAAATTTAGATGTCAGAAACCAAGTGATGAACAGAGCAGAAGGACTTCGACAATCAGAATTAGACAAAGATGAAAAAGGAGGCGAGAAAAAGATAACGATAATAAAGGGTTTCGAAGATCCAGCAGAATTAAAATGGGAAAAAGAGACTATAAATAGAACATTCGAAGAGAGAATTGAAACTTTCAAAGGAAATCCAAGAGCAGCAGAATTTGCGAGTCAAGGGTATTGTCAAACAGCCAGAGGAATAATGTGCGAAGGATGCAAAAATCAACAACCAATACCAGATCAGAATGTCAAAAAGCTAAAGCATAAAGGGAAATGCATGTATAAGCAAGAAAAAGAGTCAAAGAACATCGAAATAATAATTACCAACCAACAAATAGAAGATATTTTGGATCGACCGAAAACGAGAACCATAATGCTATTATCAGGAGTAGATACTCAAAAGATGAGGAAAATAATCCAAGAAAGATTAGCTAATAATTTAGAATGGTATGACTCAACGCAAGCAGTAATCCGAGCAATCAAGCAATATCAAGAGAAACCAAAAGAGAATCGAGACAGATCAATAATAAAAGAAGCTATTTTGGAACAGTATCAATGTGTAACATGTTGGCAGAAACATGTTGAAATAATTTATATTCCTTGTGGACACATGGTCACATGTGAAGCGTGCGGGATAAAAGTTGATATATGCCCGGTATGTAGAAAGCCGATCAACGGGCGGATCAAAGGATTCCGTTTCGCTGATCAGTAATTAAAAATGGGAGTAATGTGTAAAAATGTAAATAAAGATAAACGAAAAACAAAAAATTATAAAAACTCAAAAACCACAAAAATACGAGATGATGTAAAATTATGATAAAATTTTGAGATGATTGAAAAGAGAGAATAATCGATTATTAATATTTAGAAAACAATTATGAATCTAAACGAGACAAAAGAAGTTGTGAAAGAGGCCGAAGAGTCAAAACCAACAATCAAAGATCAATCAGAATCAATAAAAGTAACAAGTGAAGAAGTAGAATTGTGGAGACAAAGAACGTTACAACTAAAAGAAATGCTACTAATCGTAGAAGAGGAATTAGCACAAGAAACTCTAAAAACGAAAATGATGAAAGAAAAGTGGGAAAAACAACTAGAACAAAAAGCAACCTACCCAAAAGGAAAAGAGAAAGCGTACCAAGAGCGAGAAGAAGAAATGATGAAAGAAGCTATGCAGAACCAAACCAGAATTATAAACCAAAGAAAGGAGATCAGAATGTTAGAGCAGGAGAAGCAGGATCAGCAAAGCGAAATCGAAAGATTGCGGGAAGTGATAAAAGATAAAGAAGCAGAGATACGAGAAGAAGGAGAGGAGACGATAAAAATCATACAGCAAATGCAGGAGGAAATTGGGCAAATCAGCACCCAATATCGAATAGAGAAAACAAAGAGGACCCATTTGGAACAAGCCAAAGAATGGGCAAAAAGACAAGCGCGATATTGGAAAATCAAATGGACAGAAGACAGAGAGCAGTCAAGAAGTAATTGGGAATCGCGGATCAGACATTATATCCAGCAAATAGCCGAAGAGGAAGATAGAACAAGAGCATACAAAGCTAAATGGGAGAACGCAAAAATCGAGATCAATAAACTGAGAAACCAAGGGCCAAAACCATCAAAGAAAATAAGAGAGCCCAGAGACGACAGACAAGAAAGAATGTTGACTCAGATAACTGACCAAGCAAGAAAATGGCGAATAGAATGCAAAATATGGGAGGACGCCAACGCAAAACAATCTAGCTATATAGCGAAATTAGAGCAGGAAGTCGAGTACCAACAAACCAGAGTAAAAGAGATGCAAATCGAGCAGGACGAAGCTCATCGACAAAGACGAATACAACAAATAAAAACGGAAAAGAAAGAAAGTTGGATTAAATTAGAAGCAGGAAAATGGAAGAACCAGTATCAGGAAGTCAAGAAAGAGATAAGACTGTTGCCCAAAAGGATACTAAATATGGAAGATTGGGAACTTTGGGAACAAGTTGAAGTGCAGAAAGAAACAATCGAAGAACTAAACGAGCAGGTCCAAAACTTAGAATTTCGGGAAAAAATCAGACAAGGCACAATAAGGAGGCTCAGGAGACACGAAAAGGAATACGAACAACAACTTAACGAAACGGACAAGATAGCAGCAGAAACGAGAAATCAACTTACTGATGAAAGACGACAAAACCAACAACTAAACGAGAGAATAACAGAACTCCAACAGGAGGTGAATGGACACCGAGGAGTTACAGTATTCAAAGAAATTCAGTTGAGACATCAACTCGAAGTCAACGATCAGTTGAAAGAACAAGTTGAAGCAGAGATAAAAGCGATAAAGCAAGGATATGAGGAAAATGAACAAAATCTGAGAAAAGAGATTGAAAAGTTAAAAGCTTTGGAAAATACGCATCGATTGGAAACGCAAGTGGAAGAACTAACGGAAAATACGGAATATCTTGCTTATCTCTTAGACGAAGAGATACAAATATCAAACGCCTTGCGTGCAGAAATAAATACCTTGCAGAGCCGACCACCAATCCTGCTTATGCCGTTATACCCAACCGAAATTCCAACCCAAGTACCCGCCGAACCCGACGAAGGATTCGGGGAGACGGACGAAACGACAATATAAAGCTAAATAAGAAAATTGTAAAAAGTGTAAAAATAGTGAAAATAATAAAATGATAAAAAACAAAAAATTTTTGTAATCGATGTATATTTAGTATGAATCCAAATGAAATAAAAATCCGAATGAATCTAGAAGACGGAGAATACGTACCAAGCCCAATTCAATTAGTAGAACCAATAGAGCAAGACCACTGAGGTATTATAGTAAAAAGTGGAGAGCCGAAAGAAAAGAGTGGCAAGAAATAGTGGAGGAGCAAGAATCAGAAATCGCCCGGATAAATCAACAATTAATACAATCTAAACAGTTAGCCAATACGATAAAGCGAAAACTAACATCCAGCATGGGAGAAAATAGAAATCAAAAGAGAGAAAACGAACAATTGAAACGAGAATTAGCTGAAATAAAAACCCGCGTAATCCTGGAAGACTATTGGAAAACCGAAGCAGAACGAATGCGAGACAGCAGAAAAAGCGAACAGAGATACGTAATACAACTAGAAGACAGTTGTAAAGAAGCCAGAGAAATAAAAGAGAGCCATCAACAAGCCCAAAAGGAAATTAAAACATTAACAGATCAGCTTCAGGAAGCGAGACGAAAGCTGGAAAAACAAACAACCAAGCGGGTCAACTACAAACGTCAACTCAAGAGAAAACAAACAAAAGAAAGAAATCTTCAAATGAAAATTCATAATCAACAAAGAACAATCAAAGAAGGTAAAGAACGATTAAAAGAACTCCCAAAACTAACCGAGCGATTAATAAAAGCCCAAGTCCTGATAATGAGATTCTCAGAAAATAAAATTAAAGAAGAGTGCGAGAGACACTCAACCCCAGAAAGAGAGAAAGAGTAAAAAGGGCTAAACTCCACTGTATATAGTTGAATAAAATTGTAAATAGACGTGAAAATTGATTGATTATATTAGAAATGAAAACCATGAACCCAACGTTATGGATCACAATGACAATGATGATAATGATGAGAAAGTGTAATACTGAAAACCCATTAGAAAAATGCGAGAAATCCCAACCCTTCAGAAGAGAAGACAGTACCTGTGCCGAGTTCAAAGAAATTTGTAGAAATCCCGATAATGAAGAATGTCAGCAAATAAAACTACAATGTATACAATGCCCCATGAAAGAGAACAAGGATGAGATAAAACAGAATATCGAGAAAACCCAAATAATGATACAAACCCTACTGAAAAATAATGAAGAGATAGCCAATATAAAAAATGAGAACCAAGAGATAAAGAAAGCCCTAGAAATTGTCATCAAACAAATTCAAAGAACAGCTAAAGCAAATCCCAATAACAAACCAATCCAAGAAATCACCCTATCAATTCAAAAACAACTAGGAAAACGAGTGAGACAAGGAAATGAACCCCGTACAACAACTCTATCAATCAAACTTATACTACTGATTAGTATAATATTCAACATAATACTCTTTATATGCTGTCTCATCCTCGGCCTAACAAAAAACAAGCAAAGGCAAAATACCCCAATTCAAAAATTCAGAAGAATGTTCACCCAAATTCGAAAAATCGACAAAACCAACGAAACGATAAGACTCTCGCAGATTTCTATCAATCACCCTTCAAGATCAGCCCAGCTTGAAAGCGAAACCCAAGCCGTCAGTGATTCATTCGAAGCCAAATATAACTGATTTACATTGATTTGAACTAATTAACACGTATTGATTTACATTGATTTGAACTGATATTACAAAACTTGCACTGATACTAAAAAACTGAACTATCTGATTTTATTTGATTATGTATCGTAGCAGGACCTTAAGTCCATCTTTATCTTGATGATTTAACCGTACCGTAAAAGCTTCTTAGGAATGTGAATATTGAAAGCAGAATGTATGTATCATTTTATCAATTGAAATTGCGGGTCGCAATTTTACGGACCCCCGAGTGTTTTATGTTGGGCCAAAACGTAAACGGCCTTCAAAATGTTTAAATGGATCAGAAACACACACGCAAACACAACACGCAATTTAAATAAAACCTCAAAACACCAATTAAACCATATAAAATCTGAGAAATAAAAGAATTAAATATAAATTAAGAAACATAAAAATAAAATAAAATATTAACAAAATGCACCAAGATCCGCACGATATCTACACAAACACAACAAGAAAACACAACAAATTCGACGAAATTGGAAAAATCAATTAAAGTTCATTAAAGCAAGATTTAAATCGGAAAATTTGAATTAGTGATAATTCAAATAAAATTCTAAATAAAAAATTATTAAAATAAATCAAAAAATAATAAAAATAAAATATAGAATTTGCTAGAAAACAACAAGGTCGAATTTTGTTTTACTACATCAAATTTTACACACCAAAAATTTAGGTATATATACTGATCCATTTTCACATTAAAGTTAACCTTAAAAACCATTTTTAAGACTAAAAACTATTTTTGAAATTACTCCGTGTTTTCAAATTATTTGAATCTTTTAAATCTATTTTCAGAATTTTAGGTGAGAATCATTGATTTTGGAACCCTCTTTCCACGCCCCGTGTCTTGCATCTCTGTAGAGCTCTGCTCGGACGTCGGCGTGGGAGGAGAGGCATTTGGTTTATTATGTGAATGTATGCTAATTTTTATGAATTGGAAGGGTAACTTGTTATATTTTTCTTATAATTAATAAACTTTATTATGTATAATGTGTTTCATATATATCTATAATTTGTAAAATTAAAATATGTCGAAATTTTTCCGGCCCACAGCCGAAACATAATGCAAGTAAATAAAATCTACACACAATTCAGATTCGTGTAAGCGCGTGGAATATCGCCAATGATCTGTGCCCGTGAAGACCCGGCGTGCGGAACGCAGAGTTGGATCGTCAATATTATCCTTATAGATGAAAGGAGGAATAAGGGAGAAGTCATCTGATTGCTTCCTCGTTCCTCGTTTCTGTAAACTCGACTTAACTCATACTACACATGGCTCAAAATCATCTACACCGAGTAGTCCAGTGGGCACTCATTAAATATAATATGAACACATTATGCGCCTAAGGTCTATTAACGGGGAATGGCACGGGGAATGAGAAAAACAAAAATCAAATCGTTGATATTAATTAATAATTCGGAATAACTTAGATGAAAAATATTAGTACAATTAAATTGAACTTGTCTTTCGAACAGATTGGTGTAGCTGTATTTTATTAACTTAACCCAATGTAGCTGTTAATCAAATTTGAAGTAACGATTTAGTTAATGAGAAGCAGAAATTAAAGTAATGCGAAAATTCTATCACTTGGATTAATTATTGAGTAAAAATGTGTAATTGTAATTGTAAGAAAAGGATTAAAATTCAAGTAAACATCGATTGGAATCTGTTAAATTAATTGTCAAACGAAACCGAGATAACTCATTGATTTAACCAACGTTGAGACAACGATCGATGAAAACTTGAGGAAGATTAAAACAAATGATTATAGTTAAAGGTAAAGTGTTATCGAGAGAAATTTTTGTGATTACCTCATGATAAGTCATTTAAATATCAGTGAAAATTTTTGAAGGAGAATGTCAACCATTAACACTCAGGAATTAGGATAAATATTAAACTGAATTAAATCGGTTTGATGGACAAGTTCTCTTTAATAATAATATAAATTTAATTAAACAATATAAAGACTATGGCAACCTAAACATCAAATATTATCGACTAGGATTTGAACCCGCCCAACTAATGTTGACGATGAAATAACTGATTCGAATTAATTATGATAAAATCCCTTATTACTTCAACTACAAGTTATTATAAATATATTAGAACGAAAATTTTTTAAATTTATTATCAGTAAATTACCACTACTCGTTCACATAAATCCAAAATGATGCATAAGATATCCAAGAGATAAACGAAGTGGTTCAACAAAAATTCCAATAGAAGTCGAATCAAAATTGAAATAAATCGATCCATCATATTGGCGAACCAGAAAACTCCCTTAAAAAAATATGCGAAAAAATTAAGTAATGAATAACATAAATTACCAGATGACCCGATCGCCACTTCTAAAACATTATCATCTTTACTGAAAAGATCCCTCGTCCCAATAGCACCAAATAAATAACTAGTCCAAAATCCCGAACCACTGCAACTCGTCACAATGAACGTCGACCATGAAATGATTTGCAAAGTACCTAAAATAGATACGTAAATTATTGATTTGAGAAAATTTACTGACTTACAAATCGGCATCCACAATAATGTAAACATCCGCTACAGTAGCCAAATCATGAACGCCATATGTTTCCGGCCTATCCGGATATCCATAGTACATTCATTATGATCAAGCGTACAAGTATTTACTTATCGATCCGGTTCTAAAACTTAATAATGATCTTGATTAATTTGGTTTGTAAATAATAATCATTAAGATTATTTCTTCTTAAAATTTTTTTTTGAATTTAATTTAGTTCATAAATAATAGTCAGTAAAATTGTTTCTTCTTAATTTTGTTAACATTACTTCTTCTTAATTCTTTCGGATTTAATCGTCGCAGTACTATTTAGTTTGAGTGATAAAAAATTTTTATTATACAAGCATAACTTAACCGGTCGCCCACTTAATTGGCATATACAAGGTCAAGACATCTAGTAGACGTTCAAACGAGTATCTATTTTAATGTTGGAGAATCACTGATAACCGAATGAGACAGGAAGACAAATGATTTTTCCACCGACCCCTCTTCAAGTTCTGAGAGTTAAGATACTTTGAAGTTAAGATACCCCAGTTCCGTCAAATTGATAAGCAACATTATTCACGTACCGAGTAAAAATAATTTTTCCTCCTTTCATTCAGAACCAACCGAGGCTATGCTCGAATTACCCGCCCATATAGTAGAACAATGGAGACAGGCATGGAACCGGGTGTATCAAGAACGGTACCCTTCCATGCCTGAAGATGACCAACTGGAAGATATAAACCCAGAAGAATTCATGCGGCAGTTCCGGAGGCCGTTCGACGAGCCTAACCCTTCTCAGGATATCTTGACTCAAGCCCAGGAGCTTCTGGAGGACCTCCTCCAACTCCAGCGTCAAGTCGAAGAAGATGTGGCAAGGGCCGCAGCACACCTGGCCAACGTCCAAGATGATCTGACGGCAGGACGGTTAGCCAGTAGATACCCACCCTCACCAAGGCCAGTTAGAAATCTTAAAAGGCCGGTAATCGTGATCCCTGGTTACTCGCCAGAAGAAGGGATCAAGCGATTTTTCGCTGACGATTAATTCTTGTTGTGATGATTTAAATATTAGTATTACAAACTATTTGTTCTCTTCTATTATTATCATAACTTTCATTTTAAAAATTTGTTTAAATAAAACCATTCATGTTTGCATTAGTCGCCATCCAATTCATTCGTACTATTTTAGAAATGGATCCCATAAAGTTACTACAAAACGAGTTAACTCGAACACAACAGGCAAACAATGACCTCCACGATCAACTCTTACACCTGGTCCGGGAAATGCAACAACTCAAGGCTACGTGGGTAAACCCCACTAAAGTCAAGCCGTTATATCAAAAGCTAGCCGCGGCCCAGAAGGGGTGGGCCGAAGAAAGACAATTGGTGACAAGTTTGAAGACCCAAATCAGGGGGCTAGAGGTAGCGCTGTCAGCTAGTCAAGAGGGGGCAGCGGTAACCTACCCTCTAGTTTTCGCCCCGGCTCAATTAGCGTACCGTGAGTCGAATCCGACCCCATCCGCAATGCCAACCCTGTCGAAAACCCTACTCCAACAATTCCTTCAACATCCAGTCGACGACCGGGTCGCAAGGAGCGAGCAAAGCGCCGAGCCGCTCGACTCTCAAATCAATACACTTCGTAGAGAAAGAGACTATTGTTAATTTATTGTTTTCTGTACATCTCCCATTGCATTTCTGTACCAGTAATGTTTGTTTTTCTAAATAAAATGATATAATAATAACATTGTGAAGAATTAAATAAAACCACTATTATTTTGTCTTCTCAAACTGACGCCGACAAACCAGCTGGATAGACGATAGAAAGTTAGACGCAAAGGGACCATTAAATAAAAGCGAGCACAGGTCTTCTATCGACAGCTCGTGAACCCGAGGATTGTCCGAGCAACTATAGTATTAGCTAATGATACTCAATTTTTGCGGGCAGTCAACCACTTGAACGCATTACCAACGTTGCCTAGCAACGGGTGCCAAGTGGCAGATAGCATCTTTTTGTATGGCGTTACGGGGCAACCATGGAATAATTTAAACAAACATCGAAACCCTGTAACCCACCACTGTAATCATCCCAACCCTTGAGTGAGTAAAAGATGACCACCGTTAATTTATGTTAATATAAACTCAAACCCAGTAAGATGATTATTGATGCGTGATTACTTTTAAATAACCTTAAATAAAATCAAAACACAATTAACAAGTCAGTATAGTATTCATGTAGAAATAAAAACAGATTAATTAAAACATCAAACTGAAACATATAATGATAAGATCGAGATGCCATTGGCCACAGAGACAATTTATTGGTAGGACGAATGACGCGAGGGACAGGAAGTTGAACCATAATTGCACGCATACGCATCTCTTCCCGAGTATCAGACCATGAGAATAAATGACATGATTATCCAAGCACAAATCACCACTGAATATAAAATGATGAAGGATCCCAATTGCGAGCTCATCAAGATAGGGAGACGATTGATGTCTGTTTGGCGGATGTTCTGAGAGTTAATGTACGTCCGGAATGAATATGCGAAATCCCCAGTTGCCGGAGGAGATGGTGGGTCCAGACTGTCGTGGCAGGTGCCCAGCGATGGAGAATTGTAGCGAGCCGTTTTGAACGAAATCATATATATTTACACGGTATATTTATAACCGGATCGCCTAACCATCCAAAACAAGATCGATCAAAAGAGAGGGAAATAAAACAAATAATAAAATTAATCTTGTCAATCAACCGGGTTATTCAGAGCATTAAAAATATATTGTCGTAACAACAGAGAATAGGCCCGATTAAACAGTGTCTCCACCCAACCGTAAAGAATGACTAATTAATAATGAAATTAGTGTTATGAAAAAGCAGGGCAATATTTAGAAATTAATAACAAAATAAACCAACATAAAACAAATTATAACCATTTCTGTAATAAATATATAAAAACTAAATTCCACAGATACCAATGACGTTTAATATGAATAGTGAGGGAAAAGATATTTTGCATCTAATCAAGCGAATACAAATTAACACTCACCGATATAAATAAGGAGTCAAGAAATTAAAATATTCATAACAATCAAACATGTCCAATCTACGTTCAACATATGACGAAAATAGACATGATCCAAAGGGATGACTGGGAGACCGTACATCAAATCGACTATCGCCCAACGACGCAGTCATGAAAGACCCCACTGAACCCTCAGGAGATAATTTTCTTGTTGTAATTTATTATCCGGTTAAGTAGATACAAATTATACCCCATCATAAGACAACGGCTGTATAATGGAATTTCGCGAATACCCTACTTTAAATAAATTAAGATTTCAATGCATGACTATTTTGTTTATTCTAATGCTGATTATATGATTCTTTCAGACCGCAGAGATCCGCATGGAGTATGGAGTGATGACTCTCGATTGACCCTGCAGGTGTCAAGTAGCTCTGCCGCACGGTATAGGCAGACGCTATTGGATCAAGGTTACGAATTGGCTACTTACGGAGGACCCAATCGGCCTCGTCGACCCAATGATCATGGAGACGAAATTGAGTTGCCAAGCATCGCCATCAAGCGGGAACCGAACAGGAACCCGGCACGAGAAGCTCGTCAGCGAGCTGAGTACACAGCGATGAAAATGGAAGAGATGGAGAAGAAATACCACCGGAAAGCGGTGATGGCCAGGCAGAGATTGGCACAGATAAATCGAGATATCGCCAGCGGAATCATTCCTAGCACCGATGGATCTCGGCCGGACTATGGAGTCTCATTTGAGCTAGATAACCCAAGACTCCTGCAAATGACCGCCCCAACGACGCTGATCTTGCCTGAGAGATTGATCCAGCCAACTCTTCGCAACAGACTTGAACCGAGACAACAAGACAAGCATGCTTATGCCCGCCGACACTCACAATGCACGTTCTCTAGTCGTAATCGTCGCGACACTGATTCCAAAGATCAGAATAAATACTAAACTTGAATAAACTGGTGTCATGAAATAAATATTATTAATTAACTTGACTATTTAATTTCATTTTCTGCTATAAACGGAATAAGTTCTAAAATGATGACCAGTGAGACGAACTCTAACCACTATTTAGTAACGTATTTTCATGACTTAGACCTTAGTTACCACGAGGAAGGGAATCTTTACAACTCAAACAGTTAACCATGAACTAAAGTAAATAAATAATTTGTAACGAGATCCACCGGGAATTAATTCGATGAAACCAATGATGTTCACTAATATATATTTGGGACGCGGACAAAAGAAATTAATTAATGTGCTGAAAGCAACGATGTCAATAATTATTTCTCAAATGATTTTAATTTAGAAGTGGAAGCGACAAGAATTCTCTGCCAAGAACTGAAGGAGCTCCGGAGCGAGAACATGCACATCCATCGACAACTCCTCCAGCAAAGCCGTGAACTCCAGAGAATAAAAGCCACCTGGGCGGAGCCGTCAAAAATGAAAAGCGTATACCAACGCCTTACTGCGGCCCAACAAGGCTGGAAAGATGAAAAATTGTTGAATCAAGCCCAACGAACTCAGATAAAAGGCTTGGAAGTCGCCCTGTCAGCGTGTCAGGAGGGTAGTGCCGTGACATACCCCCTAGTCTTTGCACCGGCACAGCTGGCCTATCGCGAACAAGATAAGCCAAAACCTTCCATCAAGCGATCTCATCCGCATGCCAGGCCATGCCGAACCGAACGCTTATGACGAAGTGCCCAAGGCGAAAGCAAATGATTAACAAAGTGAAATTCAAATGAAATAAAATTGTGTTTTTACTAATCTGTTTCTTTATAACGATTAATGTGCACGAGTAAAATAAGAAAGGAATAATTAAGGGACCTGAAAGATAAGACGGACATATGCCTTCTAACGGCAGTCCGCTGAACCCGACATAGGACTAAACCTTAGCAGTTCAGACATCGGAATTCACCTTTGGAGGTCTTGTGACCAATAGATTACAGTTCCAACGTTGCTTAGCAACGGGTAACCACTGGCGGGCATTGACAATATTTTGTATGTAATGGGGTTAAGGTCACTAAACCCACTAACCCCACAAATGTAAAATTAGTGTTATGGAGTACCATAGAACAGATTGTGCCCTAAGTCATTTTATAATAGCTGCTTTAATGAAATTAAGTAATATCAGAGCATTACATATAAAATTATAATCCATATTTACATCAATAGTGGATAACAGTGTTATCTTATAAGCCACTAATTACTGTTTATAACACAACAAAATATACAAGTGTTTTAATGAACCAAAGAGTAGTTGCCAGAAAAGAAGAAATAAATTGCAAAAAATATGATTGAAGAAGAATGAATTTATGAATTATTGTGAAGTCTGATTTTGATATTATTGTTCTATAATAAAATTTTGGCAATTTAATATTTATTATTATTATTTATATTTATATTATAAATACACATAAGTACTGTTGGGTTAGTGGTGTTTTAACCTTGACCCTTTACATACAATGCTATGCGTCTACCACTGGTTACCCGTTGCTAAGCAACGTTGGTAATGCAGCCAATGGTTCTGAGACCGTCAAAGGTGAGCTTTGTTACCAAAACTGCTAAGACCCGGTCTACAGCTGGTTCAGCGACCTACCGATGGAAGGTGTATGCTCGTCTTGCTTTTAGGTCCCCTACTTTCTTCTCATTTCCCCCATTCGACGTGTACTTTATTCCTCACCAAATGTCTAGACAATCGCCCGATTAAAATATTACCCAAATTAAGAATTAACATTTATCTATACCGTTACAACCAATTTTATTTGAAGGTAAAAACTAAATTTACCTTCACAAGAGCTTCACCCAAATGTTATTTACCATCGTCAATCGTTATCTCTTGGATATGGAGGTCTTCGGTACTCCTTTTCTTACATTTTAATTAAATAGAGATTTTTATTTCGAACAAACGATCTCAGCGAACGAACGAATTACAACACTAAATTTTATTGCATTAAAAATAATTACCACATACAACCAATGTTAAATTCACATCAAATAATGTTTCATAGGGAGGATCAAACTTCAGTTATTCTTTAGTTGCAGGAGCCGTCGGCTCTTTCTCTCTGCTCACCCTGGTCTAGTATAGGTCTTTGGCTTCCCCCGAGGTTTCGTTGTGCATGTCTGATCCCGATAGGTGACTTGTGCCGGGGCGAATACCAAGGGGTATGTGATAACACTTCCCTCTTGGCTCGCCGCAATGGCTACCTCCGGTCTCCGGATTTGAATCCTTTTTGCCTAATTCAGGGCCTTCTCCTCCTTCCACCCTCTTTGAGCCGCGGTGAGTCGCTGGTAGATTTGTTTCACCCGGGAGGGTTCGATCCACGTGGCTTTGGTTCGCTGGAGTTCACTCCTGAGTTGCACACATTGCTGGTGCAAGTCGATATTTTCTCGTCACAGCTTCTTTAGCTCCAGTCCAATCTCTTTGATTGCGTCCATGACTGAATTTACGGGTATAGTTAATAAATTGCATTAATTATAAATTTACACAACAAAATAAACATGGAAAACTAGTTCAATTTTAATTAATTGCATATCGAATTACTGATATTGGTCTTGATTAAATTTTTCAATTACGATATCATCATATTCCAAGTTTACAATAGAGTTTTTTTAACCAAACGAAATTAAAATTAAAAGCTAAAACATTTATTTTTTATTAACACAAATTTACATTGTTGCACAGATTTATTTTGTGATTTTATGTCCATAATTTCCACGCGGTGCTCCACATTTTAGAGGGCGTCCGGAATTAGCGTGTTTCTTGCTCGTCCTATTGGTTAGAGCCTCCAGCATGTTGGGTTGGAGGAGACGTTTGGGTATGGCTAGATGCACCGGCGCGTTGAGCTACAGGAGGATTGAATTTTCTGGATCGAAGGTGTCATTGTAGTTGGATAGGTAGCCATCGGAACTTGGAATACGGCCACTGGTGATATCTTTGCAGGCTGGCTTTCCAGCGATATTTCCTTTTGAGGTGTCAAAATTGTTGAAGTGCCACCTCGACTTCGTGGGGGATTTTGCGGGCCGGATTTCTTCCTGGCTCCCTTTTTATGGCGAGACGGGTAGTTCCACGTCTTCTTCATGTCAATTTTGATTTCGATGAGGCCATTCTGGTGTACCATGCGTGGATAGGGAGTATCCCCGATCCCACAGGGCTTGTCGATAACGTCTTGCCAATTTATTTGGGATCGTTAATGTAGTTCGATTGTCGTCCATCCAATATTCACAAGGATTTCCTGTTGCTATTAAATATCATTATATTTCTCACATGCACTGTCATATGTTACATATTCTTAACAGTTCATTCATAAAACAATAAAAATTTATTTCCTTGTTAACTGAAATATGTATGGAAGTTTACAAAGAAACAAAATTACTCCATTCACTAGAATTACGTGGTATTAATTCACGATTCACTCAATTGATTTAGGCAC
This sequence comes from Schmidtea mediterranea, assembly GCA_022537955.1. Taxonomy (NCBI): domain Eukaryota; kingdom Metazoa; phylum Platyhelminthes; order Tricladida; family Dugesiidae; genus Schmidtea; species Schmidtea mediterranea. The sequence goes on along the minus strand of CM039680.1, from coordinate 237,122,826 downwards.
ACTGGGTAGCTTGTTCTGTTACAGATCGAACATAATAAAATCATTTCCCCTCAAATTGATCGTATCCATCGTTAAGAATTGACAACAACGCTTCACATTTATGCCCACAATCTCAAGGAATAAGATTAAGATATGCCTTGCACCGATTAGAAATGTAACGCTTCTTTTGTCTTTTGTAAATAAATTCAGTAGGTTAAATTGTATAAATATAGAATTTCTAACGTATTGGGTTTTTATATTCCATCGAATAAATGCATTTAATATTCAAATGGCGAAAATGATGCCAAATTTATAAATATTGACTACTGATGGCAGCATTTATTTACCATGAATCTAAAAAGTATAAACCTAATGTTACTTTACGTATTAGTACTTGCTGTTACCGTTAAATGAAAATTAAAACTAAGTTACGTTATATATTGATAATCACTAAGATTATAAAATCGATTCTTATCATTCATAAAATACTACAAACATGAAGTCAAAATTATTACGGAAAGAACATAAAATCCAATACACATTGTTTATTAAATTAAACTTAGATAAATTAGAACTTGAACTTTAGATATGATTAGTAAAACTCACTACCCGACGTGTTGTCTTCTTGCATGAACTGGACTTCTTCTTTCTTTGCGTAGTTGACTTCGTGATGATTTACATCCTACTTCTTTAATCGGTTCGAATTTGTCATATTTAGAGAAGAATGATAGTACTTACTAGATATGTCGGTATTTATATGGCTAAAATGAATCATGTCGTGATCTGTATAGTCACGAGAATTTTCTATGGCTGTCGCTCATTGGCTCTGTCATAACTGACACTCTCCAATTTCTTCTCTGTGAATGATTTCTACTGCTAGACATTTCTGTTATTCATGTTGCTCACAGCAATCCTGAGTGGTGTGCGTTACTGGCCGATTTCTTCTGCTCTTCTCAGTCGATGCACACCGGATTTCGGATGTACCAAGCAGTGTGTAGGTTTCCGCATCACACGTGTTAGGTAATTTATTATTACATCATCATTTTTCAGACTATATTATTTATTTTTAGATATCGATTAGGAATTTAATGCTTTACTTGCGTTAGTGTGTTTCTGGATGTGACTCAATTCATGTTTTTCATTTGATACTTTTTCTTTGTCGCGGCCGGATTTACTGTAATCACCTAACGGGAATGTTGCTACAATACGATCAACGGGACTCGCCAAAACCCTTGTAGTAACTATTCGGATCCGTTCTGATTTCCAACTCAAGCTGTCTAATGGATGCAGGTGGGTAATTCCCACTTCATACCCTTTTCTAATGGATCAAACTATGGTCAATGGTCTACGAGGATATTTTATAATGCTAGTTTACGGTGATGTAAACTGGATATAATCATGGGGGATCTTAGGTGAGTTTTTTCCATTTTATTATTATTTTCTTTTTCATATTTAAGGGCAGCTCCTGTGGCAGTGAAACTCGCCTTACTACACAGGTTTCAAATCATCGATGAGCTTGGATCTGAATTTTCTTAAATGATTCTCTCGAGTTGGACCTATCTTATGGATACGTGATCGAAATACCCGTTGCTCCTAATTGCTTGACGAAGTGGTTGGTTATTCTTCAAGTGATTTATGATTACTTCTATACTTTTATTGTTTCATTAATTGCCTTGTGATTTATTTTATGGTTTATGATAGTCTCTATATAGGCCTATGTGTTGTTATTTAATAAATTAAAAGATAACGCCAATAAAAAACCTTTCGTACATCAAACGAAACCATAACATCATTCATACTTCGTTTTTGTAGCTTTGCAATACAAGAAACAAACTCAAAGCTATCCTTACATTCAAACTCTGATCGCATTAACGGTTTTAATAATCCATCTAAAAACTTTGCTATTTTATACTGGGCAGTACCAACCATCGACAAAACTGGTCTCATAGGTACACCATCTTTATGGATTTTTGGCAGCCCATATAGTTTAGCTGGCTGCGATCCTATTGGACGAATAGACTTACCTACCTCTTCATCAATAAGCTTCTTCTCAATAAAACCATTTAACATTTTTTGCACAAACTCTTCATCCTTAAGAGGAGGCAATTTTCCAAAAACGAAGTATGAATGATGTTATGGTTTCGTTTGATGTTTGTAGTTTGTTTACGAATGTGCCACTGGTTGAGACGATTGACTTATGCTGTGCATTGTGGAATGAAAATGATGAATGGTATCAACAAATAGATGGAGTCGCTATGGGTTCCCCTTTAGCACCAACGATGGCATCAATATTTTTGGCTAGTTTGGAAAAGAAAATTGCTTCTTTCCAATTTGAAAAACCTTTTGTTTATAAAAGGTATGTGGATGATATTTTTCTTATATTTGAAAACCAGAAACATGTAGAACCGTGTTTGCATTTTATGAACAGTTTACATAAAAACATTGTATTCACATGTGAAACGGAGAGAAAGTCATCAATTGCGTTTTTGGATTTGTTAATTCAACGCAAAGATAAACAGTATGAGACAGAGATTTATAGAAAACCAACTGATACTGGTCTTTATACTTCTCCAGAAAGCTTTTGTGAATTTAAGTATAAGAGAAATATGGTGAAAGGATTGATTTATCGTTCATGGGCTTTATCTTCTACTTTTGCTAATTCGGTAAAAAGTGTTGATAAATTGGTTGAGTTGTTGATAAAGAATGGATATTCTAAATCATTTTTATTGATGATGATAAAAGAAACTGTTGATAAATTGATTAAAAATCCTAAGGATCCATGTTGTGGAAAGTCTGAATGTAATTTGTCGGATGGGTGTGAATTGAGTGTTGATCTGGGTGATGGTAAAAATGGATATAAAAAAATTGAGCCTAAATATGTGTTAGTATTGCCGTACTCTGAAGGCTTTACAAATTATAAGAGGAAGTTGGGTAAACTGATAGGAAATTTAGAGTATAAGATCGTCTCTAATTCGTGTAAGGTACGCAATATGTTTATTAATAAATCAAAAACTCTGGTTGGATTGTGTTCTGATCTCGTTTATCAATTTACATGTAATGGGTGTAATGCCACATACATTGGAGAGACTTCCCGTCATCTCTGTACTCTAGTTCTAGAGCATTGTCGATTGAAGGGTTTGACCAATATTAGTGAACACAATAGAGGCTGTAAAAGTGATATCGGAATGTCTGATTTTAGAATTTTGTTGAGAAGTTTTAATAGTTATTGGGAACGAGTGATATGTGAAGCATTGCTGATAAGGTCATTGGATCCAAAGATTAATGTGCAGAGTGCTGTGACTACGAATGTTTTGAATGTTTTTAAATAGTTTACGTATGTTAAATCATGTTTGTTTTTTTAATATTATTAAAATAATTGAAAATTTTAAATAACATTAATTTTTAAAAATTAGAATATAAGTAAAAAAATTTTAAAATTTTAAATTAATTTAAAATATATTTTTTAAAAATATTTATTTATTAAAAAATTAAATTAATAAAAAATAATTTGTTTAAATTAAATGTTAATTCATAATATTTTTAGTTGGTTTTGAGTACCTGAAGATGATAGCTGTGCTATCGAAATATATCGTACGAAAGGTTTTTTATTGGCGTTATCTTTTAATTAAATCGTTGCCAAATTTATTTAATTATTTATTTAATAAATTGTTTTATAGTTTGTCTTTTGATTTACAATTGATCCTATGTATGTCTGCTTTTATCATTTAACAAAATCGTGTTATGATTTACCTTATGATTTAGGATTGGTTCTACATATGTCTGGTTCGACTGGCGATCTAATGCGCAGTATTACCTGGTGGCTATTTTTATGGGTTCTGATCTGTTATTTCTAGTTTAACTGATTGAGTGGATATCCATTACTGCTAGATGGTTGAAATGATCCACTCTAATTTTTCTAGCGCGACTTTAGGGGGTTGTTTTTAAATTTATACCTGGGGTTTTGTTGTTACTAATACGTTGGCTTAACTTACTCGTGGTATTATTAATTTATTCTCATACTAGATTTCACCTTCGCTATTCTATTAGGATCTTTACATTTTTAGTCGTATTTAAAAAATTCAATTCTTTTTCGTACTGTCTGGCACAGTCTTATGCGTACTCAGGATTTTTTTTCAATTTAATTAACATAACCGCCATGATCGTTACATCGATTTCCACAAGACTTTTTCCCTTTAACCAAAAGTTGACCCTAAGATGTTTATATGTTTACATTAAATTTTAAGAATGCCCACTGGACTACTCCGTGTAATAATTTTAGCCGATCTGTTTTTGAAATTTATGTCGAGTTTTCGGGAGTGGGGTGAAAAGGAGTCAGCCAAAAGACTGGTTCACTATCTCCACACTGCCCCTATAACCGAAAATGATTTGACGTTTGAGCCAGTCGTTACGCACGGTGAGGTCTCACATGGGCACGAGCTATTGGCGGATGAACCGCACTTACATGATTTTAATTACTTGCTGGTGTGTGGCTGTGGGCCGGAAAAATTTCGACAGTATCAAAACAAATTAGTTTTCTCAAATCATATAATTGCTCATAATATACATCGAATAGTTACATTATTTATATGGCACACTCATAATAATCGTTCATGCTCACTTCGATAATTCCTGGTAAATAATCGTGCTAGACTCTTGTTTCCAGACGCTTGTGATCCAATACTATTTTTGCGGTTAAAAAACGCAAGAGCTTTTTAAGAGAAAAAGTGATCCCTCACAAGTGATTAAATTTATGCGAAAATTAATTGGTATTCATACCTATTCAGTGACCCTAACCTTGCGTGTTTAATTTAATGCGATAAAACAAAATTTGACCTTGAAATTATTTGTATAATCTAACTCTAATTTTTTTTATTTTCTTGATTTAATTTGACAATTTATTCATTAAATTTTTAATTGAATTATTTCTAACCAAAATTATTTTATTTTAATTCAACCTTTTTCATTAATTCTTTGCTTTTACGTAAATTGTCAATTTTTCGGTCAAATCTCATGTTATTTTGTTATTTTTATGTTATTTCGTGCGGATCTTGATTTTTTTTTATTATTTTAATTTATTTTTATGTTGTTTACTTTTTATTTTAATTATATCTTCCTCGCATTTTAAGGTGTTTACTTGATGTTTTATGGGTCTGATTTTAAATCTGCATTTTATGTTTGCCTGCTGTTTCCAATTCATTTAACCAAAACTCTATACTAGCCAAACAGTACGCATTCAGACGATCACACAATCTATACCTAATAATATTGTTCAAAACAATTTATATTACATAACATAATTGGTGGCAGATTGGCATTGTTGGAAAAATTAAGGGACGTTTGATACAGTATTGAGAGAGTTTCGTAGTGCGTAAGTTTGTGTGTGGGGTGTATTATACTGAAAACCAGGAACATACGTGTAAATAGAAAAAGAAATAATATCTTTAGGCAAATTTAATTTTTTTATCTTTTAGTGTCATGTCAAATACCTATCTGCAACGTGAAGATCACACAACATAGGGAGCAAATTTCAGGTAGTTTGCCTTCAATAGGATAAACTCTTTCTGGATGATCCCTGTAAATATCTATAGTTATTTAATTTTAATATTTAAAAGTTCTTTTAAAAATATTTTAAGATATTATAATATTTTAAAAGACTAATTTTTGAAATTCTTCTAATTTTTTTGAAAGTTTTTGAATAAATAAATATTTAGACATTGCCAGATCTGGTCTTAAGTCTTTGCTGGATTCTTTTGGAATTACATCTTCTTCGTAGTTTATGTTCTTTTCTTTTAAGTATTCAGCTAAGGTATTTAATATGTTGTTATGTTTCTCTACCCTATTCCACTGACCGGAGGGGTGGCTTATTACTTGGCTGTCAGAGTAAACGTGTATTTATTTTTGCAAAAATATGATTGAATTTCAATCAACTATTTTGTGGTGGGTTGAATTTAATTAATTGAAACAAAGAGCAAGAAGATTCAAAATCAGTAAAGGATTCTTTAAATAATAACCTTATATATAAACATATAAATATGTGTATACATATAGACAGATTGAGAGTAAAATCGATAAAATAATAATAAAAAATAATTAATAAATTCAATCAAACTTAAGCCGTCAAAAATTAATTTCAAATGTGAAAAATCACACATGGGTTACTGCCTAATTCACAAATAATGTCAGAATATCGTCAAAAAGTATTTAATCACAAACAACTAATCATAATTATTTTATCTCTACTCTAAAATGAGTCAAAAAGTAGTTTTCCATTTATTTGTTGTCTTGTCGTTTTGTGCAATTTCAACAGCACTGAAAACAATTAACGGCAGTCAGGAAATAATGCACCAATTTCCTCAGATGGTCTCCATAAAACTGATGGATAACCATATCTGCGGAGGGACTTTACTGAATGGCAACACTGTTCTGACCACTGCTCACTGTATTTGGGATCTGCGTTATTGGAACAATGACTACTTTAAATACTATAAATTTCGAATCTTTTTAGGAGAATACGATTTACACTATATGTATGGCATAGAAAAAGATTTCCAAGTCACAAAGATAATTATGCATCCTTCATATACTAGCGAAATGTCATTTTATTATGGGAATGATGTCGCACTGGTTAAATTTGACGGATATATAGAGAATACGGATTATGATTACATTAAATATAATGTTTTGGATATTAATGGAATATCTAAACCGGGCGATCGTTGTGAAGTTGTTGGTTGGGGAAGTTTGTTACCCCCCGGAGAAAATACTGCTCGACTTTTACAGGAAGCTAGTCTTATAGTAAAATTATAATTAATTGTTTAAATAGTTTGATTGTTAACTATTTATGTTTCAGGTTATGTCCAACGAAGATTGTTCCAAAACGTTTTATAACGTCAAGTACATTGATAGTAATATTTGTGCTGGTACAGGAAATTCTGACGCTTCTGCTTGTAAGGGTGATTTAGGAGGACCTCTTTTTTGCACCGACGGAAAAAATCAACATGTTCAAGTTGGAATAGTAAGTTATGGACATGTACCTTGTGGACAGCCATACATTCCAATAGTTTTCACTCGAATTTCAACTGTTGCAAAATGGATTATTGACAGTTCTAAATAAATATTAATATCAAAATTTAAATAACTTCGTGGAATTATAATAACAAAAACTGAAAATATAAAAAGATAAATTAATAATACAGTTTATTACATTTATAACCTAATAAATTACATTAAATGGTAACTTTGATAGTATAATTTTATATTTAAAAATATATAAATAGATACAATACTTGATAATGTAAAATTGTGATAAATTGATGTTTTTTTGAGTTAAAAATGTTTTAAAATTTAATATTATATGTATTATGTCGAGTAAATTGATTAAATATTTTATTATTATTTTAAAATGTTTATTATAATAGAGATAAAAAAACTTTTATATTTATATAAAATTTTAAAAATTAGTTTAAAAGAATTTAAATATTTATTGCAATTTTTATTTATTAAAATATTTAATTGAAAAATTATTCTTTAAACTTGTCCGGCCCGCAAACTAGTAAAAATTTCTTGGATTGACCCGCTAGTAAAAGAGTTTGCCCACCCCTGCTTTATACAGATCAAACTATCCCAAAGTATGTAATGAAGTAATACTATAATTATCTGAGTTCTGTTGTGAGGATACTACTATTGTGTTGATGCTACCAGAGTAATTTGGGATTTAATAGGGGGATGTTATTAAATTAGATGGATTATGATAGTATTATTCATTGGGTACACTGGTTGCTTTTTTTAGAGTAAATATGTTCTAGCAGAAAATGAAAACCATGGTACATATTTATTTTATCGATCAACTAATCAATGACATGCATCTTACAAAGGTGAGACATATAAACCAAGCGAAGTTCAGATAAATTCCGCTATAATGCAAGTTGAAACATAAATTAACTTATTGGAATTTATTTTTTGAGAAAATTTAATGGATTTCAGCCATTTCTGAAATGGCTGCAAAGTAAGTTATTTTTTAAAGTTAAAAGATTAAAGTTATAAAGTTTTAAGAGTTGAATTATGATTTTACAAGGAAATTAAATCATTATTCAAACTTATAATTATAACTTTTGATCTACAAGGTCATGCATTTATTATTAATAATAATTATAAATATTCAGGAAATGATTTATTTTATGATAACTTATTTTTCGGAAATTATTCTAAAAATGTGAGTTAAATTATTTTTGAAGTTATAAAATTATTAATTGCATTAAATAATTATATTTTTTATACATCTTTTGAAAAAAATCTTTGAATATGTACTCAAAATAATTTGGTTTATTATTATTTTTTAAAACTTACTAATACAATTTACAATTAATGCTTTTTTTCAGATTTCAGGTTTTGTTTTTTTTGACAGAAATGCCTAAAAAATTAAATTAATTTTAGTTTTAAGGGTAAATCATATGAAGATACATCCTCTTTTACTCGAAATTTCCTAGAAAATCCTCAAAATTTAAATTAAAAAATTTTTCCGCCATTTTTTTTCTAAAAATATCTCAAAAATGTCTATAAATTAATTTACTATAGGGGTTTTTTCAACTTCTGATGGCTACATGTTAAAAGTTTACATGCATGTTTAATTATGGGTTGTGTTAATGTGCATTATTTTATTTCTCTATCACTTTTTGATTTTTTATAGTGTAGGGTTTGTCTCAGTGACTATTTTACAAACAACCTCAAGGTGAGTTGGTGTGTCTATATGGTATAAATTTATTGATTTTATTTTTATATTATAGAGGATAAGTCTCAGTGTGGCTTTGTGTAATAGTGTAACATTCACACACACATAGATGATATACAAGGTACACAAATCAACCAATAAAAACAATGCAGTATCATTGCATTTTAATTGTGTATATCAGTGGTCTCCAATCCCTAGGCCACCCAAGGAACAATAAATTATTTCCCTTTAATTTACTTTGGTGTGTTTCTATCGGGATTGTGTTAATTTTGTAACTGAAGAAATCTTGTAACTATTTTAAATAAGTTTATTTGTTTACCAAACAATTGCAGCAAAAAATTGCAGTCATAAAATTGAAAATAAATGCGCTTCCCCGAAAGCAAAAAAAAGAGTTTTATATTGAACAATAAATAAACGTTACTTAATTTATAATTCAAAATTATAATAACATCAACATTATCAAATATTACAAATTTGAAATAAATAGAATGCACTAATAATAAAACAAAAAAAATTACCGTAAACGTAAACAGAGGTAATTTGGACATGTTTTATATATTAGCGGGAAATTTTGCGAGACTAAACTCAGTTGGAGCACAATCACCTGTCTTTGCTTTTAAAAGATTTTAAGCGCTACTTCTAAACCATTTAAGACCCACAAACTGGTATAGAATAGTTCCGCTACCTATTTGTCAACAAATCTAGTATATCTGTGCAAGAAGATCAGTTTCTGAAAATCGCAAATGACTGCGGCCTTCAATATACTTTAGAGACAAACAACTCTACTCATATTCTAAGTTACAGTAATGGCAGAATATCCTGAGATTTCCACCACAGCGCTTTTTGCCATTTCAGACAACCAATCTATACAAAGAGGAGATTTTTGCATTAATAACAACCAAAACAAAGAAATAAACTGGACTTAAACAACACATTTCGGGTTTCATATTACCACCAGATGAAACTTTCAAGTAGCAAAAAAACAAGCTAAGAGTTCTCATTGATTTAGCGTATTAATTAATTAAAATTTTGAATCACTTTATATTCATTTTTTTGTATTATTGTATATTATTGTATTGTACTTTGATTCCACCTTTAAATACGATTAAATTAAAATTATTAAATGAAAACAATCTAAAATATAGACAATAATAGTCCCAAATAATGGTCCGGTGATCGGTCCGAGGCGATGAAAAGATTGGGGAACACTAGTGTATATTAGTTATGAAAATATCAAAAATATTGAAATTTATTAAATACATCAATAAATTTTTTTATGCAAAATTGCATAATTATGCATGATTCATGAAAGTATATCATCGATTTGCTAAATGGTCTAGGGTTCAATGATGAGATCATATCTAGCTTAAATATCTAATACAAATGACTTATCACAACAAATTTCAGATAATGTAAACTTTTATAGATCAATACAGTTGATTACCAAATCACAAAGGGGTAAATAATTCAATATCAATAAATGCGTATACGTATTTATTACGTCCATTCGAGAAAGATAACACTTTAGAATACATTTTGGAACTTGCAACCACTTGACTGCTGTTTTGGGTTTCAACACTGCAAAATCGATTTAGTTGCTATTTTTGATTTGAGTTGAAATCACTTGAACTCTCAATAATGACTTTACTAACAAATTTAACTGTTTCTTTGCTTTGATAATCTATTTTCAACGATATCTCGAGTTTCTCTTTAATATGTCTTGTTTTACCCTTTTAATCTATCGTTGCTCTTTGTTACTATTTTTATACATTTTTGAGTGTTTTAAGCAATTTTTGCTTCATTAACTTCTGACTAAATTCAATCTGCGTTTCCTTTCTATACTGTTTTATCTAATGGCACTTAAATATTCATATCTTTCTAATTGCAACCAATTTGTATGGCAATTCGCGATTCCGCCACTTATCGTTTTTCCAATTTTCTCTTTTTATTTTCCCGATTTTTCACTTCAATCCTTGAGATAAGAAAATTCCATTGTAATTGTGCTCTTTTTTGTTTGTTACCATTTTCAATTAGCACTTCTCAATTCAAAACGACATTGTCTTATTTTATTGTTTTATTTTATTTAATTTCTTTATTCCTATTTATTTTTAATTTCTTTTTTCTCATTTTTGTCTTTCAGGGGTCTTTATTTTTCAACTTCATTCACCACTTATTTTACTCACTTTAAGAATTATATAATTTTATTATTCAAGTATCCTCAACACATTAGAATTTGATAACAACCAGACTAATTCCAACGAAAAACAAGCCTTTTTCAGCCGATTATTAAAGCATCATTTTATTCCTAAAATGTTGAAAAATTGAAATTTTCATAAAAATTTGCCCCTAAAAATTGACCTCAATGACATTCTAATGACGTTGATCTCGAAAAGATTTGATCTATTACATAATGCTTCTTTCTAATGAACTTGAGAGAAGGAAGTAGTGGTTCTTGTGCCATAGTTGTCAAAGGTCAACAAGCTATGATTACTTGATGGAGATTGAGTAATGTCTACATCTGCATATTCGCATATACAGTGTGTAGACATTACTAGTCGTTGACGTAAGTCGGAAAACAACTTTGTTTTGTATAAACAACCTCTGTATTGATTAATAAATTGTTGATTATAACTTCTTGAATTCGGTAATTTTATTTTTCTGGCACAATTCTATCAGCTCAATGTATACTACTGATCTTCAATAATTTTTAAATCAAATGCTATAATAAAATTGTTGCATAAAAAATCCCTACGCCAGCGGTGACCAAAGTAGGGGTCGCGATTTTGTTTTAGGGTGTCGTCAATTACTGTAATTCAAATTGATAGTAAAAATTTATTTTTGATAATTAAAATTTAAAATTCTAAATATTATTTTATTGGAAAGTTCATAGATAGTGAAAAATTATGTTTTAGTAAGTATTACCATGTACCTACTGTTTGGCGAAAATTATATTTAAAAAGTGTGGCGTAGTAATTTCATACAAAAACCACATATGAGGCGGAGTAAAGAACCCCCCCCCCCCACATATCAGTATAAAAAGGTAATAAGTATGTTATCATAGTAGCAATGTCAACAATAAAACCAACAATGAACACCATTAGTGATAATACTAAGACACATCCAACACATTAATAATAACCAATATTAATAAATACTATGACAATAATTACATTTAATACTGTGTGTTTATAATAAATATAAGGGTGAGACATTTCATCATTACAACATTTCATCATTATAGCAATTCAACATTGCACCGAGGGTATATCAAAGCATAATCTGATAAGAAATTTCTTTGCAAGGCCAGTTTTTCTGTGATCTTAAGATCACAGGCATCTTATGGTGATGAAATACTATAATGATGAATTGTAATAATGTTAAAATGTGCAATGATGAATTGCTATAATGGTGAAATGTTGCAATGATGAAATGTCTCGTATGATGAGGTGTCAGGGAACCAAATATAAGATAAGTGTTATTTTAATATGATTTTGTTTTGCACTTTTTTAATTTTTGTTTATGCAACGCTTTAAGAGGATTCAAATTTATTTCCACTAAAAAATTAGAGGTCACCACATAAAAAATTTGGCCACCGTTGCCTTACACAATACTCTTTTACTAAAAATTCAACTAATCACTAAACAAAGTTTTGACATTGTGAGTCATTTGGGTTGTAATCGGATGGGTATGATGATAAGTACTTGGTCAGATGGATGGTAAAATTACCCGTAGTATGTTTTTCTATATTCGTGAAAAACGTTTTATGCACTATTTGGTTGTGGGATGACTTAAGAATGTTATACAATTTAAACAAAAGTTTGTGGATGGAGTTAGGTGGAATGATCTGATTGGATAAGAGTGCAAATCGCAGCTAGATGAGGTGATGTATCTTATTTAATAAAATGATCTAGTCAAAGAAGTTCTATAAACCGTAATGACAACTGAGGTTCATAGAATGATGATAACAGCTTGGCGTTATGAGTGATAAAGAATAAGCACGACTTTGTAAAGGCAAAAAACGTTTATATATAAACATTCCAAAATCTCATACAGTTTCAGAGGGTGTCCGTTTAGTGGAATACTAACTACCATTACTTCCTTCAATAACGTGGAAGTTTACAAAGTTCCTCGTCAAATAGCAGATATTCTAGTAATGTTGGAGTTCGGTATAGAAACAAATTTGGATTGCAAGGATGATTAAAGTGATGATTTCATTTAAGATTCAGTTTTCCTGAATATAAGATAATTTGAAAACTGCATTAGCAAATCTTCTTTGTCATTTATTATGAATCTTGAATTACAGTATTCGATTTTGCACATTTCTTTTGATCTGTAGTTGTAATGAAAAAATACTATTGTAACGAGAACATTCAAACGAAAACTTAAGAGAAGATTTTTACGACAAAAGAGTGTTGAGCCGTTCACCAATTGACTAACACTGATACATGTAATACTTCCAAAAATGTTATTGCAACACCAAAAACATATATTTATCAATCAACCAAATTATTATTAAAAATATCCAAGAATAACAAATATTTTTACCAAGAAATAAGTAAAATAAATTCGAAAGAAGTTCAAAAATAATTTCTTTAAATTTTTCGCTTTAAAATGTGTTTAAAAAGGTATGAAAAATATTATATGATATAAAGCAAGCATGCTTAACTTTCAGCCCATGAGCAGCATGAAGCTCTTTGCACCATTTTCTGAGGCTCTCATAGTTTTACAGATTATATACTTATGCGACTTTAATAATAATTCGTATAGCTTCACGAAATATTTTAAATATTTTTACTATTATGCTTATAATTTTATAATAAAGAAACATTTTGAAAGAGTCATTGTGGATCTTTTTCTGAAATACTTTTGTAATGTGGCTCCGAAATTCATTTCGATTAAAGGTACATGAGATATTGAGACTAGGCGTTGTAGTTCATACTCATTATTGTGTTTTCTATTTTGAGCGTTTGCTTAAAAACTGTTGCTTATAATTGTTAAATACAATTAATTAGTTTTGTTATAAAATATTTAAAATGTTAAACTAATTTTAATACCCGATAAAATAAATGAATATTCATATCTCATTATATTTAGACAAATAAAATCACTGAAAAGAAATTTAGTTTGCATTCTGATTTATCCATCTTGCTACTTCAGATACTCGAGTGAAAACGGTTGGTACATTTGCTTGACCACAAGGTACTCGTCCGTAACTGACAATTCCTACTTGAATATGATGTCTTCGTCCATCAGTGCAAAACAATGGTCCTCCCGAATCTCCTTTACAAGCTGAAGTTGACAGACTGCCACTGCCAGCGCAAACGTTACTGGCAACGTATCGAACATTAGTGAATATTCTACTACATTCAGAATTCGATAAAATCTAAAGTTTTGCAGAATTTAAAATGGTTATTCTAATACACAAATAAATTTACATTAATTGCAGTCTTTTGTAAGAATCGCGAAGTATCTTGTCCTGGAGGTAGCATACTTCCCCACCCTACAACTTCACACCGATCCCCTGGCTTAGTAATTGAATTGAGGTCTAATTCACCGTACTTTATGTAGTTATATTGAGTATTCGATACGTAGCCATCGAATTTGATCAGGGCCACATCATTTCCGTATACATAGGCGAAATCGCTTGTATACGATGGGTGAATGATTACTTTTGTTACTTGAAAGATCTTTTCAACTCCATACATTTGATATAAATCATATTCGCCCAGATATATCTTCATGCTATAACTTTTGAATGTATTTAAATTCCAATTCCTCATTGACCAAACACAATGCGCTGCGGTCAGTACTGTGTTTCCATTCAACAATGTTCCTCCACAGAAATGGCTACCCTGGACTTTTATGGACACCATTTGTGGATATTCGTGCATTATCGCTCTAGTCCCGTTGATTATTTTCCACCCTGAAGTGATTGTGCTGCAGGAGATCAATAGCACCAGAAATAATAAAATATTTTGAATCATTTTTCAATTAAAATTTATAAATTTTTAAAATTATTTTCCTTTTATACTAGCCAAATTACATGTAAAATCAGCACTTGGTATTAATTATATTCATTAGTTTTTTTAATTATTTTTATCAGAAAAAAGTTTACTCAAAATTATATTATTTTTTATTCTAATAATTTAATAATTATAAAATTATCAGATAATTAAAATTAAAAATGATTAAATATTTAACAATTTACCTAGCAAATGTTTAGCTACATGTAATTAAATATATTTTTAATTATTGATAATCCTATAATATTTGGAAGTGTTTGTAGTCAAAGCTTTTCAATTAGGGACCCCAATAGAGAATTATGTATGGGTAAAATCAGGGCCAGCCCTAGACTTTTTGCTGCTACAGGCAAGAGTTTTTTGGCCGCCCCTAACACGAGGAGAATTAAGTAAAATAACAAAAAACACAAATTTGCTAATTATTCATTTGTAAATATTCAAAATCAATGTACATTTACATCCATGTGACCGGAACATTCATAAATACTACAGTTATCCAGTATAGTTTATCAATTAGCTATATCGTACTGTGAGCGATTAAGCAAATCCCTTTTTTTCCATCCACACCAAATAAGCGCGAACAAGCCTCCTTTAGTTCTCTTTGATGTTCCAAGATTATTCTTTTTATTATTTTTTCACACGATTTTTTTTTTAATTCGAATATTGTTTTACAATTTTTACATGCAAGTATTAAAATTACGAGGGACGCATTCGGCCGCCATCATAAAACAGCCGCTACAGGCGGCCGCCTGCTCTGCTTGTACGTAAAGCCGGCACTAGGTAAAATAACAGGTAAAAAAGAATATTTACCATTTTACGCGTTCCCTTTTATAATCTCAAATATGTGAAAGCAGTCCTTCTGTGATGATAGATTAAATAATATAAATCCATTTTTATTAATAACTTACATAAAATTATTTTTCTTCATTTGCTTCAACAAAATGAAAGATAGTTTCTTTACTTCTATTGTTCTTATTCAATTTGCAGAACTCTCAAGCCAGATAAAACGTTGCTGGGGCAATTTTTTCAAAAATTGTTTTTAATTAATTTTCAAAGTAACAAGGACCTTTGAGAACTGGCAAAAGTTGTAGGAATTGTTAAAAATAAAATGTAAGGCTGTGTATAAATCAGGAAACGTAAGATAAGATGTTAGGTACTTTATAATTAATAAAGTAAAAATATTAACTGTTGATGAAAGTTTCTTAATTTCTGACCCCATTCTTACATTAAGAAACAATCTTATTTTTTGAAACCTAAAAGCAAATAATTGGAGACATTTTCCCATAAAAATTTCTATCTTTAGAGTAGCTTTTCTAAAACAAATACTTATTTATACATCAGTTAAAGTAGCTTGGTATTTTATTAAACATATATATGTTGACGGCGGAAAATTAGTATTTTCTCCATTTGCTCTGCAAATCATAACATTTTCGATAATTATCTTTCTGATATAAGAAGCAACATTGCATATATCATTTGAAAGTTCAACTTAAAAAATCCTTATATGCTTCAAATATTGTGTATCTCATGGATTCACTTTATTTGATTAAGGGAAGTATTTCACTATATCGTGATTTTATTGAAACGAGACCTACCTTTTTATTGTATTTTTTGAGTTTGAGATTCAAATGCCTTCATCAGGCCATTTATGGACTATTTTTACATGTGGAAGATTATCATCACTGTAGAATTGGCCATACCCCCACCTTGTCAATATAACATTAGGAGGTAACCATTTAGATTCAAAATCTTTAGATCTTGTTGGTTTCTAATGGCACAGCCTTTAATCGTAAAAAAATTATATCTTCAAACTACAAGAGTAATTTTCGTGTAATTAAGAATTTTTAATTTTCAAAATATTCTTAAAACTGACTTTTGGGTTTCCCTACTTATTATTCATTTAAATTTCAAAGAAATTAACCCAAATGTATTTATTCCTATTGTGATACTAATCTAAATAAGAGCATCATTTGATGGCATTGTTAGGGCCGTGAATTACCTGAAATACGGAGACTACGTAAGGGTAATGAAACAAAATATACTTACATAAATTTTTCAAAACAAGAAACAAGAAAATTTTTTATCATTAACAGCTGAAATTGGAAATTACAAAGAATAACAAGTGGCCTATTTCGGCACCCGGCCTTGCCCCCCCAAAGGCCTGCACTGGATATAGTATTTGTGTGTTTTATCATTAATTTCATACTCCTTTTTATTTAATTTTCTTTTGAAAATATAAATTATTTAAAGTGATATTCATTGCGATTTTTAACAGCAAACTAGTTTCTTCTTTACAAATCTCTTTATTATGTTAGTCATACAAAAAGTAAAACTATTACATTATATTTATTCACTTAGCACTAGCGGATCATCCTATTCGGATGTTACTACAAATTTTAAGTGGAATTATATCTGTTTAGTGACAATAGGATTATTTCAAATACTCATATGGCTAGCTTGTAAGATATTAAATTTATTTATATTAATATATTAAAACTAAAAAATAATACTATTTTATACATAAATTATCTACGAAGTTCCTATAAAAAGTTATAACAATTGATAATAATAACATTTCGTGAAGGCTGTGGCAAATTTTAATTGATTTATAGTAGAATTTCCTCACCGCAGTTCAGAGCTTTGGAGAAGGGAGGGGGTATGCGGTACAGAGGGCTGCCATCTGCCTCCTATACGAGACAAATTATCAAACCGTATGAAATTAAATAAAGCCCCTTAAAGAGCTATTGGGTGTCTTAAGGCGTCAACAATATGGAAAAAGTGAGTTTATAATACAAATTGAATAAAGTTTTAAAATCATTTAGATTGCTATTTTTAATGGCAGACAAGAAAGCTCAACATGTTACCGATGACATTTCATTTATATTCCCTATGACAATAGCTCATAAAATTAATTTTTCTATGCAACCCAAATTTGCGGCATTGCTTTTATCAGGTTTTTCAAACAAAATTTATCTTTTGACAAGGAAGAAATCAAAAAAGTGATTTTGGTTTTTCTAAAAATAATTCTAGAGTAAGAAGAATTATATCAATGTCAATGGTGAGAGTGTTGTAACTTTTCCTAATTCACAACGTATTTAATTCGGAAGGTCGTCCCTTATAAAATGAAGTATAGTGTTAATAGCCTCTCTATTTCTAACTTGTATATTGGGATTAATTCGAGAAATCATTTCTCTAAAGACAGTTGATTCTGTCATTGAGTAGATTGAATGGATGTAATAAATGATGCTTTCTTTAAGTTATAGTGTCGTATCCTGTGGAATCCACTTCTTGCACTCTACCTTTTGAAAAATAATTTTAAATTTTCAGTATTTTGCACTTATTATTGAATGAAAAACTCGCAATTACGTTTATAACAAAGTAGAGACCCGAAAATGGCAATTTTTAATATATCTGAAAAAAATTACATCATAAACCAAATAATTTGGCTGTAAATAAAATATTTTGTATAATTAATTATTTATATTAAATTTTAGATTAGTGAAGTTTTTTAGATTTTTCAATAGCTACAGATAATAACTACCAAGCAGTACTGATTGGTCGGTGCACTGGTGCACCGTGACAGTCATAATATATATTATTTATTTATATAATAATATAAATCATGGATGTTTCGCATTATAATAGTAAAAATATTTAATGTGTGAAGTGAAGGCTGTGAAGTGATTGCTATTATCTAATTGCAATTTAAACCACTTAGTACTTCATTAATTAAATATTACATTTAATTTGTTTAAGAATATTTTATTTTTCACCAATTTGTGTTGCTCCGACATGTGTTCTCCAAAAAATAAGAATATGTCAGTTTCCCATGCAATTGTAAATAAATTAAATTAAAACAACAAATTAATTTTAATATGAATTGTAAATTTTACATAGTCACTTTTTTAGTTCTTACTTACAATTTGTCGGCCTCAGGGTGGAAAATAATAAATGGAAGCCGAACAGTAATGCACCAGTATCCACAAATAGTGTCAATCCAGCTTGACGGTGACCATATTTGTGGGGGGACTCTACTTAATGGAAATACAGTGCTCACGGCCGCACATTGCGTTTGGGATATGAGATATTATACAATGGATTGGTTTGAATACCATAAAGTAAAGGTGGTTCTCGGTGAATATGACTTGCACCATATAAGTGGAAAGGAAAAAGTCCTTCAAGTTAATAAAATTATGATGCATCCGACATATAAACGGGCAAAAGCTTATATTGATGGAAATGATGTGGCGTTAATGAAATTTGATGGATTCATTTCAAATGACGAAACAGAATATGTAAAGTATATAAAATTGGACACTGATTTAAAAGTAAGTCCCGGAAAACGTTGTGAAGTTGTAGGCTGGGGCAGTATGCAACCAGATGGCGAAGACACCTCTCAATTTTTGCAAAAAGCCTTTTTAGATGTATTTTTAATTATTCTTTATAACATAAACAGTCATATTAATGATTCAGATTGTTTCCACTGAAGAATGTTCTAAAACATATCCCAACGTACAAAATGTACCAAGCAATATCTGTGCCGGCAGTGGATCTTTATCAATATCTGCTTGTAAAGGAGACTCCGGAGGACCTCTGTTCTGTAGAGATCCAGCAAATCGTCTCATTCAAGTTGGAATTGTTAGTTACAGTAAAATGCCCTGTGGCCAAGCAAATAAACCGACTGTCTATACACGAATATCTGAAGTTGCAAAGTGGATTACGCTGAATTCAAAGTGATCAGATTCAATAATTTTTTTGAAATTGTAAAATAAAACAACAATGAAATCTAATGAAAAATTGTTGTTTTATATATGGTTTGAATTTCTTTAATTTTTCAAATAAATATAAGTTCTTTTCTGACTGCTATTTAAACAACATCTTTCAATTTAAACAAAAATTAATTGTGTTATAGAATATAAAATTTGAAGCATTTTTTATTTCACCATTTATCCAATGATGGAAAAAACAGTTTTTATTTATTTTAATAAAGACAACGTAGTTACATAGGTAAATGTCACCAAAGGTTAGAGACAATGTTTATTTTACTAAGACTACTCACAAATCTTGTATTTTTTTTGTATAGTAAAATTTAAAAATGAAAATTGTGAAATAACACTTGATAAAGGCAATGCCGAAAATTTGTGGTACATCGGAAAATAATTTTTTCATTCATATTCATAATAAAAATATTATATATTTTTGGTTACTTTTTTTCAGGATTTTCTTTGGCAATATTGTACAAATCACTCATTCAATTCATACCCTAACCATAATCTTAACCCTAACCTAAATATACTGCTAAATTTTCCCAAACCAGAATACAATTCGAATCTCAAAATGAAACACGGAGCAGAATTGGAATATCACTAAAAAATGAGAATTCAAAATGCTTTTATGAAGACATCAAATTTGGAAAGTGATCTCAATGCAGATTTATCTTATCAAATAGAAGATGATTCTATTGTGGAATTTTTTAAACAAAATTGAAAAGTTAGCCAGAAATGTTGTTTGATATAACCTGACAGAAGAAGATCTGAAAGTATTTTTAATTCAAAATGTCATTGATGATAATGAAACGAAGAAAGATTTGAAGTTAAAAGGCTTGAAAACTTTCGAAGAAATGAAACATAGAATCATAAAATTCGATGAAATTAAAAAAGAGGTAGAAAATGAAAGTATTGCTACTATTCAGCACGTTTAGAAAAATTATGCAAAAGCTGCAATGTTAAATGAAGGTCAAACATGGAAGCAACGGCTGCCAAAACAACGTCAGATGAATGGAAGAAATGAGCATAACTTTTATGCCAGTACCAGAATATAAATCACAAAGATCTTCAAATCAACAACAAACAAATGAACAGTTTAATGAAAAGCGACAAAGGATTCCAAGAAATTTTAATCAACAGAATAGAATAAATTCATATTCAAATGCTGATATTCAGCCAAGGAGATGGTAGGCTTGCCGAGAAGTGGGCCACCTACGATCAGAATGTCCAAATATGCAATGCAATCAATTCCACAATAAGGGGTATTTTAGACATCAGTGCTTTGAAGCTCATCAACAGAGATTCCAGAGTTCCGGATAAATGGCTGCTTTTGGAGAGGATTACGAGCAATCAACCGAAGGAGATGACCCAAACAAATTTGCTCCGACATTAAGAGAAGTGATCGGAGCAATAAACTGAATGTAAGTAGTATTTTGAGCAATGCACATATGGATTTGAATGATTGTGAATGCATGTATGATATGAATGTGAATGAATGTAATATAATTTTCAATTGTTCTGATAAAAGTGTGAATGATTTACATATAATGAATATTTATAATAACAATAATGATTTAAATGAAAATAAATTTATTTTTGATGTATCACATCAACAGGACGATATATGTAATATAATATCAGATAATTATAAACCTTGTCCCATTAAATATAATCATATGGAATGTCAACCTAGTGTAGAAATTGAAATAGATAAAAAGAAAATAATGTGCATGCATACGGGGCAAAGATTTGTGTTTAGGAATACAATTTATTCAAAACTTTTGAAAATGTAAAAATGCAGAAATCTGATATTGAAGTGAAATGTGCGAATGACAGTAAAATAATTGTGATAGGAAACTCAAATATAAATATTAATTTCGGTGATATTTACAAAACCGTGGAGTTTTATGTTACTCAAGGCGTTATTCCAAAAGTAATTGGAGGTATAAACTTTTTAAAAGAATTCAATATTGGTTTAAAAGTGAATGTGAAGGCTGCATATGAAATAGGGTTTATTGAAGAAAAGAAAATCGATTATAAAAATATTGAATTAAAAAACAAAGAAATTGGAAAATTGATTAAGGAATACAAAATGTGTTTATGAAAAATAATGGGATATTGGAAAAACAGAATTAGTGAAACACGAAATAATTACAACGGGACCTCCAATTGTCATTAATCCGAGACGCCACCCGTACATTTATTAGCGAAAATCGAAGAAAATATCAAAGATATGGAAAGAAGTGGAATCATAGAAAAATGTGAATATCCCTGGAGCGCACCATTGGTATGTATTATAAAGAAAACGAAAGACGATATAAGAATTTGCTTAGATTTTAGATCATTGAATTTACTAACAGAGCGACTTATTTTCCTAATACCTAATACAGAAGAAGTGATGAACGTTCTTCATGGATCAAAATTCTTTACAACATTAGATTTAGGTAGCGCATACTACCAAGTGGATTTAACTGATGAATAGTGGGATGTGTCATCTCCAGCACATGCCATCTTCAGAACACCCCTCCCCCTGCTGAGAGAAAATTTTTCTAAGTCCAAAAGTACAATTTTTCCGAGACAAAGACAATGACTCATTCAAGGTCATTTAAACAAAGACCATGACTTATTCAAGGTCATTGGATGACTCATCATAATTTCTCAAGGTCATTTAAACAAAGACCATGACTCATTTAAAGGTCATTAGACGACTCATTATAATTTCTCAAGGGCATAGTATTTTTAAACATTTTTTAATTTTAATTTACTACTTATTTTTTATAAGTAGTGTTTTAATTATTAATATATATTTTTTTAATATTTATTCTATTACTTATTTTTATCAGTAATGTTTTTTAATTTTTATTCTATTATTATTAATATTATTATTATTAATATTATTATTAATATTATTATTATTAATAATATATAATAAAAAACCAAGACAAATACAACAAAAACTTTTATTATAAAGAAATAATTCTACTATAGTAATATTGTCGAAGAGCTTTATTCAAAGCCCATTCCACATACCTCCGATATCGGGCAGCACAGCAATGACATCCATCACCACATGGACATTTAGGTTCCATATCTTTTGACAATTTGTTTTGCTTGACGTCCCATAGGAACTCGTCGATTACGGAAAATATCCATATAGATGTATAATTAAATACCAAATCTGGATTGATTGATGTTGGCTTATTCTTCAATATTTCATTTATTTCTGGATAATAGAATTCCAGACGTTCTTTAATAACTTTAAAATAATCATCTACCAAATAGTTAATAATAATAATATTAGTAATTATTAATTACCATAATGTTTAATTTCATTCATAGCTTTAACTGCACTTGGGACATCCATTATAATGATAAAAATTGAAATAACAATTACTTTTATACTAATTTAGACCAATGAGAAGTTAAACACACATACACAACCTTTTAGCTATAAACAATAAATATTAATTTATATAGATTTGAAAATGATTAAAGAAATTTTAATAATAATATTAGTTTTTAATATGGTCAACTCAATTGTTGCAACCGTTCAAGGTAAAATTTCAACAAGATGTGTATGTCCTCATACAGCAGTATTGATGGATATTTTGTGTATGATAGATAGGCCTAGATATTTGAAAACTCCAGTCAAAAGATTATCTGAAAGAATGAGTAATTTAGAATTCCGATTTGAACATACATATGAGACTTTAAAAAGAGCTAAAAACGAATTATATGATGATATTATATATCTAAATAAGACCATTGGTATTATCAAAATTGAATTAAGAAAATCAATATTAGAATTGAAAGAAAATCGTAAACTTAATGAAAAAATGATGAATCAAGTTCAATATAGTATAAAATTTTATTCTAATAAAACAACTGATCAATTCAATCGTATAATGAAAGAAGTTCAACAACCAGTTAACAAATTGAAATAAGCTTACACTTTCAAATATTTTTATAAAATGCAAGAAACTAAATTTTTTATAACTTTGTTGAATGAGCTGGTTTCTAATAATAGAGAAGAAGATGATATCATTAAAAACATAAAATTCATGGTAAACCGTATCGAGAAAATCGTAGAAGACATCCCATTTGATTATGAAAAAATTCTTAATTTGCCAACATTGGAGAGAAAGAAGGCGTTCAAATCTATATTTAGTTACATGTTTGATGAAAATAATAAATGGATGCGAATAATAGTAGGATTAATGTATATAAAACACATGATATTAAAATCTTGATCCTAATATGAAAATTATTTCCAATGGTCTATAGAGGTAAATTACTTTATATTGTTATTAATTTATCATATTTTAGGTGATAGAAACAAAAATTGATCCGTGGGTAGAAACAAACGGTGGATGGACAGCAATTATTCAAGTTTCCGCAGAAGCCAAACGCTCTGATATTTATATCGCAAATTGTAAATTTTTATTAAAACTATTAACTGGAGCATCGGTTTTATATTTATGTAATAAAGTTTATTATAGATTTTAATAAATATTTCTTTGTTATTATTATTAATAAAAAACTACATTTTTAAAGATTTATTGATTATTACATGTACATTCTTCATAACCACAATATTCTGTCATTATATTTTCTATAACATGGTCAACACAATTTCTTAAATTCGGTAGGCTCAACTTCATCATTAATAATTTCGGTATTAATTTCAGTATCTTCAGTATCATTAATAATTTCAGTATCATTATTAATTTCATTATCAATTTCTCCATCGTCACTCTGACATTCAGAATCACAACATGAAATCTTCTTTACTCAATGCTTAAACTAGAGTCAACATATCTCTAATTTTTACACCGGTTATTTCTTCGAGTTTATCAAACAAAAAGTTTATTAAATATTCTAAACGAAATTAATTAATTATTTTATATTTTACCTTTTTCAGACATCATTTTTAAAACTATTTTAAAACTACTTATAATTTTGTTTATAGAATAACAAAGAAAACATTAATACATTTATTAAACACTAAACATTATACACTAAAATAATTGTGAAAGTCTAGCAGTAACAATTTTCCAGATTGGAGAAAGCACATCATTTTGATCAGCTTTATATCCTTGGATTGCTATTGTTAAATACCAGTTTTCCTGTTCTTTGAAACCTATTTCTGTAAATGCATCATAATATCTGGTATATTGACTGGTGAACAAAGCATTTTCATTTCATTTTAAATTGGAATTGGTTCCTTTAAAAAATACATTTTATAATTGTGGAACATCTGAACTGGTTGGACACTGATAGCACTTATTTTCTTCGTCATGTTTGATTTTTGATCTTTATAAGGTGGTGACAAGCTTTTATACCCTTGACAGATACTGATTAACCAATCAGAATCATGCATATTTCTATTATTAATTATAACAAAGACAGTCCATGATAAGTGCATGATAAGTGCGTGACTGCATAAATATACAAAACTGTATGTGAATTACAAAGAAAACATTGAGTTTGTATATAATTTTACATACATCAAAATTTCTCATCTATATAAATTTCTTTATATTATTAATATCACTAGTTTCATATGATTATTACGAGTTATTATTATTATTATTGTTATTATTATTATTGTTACCACCACCAAATAAAACTATAATTTATTACTAACAAAACAAAACAAAACAAAATCAAATTCTAAACATTTATTTCCTAAAAAGTTGAAATTTAGAAGAATTCCTAACAGATTTCGCAAAGCACCATTCGACATATCGCTGGTACCGAAAATTGCAGCAACTTCAACCCAGATTACAGGGTTATTCGGGTTCCATCTCCTTCGGTCTTCGGTCAAGCTTTATATCCCATAGAGCTTGATCTATGATATTGAAGATCCATATATTTGTTTCTGTGTATACCAGATATGGAGTCATTAATTCTGGCTAGTCTTTCAGTATTGCCCGTAGTTGAGGGTAGAAGAAGAACAAACGTTCTAAAATTACGGCCTGATATTTATCTGGAAATAATGATAATAATATTAATAAATATTAAATAATAAATTTACCATAGTTTTCTATTTCTTTCTTTGTAAATTTTGAGGATGTAATCGGCATAGTTTTTTCCATTTTTAAAAATGAAATGAAATGAATAAGCAAGTTGTTTTAATCAATCATTAGCCCGTGATTTTATTTTGTATGTCACAAACAATATTTTTGTACTCTAATATGACTATTATTCCACTGGCAAACACGTTAACACACATTGGGTTGTATTTTAAAAGCCTCAATGCAGGAAATAATTCTGGTTCGAACATACAAAGACATTTTGTTGACATGTTGTATAGATTGATAGATTGTCCCATATCCATGGTAACCTTAATTGACTGTATTTTAATTTCCTTTATTTTATATTGTAATTTATTGACGTCTAAAGGTTTCTTGCACCCCATTATTCTGCATTTGCCGGATTTGAAAAAAATTATAGGGTATTTTCCACTTCTATCAACAATTTGCTGGGATTTACCATTTGGAAACGTCATTTTTGATACATCGAAAGTTCCTTTATTATATTTGATAACATAATTAAACAGTAATGAAATATTAATCTATATATGATTTTTTGAAAGAGTTCATTAAATTATATAATATAAACAAAAACCTATAATTATATAAATTAATAATGGAATTAAGAAATGATGCGGTATATCAAATCGTCGGCCCAAGTGGTAGTGGTAAAACTATGTTTGTGTGTAAATTATTGAAATCTAATTTATTTCAAACAAAATTCAACAAAATTTATTGGCATAGGAGTGCAGATGAAGAACATGGATTAACTCAAGATAATTTATGTAAATTGAAAAACATGAAAATAGTAAAGGGTTTCGATAAAAACTGGTCAAGTCGATTAAGGAAAGGTGATGTCATCATTATTGATGATTTGTATCAGGAAGCTAATAAAGAAAAGGATTTTAATAATTTATTCTCAAAAATCAGTAGAAATGTTGGTGTTACTGTGATCTTTATTACTCAAAATCTATTTCATCAGGGTGGCGCACATCGAACAAGGAATTTAAATGTTCAATATTTAGTTATTTTCAAGAATCCTAGAGATGCAACAGTTATTGATTTTCTTGCTCGACAAGCATACCCTAATAATCGTAATTTTCTCATCAGTGCATTTCAAGATGCTACAAAATCACCACATGGATATATATTTCTTGATTTCACACAACAATGCAATGACGATTTACGGGTAAAAACAGATATTTTCAATAAAGAAAGTGCCATGGCTTATAAACAAAGTTGAAAACATTAACATGTAAAGATGTTTATGAAATCCAAGCTTAAAAATATCCGAAAACGTAGACAAAGTATTAAAAAGACAATAAAGACTGAAAAAGTTCCACCAAAAACCTGTTATACACCATCTAAAAACTATTAACCGGGAATTACCCTGCAATGAATCTAATTTCGAAAAACATTATTAAAAAGAGTAAGAAAAAAGTTAAAATTGTAAAAAATCATAGGAGTTTCCCATATTTTAATGCATTGTTAAAGGCATCGAGTATGAAAAGAATGTCTATTTTACAATCATTTCCAAATTTTGTTGTCGATTATTTACTCAAAATTCTACTAAAAGTAGTCAGAGGTAAAATTAAAATCAGTAAATCTAAAAAACTAGTATTGAATAAATATCGTAAGCTTTTGTTATCGTAAATAATAAAAATCGTCAGCAAATGAGAAAAATCATATATAAACAACAAGGCGGTTTTATCGGAGCAATGTTACCATTAGCATTATCATTATTATCACAATAAACGATGGGGCAATCATTACCTAATGTTAAATTAAAATTTAAATCATCTTGTTGTAATGGAGAAGATTTGGACGAACCCAGAAGACAAAGCAGGTTTCGGTGGAGTGGCAAAGTTAAAGAAAAGAGTCCCAAAGTCGAAAAAGGAAACGCAAAAGTGGTTGTCAGATCAGCTTGCGTACAGTTTAAACAAACCAATGCGGAAAAGATTTCCAACAAGAGCTTATAAGACATTCGGTATTAATGATTTATGGCAAATGGATTTAATGGAGATGATACCGTGTTCGAAGATTAACAAGGGTTATAAATATATTTTAACGTGTACTGATGTTTTCAGTCGTTTTGCTCGTGGCGTACCAACAAAGACAAAATCTGCAGAGGAAATATCTAAAGCAATTAATAATTTATTTAAAAATGGGCATCCAGACAATTTGCAAACCGATTTAGGTATTATTATTATTATTATTATTATTATTATTATTGTTATTATTATAGACAAGGAGTTTTACAATAGTAAAGTTAAGCAAATCCTGGATCGTCTCAAAATAAATCATTATTCTGTACATTCTCAATACAAAGCCGCACATGTTGAAAGAATTAACCGGACATTGATGGATAGATTGAAGAAATATTTCGTGCATCAAGGTAATAAAATATGGATAAATGTATTACCGAAAATACTTGTTAGTTATAATAATTCATCACATCGAGGTCTGAATGGTTTGAGACCCGTAGATATCAGCTCGAAAACATTAGCTAAATCAGTACTGTCTAAAAAAGTTGCTATTACAAAACCAAAATATAAAGTTGGTGATCACGTTAGAATCAGTAAAATATCTTCTTCACCTTTCATCAAAAATTTCGATAGCAATTGGAGTGATGAGGTATTTCAAATTATTAAAATTAATACTAAACAGAGTCCTGTAATATATGTTATTAAAGATAGTGATAACAATGTAATACAAGGGAAATTCTATGAACAGGAATTACAAGTTATTTCCAAATCTACAGTGTTCAGAATTCAGAAAATATTGAAAACTAAAATAGTGGGTAAGGCTAAACAATACTATGTCAAATAGCATGGATATCAAAAACCCAATGGATATCATCAAAAGACCTAGTAAAATGAGTTTCTATACAATTTTATTGAGCAATAGTTGCACTCTAATCCACGCTGAAAATCAAGTAAATTTATGGTTGATCTTGAAAATTGTATTTATTTACATGGAAATTGGGAAGTTGCTTTGCAAGACTTTACATTTGTGTACAATACATTCCAATTTTATAGTCATTGTAAAATGAGTTACAAGAAACGTGTACCCAAAACATGTAGTGGTATTTTCTCAATCAATAACTTTGAACGATATTGTCATATTCCGATTCAGATTTTAGATGAAAATTGTGGCATGTTTTCCAAAGATGGATTGAATGTTAGTTGTGATTATAGTCCATTTACAATAAAATTTGAAAGTATTGATGACGCCAAGCGAATGAGTAGTGATAAGCTTAGCATGGGGAGAAATTGTACTTTTGGACTTAGAAAATTTACTAATCAGCATGGGGAGGGGGAGGGGGTTTGCTGGAGATGACATATCCCACTACTCTGATGAATCAAAAAAATTGCATTTTCAACAAAAAATGAATAATATTGCTTTAATCGGATGCCGTTTGAAATTGCTGCCGCTCCAGGTACTTTTCAGAAACTAATGAACAAAGTGTTGGGACTACTAATTTGGAAAGAAGCTGTAGTTTATCTAGATGATATTTTAATATTTTAAACTACTAAAGAACAATGCAAAGAGTTAGAAATGTGTTTGAAAGAATTAAAGATTCGGAATTAAAGTTGATCAGAGAAAAATGCCATTTTCTAAAAAGAAAAAGAAAAACCGATGATAGTAAAATTGATGCTATATTACTATTTGAAAGACCAAAGTGCTTAAAAGACTGAGGAGGTTTTTGGGACTCACAAATTATTATCGAAGATTTATTGAAAATTATACAAAATTTTCAAAGGAGCTAGAAAAGTTTTGTGGCAGCAATCAAATAAAATTAGACAATCAAGATTCAAATACGAAGGAGTATTTTGAAAAGAAAAATAGAGAAAGAAAAATAATTAAGATGCAAATAGAAAAGAATGAAAGGAAAATATCCTAAAATAATGAATCTCGAACTAATCGCGAATTCGCTGTCGGTGATAAAGTATGGATTAAAGAAGATGTAACAACAAAGGATGATAATAAGTACGATGGTCCTGAGGAAATAATTGAGCAAAGATATGATCGGAGCTACGTGATAAAAATGCCAACAGGAAAAATAAAAACAAGAATGGCTTAAAGAATTTAAAAACTAATGATAGGTTTTAAAAGGATGTTTGTGGTATGTTGAAATTGTATAATTACATTGCTCGGAATATTTTTTATATTTAGGAAAATTCTCCATATATATTAGAAAATCGTTTTTGTTTAAATAAGAAATATTTTGAAAAACGTGATTAATGAATACGCTTAAATCTTCTTCTAATACACTTATTTATCGGTACACAATATTTCTTCCCAACCTTTATCAATACACACTTTATAAAGGTTGTGCCGACATATTGTGGGCTTGATAAATAATTGTTTTGATCTATAGTCCTACAAATATTAATATGAAAATAAATATTGCAGTTCAAATTGTTAATCAGCACTTGTCATTGTTCAAAAATGTAAAATTTGTAAAGTTTAACGGGATTTATTACGGCACATCGGAGTCTTGATCATGGGATTACTTTTAAATTTAAACTAATTACTGCCTTTCTTACAAATCTCATATTTATAATTAGATTAAATTCAATAACAACATGATGACCAAATAACAAGTGGATAAATGAATGAATAAAATGTACTTAGTTATATAAAAGAGAGTAGAGAAATCAAAAAAAGGGAACACTGGCATAATACAAATATAAACACAACTCAATAAAAATGAATTCAAGCATGTAAACGTTTATAGTTATACAACTTTTAAAATATTTTCAGTTTTAATAAAATGTTTAGATTTTAGAGTTTTTGGCATAAATAATAACTGGATAATTTGTTGTATTTTTATTATTCACCCCGACCAGTCGATCTGCATTGAAAATCGTATTATTGGGCTTCATTGTAGCTTAATCTTTTGCAGAATACCCAATCAATCGTTCTGTATCTGTAAATGCAACATTACTAGGTGTCGTGCGGTTTCCTTGATCAATATCAATAATTTCAGCTTTTCCATGTTGAAATACACCAACACATGAATAGGAAGTGCTCAAATTAATTCCGATGGCGTTACCAGACATTTGAATAATTGATAGTAAATCAAATAACAACACGAAAGAGTCAATTTCAAAAAAAATTCTTTATTTTCTCAAACATATGAGTAGTGGGATACCAGCCCTCTAGCTCAGAGGCCATCTAGCTAACATACCCCCCCGGCAAAAAATTTTTTCGCGCTAAGTTTAAAAGTACAAATTTTTTAGAACAAAGACCATGACTCATCAAAAAATTTTCAAGGTCATTTAAACAAAGACCATGACTCATTCAAGGTCATTGGACGACTCATCATATTTTTTCAAGGTCATTTAAACAAAGACCATGACTCATTCAAGGTCATTGGATGACTCATCAAACATTTTCAAGATCATTCAAAAGTAAGTCAAGGTCATTGGATGAGTCATCAAAATTTTTCAAGGTCATTCAAATTTTCTCAAGGTCACGGAATTTTTAAACATTTTAAAATTTTTAATTTACTACTTATTTTTATAAGTAGTATATATTTGTAAATTATTTTATTATTATTATTAATATTATTATTTTTATTAATAATATGATTAATAATATTATTATTATTATTATTATTAATATTATTATAATTATTATTGTTATTGTTTTTATTATTATTATTTTCAAGGTTATTGGATGAGTCTTAATTTTTTATTCAAGTTCATTTTAAAGTATGTCAAGGTCATTCAAAATTTCACAAGGTCATAGTATTTTTAAACATTTTTATATAGATTTACAACTTATTTTTATAAGTAGTATATATTTTGTAAATTTATTTTATTATTATTATTATTATTATTAATATTTTTATTATTATCAATATTATTATTATTAATATTATTATTATTATTATTAATATTATTATTTTTATTATTATTATTATTATTTATTATTATTTTTTTTATTATTATTATTAATATTATTATTATTATTATTATTTTTATTATTATTGTCAAGATTATTGGATGACTCATCAAATTTTTCAAGGTCATTTAAACAAAACCCATGACTCATTCAAGGTCATTGCATGAGTCACCATAACTTTCAAGGTCATTCAAAAATTTTCAAGGTCATATTATTTTTAAACATTTTAAATTTTAATTTACTACTTCTTTTTATAAGTAGTATATATTTTGTAAATTTATTTTATTATTATTATTAATATTTTTATTATTATTAATATTATTATTATTAATATTATTATTATTAATATTATTATTATTATTATTATTATTATTATTATTAATATTATTGTTATTGTCAAGGTTATTTGATGACTCATCATAATTTTTCAAGGTCATTGAAAATTAGGTCAATGTCATTCAAAAGTAGATCAATGTCATTCAAAAGTAGGTCAAGGTCATTCAAAAATTTTCAAGGTCATATTATTTTTAAACATTTTTAAATTTATAAAAATTAAATTTATAAAAATTAAACATTTTATTATTATTATTATTTTTATTATTATTGTCAAGGTTATTGGATGACTCGTAATAATTTTTCAATGTCATTCAAAAGTAGGTCAAGGTCATTCAAAATTTCTCAAGGTCATATTATTTTTTAACATTTTTAAATTTTAATTTACTACTTACTTTTATAAGTAGTATATATTTTGTAAATTTATTTTATTATTATTATTATTATTATTAATATTTTATTTTTATTAATATTATTATTACTTTTTATTATTCTATTATTACGTATAAAATCTTTAATTATTATTATTAATATTAATATTTTATTATTATTATTATTATTAATATACTTATTACTTATAAAAATTTTATTATTATTATTATTAATATATTTATTACTTATAAATTTATTAATATTATTATTAATACTTTTAAAAAGTTTTATTATTTTAAATAATATTATTATTATTAATGTATAATAAAAACAAAACAACTACATAAAACTTTTATTATAAGGAAATAATTTTATTATTATTATTATTATTATTATTATTAATATTAATATGATTATTAATATTATTAATTAGTATGGTTTTTTATTAATATTGTTTAATTATATTTATTTTTATTATTATTATATATGTTGTTATTAATATTATTATTTTTATTAATAATATGATTAATAATATGATTAGTTAATATGATTACTTATTTTTTTAATTATTATAATTAATATTATTATTGTTTTTATTATTATTATTTTCTCAAAGTCATAATATTTTTAGTCATTTTAAATATAAATTTACTACTTATTTTTATAAGTAATGTTTTAATATTTATTATTATTTTCAAGGTTATTGGATGAGTCATAATATTATTCCAAGGTCATTTAAAAGTAGGTCAAGGTCATAGTATTTTTAAACATTTTTAATTTTAATATAGTACTTATTTTTTATAAGTAGTGTTTTAATGTTCTTTAATTTTTATTCTATTATTATTATCATTATTATTATTATTATTATTATCTTATAAGTAGTGTTTTAATGTTTTTTAATTTTTATTTTATTATTATTATTTTTATTATTATTATTATTTTCATTATTATTTATATAAATTTTCAACAAAGTATATACAATTAATATTGAATAGAAAAAGTTTGTTCAATTGTGTTTCATAGTAGACAGGGATAGAACAATTGTAAATGTTTGTAAAAAGTTAAAGAAAAATTCTATATTTTTAAGAAAATATGTGCAAATAAATATCAAAACTAATTATGGCTCAAATGTGTGTGTTAAACCATCGATATGTTACAGTGTTTATGGAAAAACGTTAATGAAAATATGTGTTATTTTTCAAAATTTTATGAAATATTTATTTTATAGCTAATAATGTGTATATGTTAAATGATAAAAATAGTTCAATATTTATGTAAAGTTTGAGATTGTTAAGAAAAATGTAAATAATTTATGAAACACACGTGTTTTTTGATTGAAATATAGGTGTTTGTTTTACCGATATAAGAAAAACTATGGACAATTTTTAAGAAAATACACGTAATTTATGATTATCATGGGATTAGAATTTGATTAAAGTTGTGAGAAAGTTGTTAAATTTGAGACCTTAAAATAAGACCTTCAGCAAATTGGTAAGAAAATAGTAGTTATTGAGTAATACTTATTAAAATTACCAAAGTTTTATAATTTTTGACAAGTCTTGATAGATCTTTAATAAAATTTGTTAGTACTTTGAATAAGAATTTAAAAAAAAAAAAAAAAGTTTCAACACAGTAGCAAATCGTAAAGAAACTAGTACTTATCAGTTAATTAACTAAGTTGTAAAATAATTGAAAAAATTTGTTAGATTTTCAAAAATTTTAAGATTGTTAGGTAATTGTTCTAGGTACTTGTTGAATAAAAATTAATGTATTTTATCAACAGCTCATAGTTTTTAATCGTACAATTTCTCTTCATTCCTGGAAATAATCGTAAATATTTAAATTATTCAGAAAATTGTCAATAACAACATAAGTAATGGGTAACATAAATTTTTTAAATACTAATCAATTTTAGTTTTTAATTAAATTACAAATATATTAATAAAATCAAATAAATACTTGAATACATGAATCGAACAATCTCTTAGAACTGAACACGTATCGTATATTTTATTCAGATTCCAATAATATCATTAAAATTAAACAAAATCTTATTGTTATATTTTGATAACCCTTAAGTCAATGAAAATGTATCGATTTCACTAAGTATCCATCTTTTGACATTGATATCCAACCGAATAAATCACCCTAAAAGTAAGATTCCCTCTTGACCTATCGTTTCCACCTAAAATAATATAAAATTTACTCTCAACCAATCATTTCTCTTAAAATAACAATAATCCCAGCTATATTCATTATTTTCATAAAAATCAACGACAAATCGATATTCAACCGAATAAATTTCTTGAAATCCCTTTAAAATAAATTCATCTCTTGACCAATCTATTACCATCAAATAACACTTTCCCCTACTTTACCAACCATATTCATTATTTTTTATAAAAATCACCTATTAAATAACGATACTTAACCCCTTAAAAATATCAACAAATCTGTTCTTAATCGATTATTTCCCCTTTAAAGATCATAAATTCTCTTCGTAGCCAATTGTTTCCCCCTAAAATAAAATTTACTCTCAACCAATCATTTCTCTTTAAATGACAATAATCCCAGCTATATTCATTATTTTCATAAAAATCACCGACATATCGATATTCAACTGAATAAATTTCTTGAAATCCACTTAAAATAAATTCATCTCTTGACCAATCTTTTACCATCAAATAACACTTTCTCCTATTTTACCATATTAATAATAATAATATTAATAATAATGAAAATATTAATAATAATAATAATAATTATAATAATAAAATAAATTTACAAAATATATAATACTTATAAAAATAAGTAGTAAATAAAATTTAAAAATGTTTAAAAATAATATGACCTTGAGAAATTTTGAATGACCTTGACCTACTTTTGAATGACATTGAAAAATTATTACGAGTCATCCAATAACCTTGACAATAATAATAAAAATAATAATAATAATATTAAAAATAATAATAATAATAA
The DNA here is from genome assembly GCA_022537955.1 of Schmidtea mediterranea. Classification (NCBI taxonomy): domain Eukaryota; kingdom Metazoa; phylum Platyhelminthes; order Tricladida; family Dugesiidae; genus Schmidtea; species Schmidtea mediterranea. The sequence goes on along the minus strand of CM039680.1, from coordinate 237,087,701 downwards.
TAATAAAATAAATTTACAAAATATATATTACTTATAATAATAAGTAGTAAATAAAATTTAAAAATGTTAAAAATAATATGACCTTGAAAATTTTTGAATGACCTTGACATACTTTTGAATGACATTGACCTAATTTTCAATGACCTTGAAAAATTATGATGAGTCATCAAATAACCTTGACAATAATAATAATATTAATAATAATAATAATATTAATAATAATATTAATAATAATAATAAAATAAATTTACAAAATATATACTACTTATAAAAAGAAGTAGTAAATTAAAATTTAAAAATGTTTAAAAATAATATGACCTTGAAAATTTTGAATGACCTTGACCTACTTTTGAATGACATTGAAAAATTATTACGAGTCATCCAATAACCTTGACAATAATAATAAAAATAATAATAATAACAATAATAATAATTATAATAATAATATTAATAATAATAATATTAATAATAATAAAATATTAATAATAATAATAATAATAATAAAATAAATTTACAAAATATATACTACTTATAAAAATAAGTAGTAAATAAAATTTAAAAATGTTTAAATTCTACGAATGAGTTTTGTTTACAGGTATGTGTAGAATGGTGTATCAAAAATTCGATTGTGCAAATAAAATGTAAAGAGAATGCTCATATTAAAAAATTGATTAATTTGAGAAAAATATTTGGGATTTCTAAATTTAGTGTGGAGAATACTGTGATAAATTTGAGTAAAATAGTGTTGAATGATGATGAAGAGCGTGTTTTAAAATTTGGTCCAAATCACTGTATTAAGAATCGCTTGGATGAAACAAAATTGTGTGCAAAAATTGAAAGTTTATATTTTCATATAGCCCGATCGATGAAAGGCATTAATGGTAATTATGTGAAGAGCTCGTTAAGTGCAAGTACGATGGAGTATATCGATAAAAACAAAAAGCAAAATATTAGGGATTTTATGACTTTAAAAAACTTAGCTAAAAAAAATATAAATATCTGTAAGTTTGACAAAGGAAATGGGATAGTCATTCTTGACCATGATGTGTATGTAAATAAGTTGAATGATTTGTTAAATTCTCCTCAGTTTGTGAAATTGCCAAAGGGTCGGAAGAATGGAAAATTACCTCCTCTTAAGGATGAAGAGTTTGTGCAAAAAATGTTAAATGGTTTTATTGAGAAGAAGCTTATTGATGAAGAGGTAGGTAAGTCTATTCGTCCAATAGGATCGCAGCCAGCTAAACTATATGGGCTGCCAAAAATCCATAAAGATGGTGTACCTATGAGACCAGTTTTGTCGATGGTTGGTACTGCCCAGTATAAAATAGCAAAGTTTTTAGATGGATTATTAAAACCATTAATGCGATCAGAGTTTGAATGTAAGGATAGCTTTGAGTTTGTTTCTTGTATTGCAAAGCTACAAAAACGAAGTATGAATGATGTTATGGTTTCGTTTGATGTTTGTAGTTTGTTTACGAATGTGCCACTGGTTGAGACAATTGACTTATGCTGTGCGTTGTGGAATGAAAATGATTCGGAACATCACATTTTGGATAGAAGGGCATTTCGAAAACTTCTTGAATTTGCTACTTCAAATGTCAATTTTCTTTTCAATGATGAATGGTATCAACAAATAGATGGAGTCGCTATGGGTTCCCCTTTAGCACCAACGATGGCATCAATATTTTTGGCTAGTTTGGAAAAGAAAATTGCTTCTTTCCAATTTGAAAAACCTTTTGTTTATAAAAGGTATGTGGATGATATTTTTCTTATATTTGAAAACCAGAAACATGTAGAACCGTTTTTGCAGTTTATGAACAGTTTACATAAAAACATTGTATTCACATGTGAAACGGAGAGAAAGTTATCAATTGCGTTTTTGGATTTGTTAATTCAACGCAAAGATAAACAGTATGAGACAGAGATTTATAGAAAACCAACTGATACTGGTCTTTATACTTCTCCAGAAAGCTTTTGTGAATTTAAGTATAAGAGAAATATGGTGAAAGGATTGATTTATCGTTCATGGGCTTTATCTTCTACTTTTGCTAATTCGGTAAAAAGTGTTGATAAATTGGTTGAGTTGTTGATAAAGAATGGATATTCTAAATCATTTTTATTGTTGATGATAAAAGAAACTGTTGATAAATTGATTAAAAATCCTAAGGATCCATGTTGTGGAAAGTCTGAATGTAATTTGTCGGATGGGTGTGAATTGAGTGTTGATCTGGGTGATTGTAAAAATGGATATAAAAAAATTGAGCCTAAATATGTGTTAGTATTGCCGTACTCTGAAGGCTTTACAAATTATAAGAGGAAGTTGGGTAAACTGATAGGAAATTTAGAGTATAAGATCGTCTCTAATTCGTGTAAGGTACGCAATATGTTTATTAATAAATCAAAAACTCCGGTTGGATTGTGTTCTGATCTCGTTTATCAATTTACATGTAATGGGTGTAATGCCACATACATTGGAGAGACTTCCCGTCATCTCTGTACTCGAGTTCTAGAGCATTGTCGATTGAAGGGTTTGACCAATATTAGTGAACACAATAGAGGCTGTAAAAGTGATATCGGAATGTCTGATTTTAGAATTTTGTTGAGAAGTTTTAATAGTTATTGGGAACGAGTGATATGTGAAGCATTGCTGATAAGGTCATTGGATCCAAAGATTAATGTGCAGAGTGCTGTGACTACGAATGTTTTGAATGTTTTTAAATAGTTTACGTATGTTAAATCATGTTTGTTTTTTTAATATTATTAAAATAATTGAAAATTTTAAATTGCATTAATTTTTAAAAAATTAGAATATAAGTAAAAATTTAAAATTTAAAATTAATTTAAAATATATTTTTAAAAATATTTATTTATTAAAAAATTAAATTAATAAAAAATAATTTGTTTAAATTAAATGTTAATTCATCATATTTTTAGTTGGTTTTGAGTACCTGAAGATGATAGCTGTGCTATCGAAATATATCGTAAGAAAGGTTTTTTATTGGCGTTATCGTTTAATTAAATCGTTGCCAAATTTATTTAATTATTTATTTATAAATCATGCTGCAGCTGTTCCAATATTCAAAAGGTTTATGAAGGTTTATAACTCCCTCAAAAGAAAGGAACTAGACATTAGTTTTCTTGAGACTTGTTTAGAAGAAAAGATGATTCCTTCGTTCATTTATAAAATGAAACTAAGTGATTGTCTTTCTAGTAAAGATGTCCAATTAATACATAGAAGAACGTTAAGAAGAATGTTGGAATCAGAGAAAATAAGGAGAACTTCCATTGATAAAAAACTAACAAATATTGGATTAATGTTAAATAATGCTACGAATGAGTTTTGTTTACAGGTATGTGTAGAATGGTGTATCAAAAATTCGATTGTGCAAATAAAATGTAAAGAGAATGCTCATATTAAAAAATTGATTAATTTGAGAAAAATATTTGGGATTTCTAAATTTAGTGTGGAGAATACTGTGATAAATTTGAGTAAAATAGTGTTGAATGATGATGAAGAGCGTGTTTTAAAATTTGGTCCAAATCACTGTATTAAGAATCGCTTGGATGAAACAAAATTGTGTGCAAAAATTGAAAGTTTATATTTTCATATAGCCCGATCGATGAAAGGCATTAATGGTAATTATGTGAAGAGCTCGTTAAGTGCAAGTACGATGGAGTATATCGATAAAAACAAAAAGCAAAATATTAGGGATTTTATGACTTTAAAAAACTTAGCTAAAAAAATATAAATATCTGTAAGTTTGACAAAGGAAATGGGATAGTCATTCTTGACCATGATGTGTATGTAAATAAGTTGAATGATTTGTTAAATTCTCCTCAGTTTGTGAAATTGCCAAAGGGTCGGAAGAATGGAAAATTACCTCCTCTTAAGGATGAAGAGTTTGTGCAAAAAATGTTAAATGGTTTTATTGAGAAGAAGCTTATTGATGAAGAGGTAGGTAAGTCTATTCGTCCAATAGGATCGCAGCCAGCTAAACTATATGGGCTGCCAAAAATCCATAAAGATGGTGTACCTATGAGACCAGTTTTGTCGATGGTTGGTACTGCCCAGTATAAAATAGCAAAGTTTTTAGATGGATTATTAAAACCATTAATGCGATCAGAGTTTGAATGTAAGGATAGCTTTGAGTTTGTTTCTTGTATTGCAAAGCTACAAAAACGAAGTATGAATGATGTTATGGTTTCGTTTGATGTTTGTAGTTTGTTTACGAATGTGCCACTGGTTGAGACAATTGACTTATGCTGTGCGTTGTGGAATGAAAATGATTCGGAACATCACATTTTGGATAGAAGGGCATTTCGAAAACTTCTTGAATTTGCTACTTCAAATGTCAATTTTCTTTTCAATGATGAATGGTATCAACAAATAGATGGAGTCGCTATGGGTTCCCCTTTAGCACCAACGATGGCATCAATATTTTTGGCTAGTTTGGAAAAGAAAATTGCTTCTTTCCAATTTGAAAAACCTTTTGTTTATAAAAGGTATGTGGATGATATTTTTCTTATATTTGAAAACCAGAAACATGTAGAACCGTTTTTGCAGTTTATGAACAGTTTACATAAAAACATTGTATTCACATGTGAAACGGAGAGAAAGTCATCAATTGCGTTTTTGGATTTGTTAATTCAACGCAAAGATAAACAGTATGAGACAGAGATTTATAGAAAACCAACTGATACTGGTCTTTATACTTCTCCAGAAAGCTTTTGTGAATTTAAGTATAAGAGAAATATGGTGAAAGGATTGATTTATCGTTCATGGGCTTTATCTTCTACTTTTGCTAATTCGGTAAAAAGTGTTGATAAATTGGTTGAGTTGTTGATAAAGAATGGATATTCTAAATCATTTTTATTGTTGATGATAAAAGAAACTGTTGATAAATTGATTAAAAATCCTAAGGATCCATGTTGTGGAAAGTCTGAATGTAATTTGTCGGATGGGTGTGAATTGAGTGTTGATCTGGGTGATTGTAAAAATGGATATAAAAAAATTGAGCCTAAATATGTGTTAGTATTGCCGTACTCTGAAGGCTTTACAAATTATAAGAGGAAGTTGGGTAAACTGATAGGAAATTTAGAGTATAAGATCGTCTCTAATTCGTGTAAGGTACGCAATATGTTTATTAATAAATCAAAAACTCCGGTTGGATTGTGTTCTGATCTCGTTTATCAATTTACATGTAATGGGTGTAATGCCACATACATTGGAGAGACTTCCCGTCATCTCTGTACTCGAGTTCTAGAGCATTGTCGATTGAAGGGTTTGACCAATATTAGTGAACACAATAGAGGCTGTAAAAGTGATATCGGAATGTCTGATTTTAGAATTTTGTTGAGAAGTTTTAATAGTTATTGGGAACGAGTGATATGTGAAGCATTGCTGATAAGGTCATTGGATCCAAAGATTAATGTGCAGAGTGCTGTGACTACGAATGTTTTGAATGTTTTTAAATAGTTTACGTATGTTAAATCATGTTTGTTTTTTTAATATTATTAAAATAATTGAAAATTTTAAATTGCATTAATTTTTAAAAAATTAGAATATAAGTAAAAAATTTAAAATTTAAAATTAATTTAAAATATATTTTTAAAAATATTTATTTATTAAAAAATTAAATTAATAAAAAATAATTTGTTTAAATTAAATGTTAATTCATCATATTTTTAGTTGGTTTTGAGTACCTGAAGATGATAGCTGTGCTATCGAAATATATCGTAAGAAAGGTTTTTTATTGGCGTTATCGTTTAATTAAATCGTTGCCAAATTTATTTAATTATTTATTAATAATAATAATAATAATAAAATAAATTTACAAAATATATACTACTTATAAAAATAAGTAGTAAATTAAAATTTAAAAATGTTTAAAAATAATATGACCTTGAGAAATTTTGAATGACCTTGACCTACTTTTGAATGACATTGAAAAATTATTACGAGTCATCCAATAACCTTGACAATAATAATAAAAATAATAATAATAACAATAATAATAATTATAATAATAATATTAATAATAATAATATTAATAATAATGAAAATATTAATAATAATAATAATAATAAAATAAATTTACAAAATATATACTACTTATAAAAATAAGTAGTAAATAAAATTTAAAAATGTTTAAAAATAATATGACCTTGAGAAATTTTGAATGACTTTGACCTACTTTTGAATGACATTGACCTAATTTTCAATGACCTTGAAAAATTATGATGAGTCATCAAATAACCTTGACAATAATAATAATATTAATAATAATAATAATAATAATAATAATAATATTAATAATAATAATATTAATAATAATAAAAATATTAATAATAATAATAAAATAAATTTACAAAATATATACTACATATAAAAAGAAGTAGTAAATTAAAATTTAAAAATGTTTAAAAATAATATGACCTTGAAAATTTTTGAATGACCTTGAAAGTTATGGTGACTCATGCAATGACCTTGAATGAGTCATGGGTTTTGTTTAAATGACCTTGAAAATTTTGATGAGTCATCCAATAATCTTGACAATAATAATAAAAATAATAATAATAATAATAATATTAATAATAATAATAATAAAAATAATAATAATATTAATAATAATAATAATAAAAATAATAATATTAATAATAATAATAATATTAATAATAATAATAATAAAACTAATAATATTAATAATAATTATATTAATCATAATAAAAATATTAATTATAATAATAATAATAATAATAATAATAAAATAAATTTACAAAATATATACTACTTATAAAAATTAGTAGTAAATCTATATAAAAATGTTTAAAAATACTATGACCTTGTGAAATTTTGAATGACCTTGACATACTTTAAAATGAACTTGAATAAAAAATTAAGACTCATCCAATAACCTTGAAAATAATAATAATAAAAACAATAACAATAATAATTATAATAATATTAATAATAATAATAATAATAATATTATTAATCATATTATTAATAAAAATAATAATATTAATAATAATAATAAAATAATTTACAAATATATACTACTTATAAAAATAAGTAGTTAATTAAAAATTTAAAAATGTTTAAAAATTCCGTGACCTTGAGAAAATTTGAATGACCTTGAAAATTTTTGATGACTCATCCAATGACCTTGACCTACTTTTGAATGACCTTGAAAATTTTTGATGAGTCATCCAATGACCTTGAATGAGTCATGGTCTTTGTTTAAATGACCTTGAATGAATCATTGTCTTTGTTCTAAAAAAATTTGTACTTTTAAACTTAGCAAAAAAATTTTTTTGCCGGGGGGGGGTATGTGAGCTAGAGGGCCGGTATCCCACTACTCATATGTTATATATATTCCAAAGTTTAAATTAAAAACATAAAGATCCAAATGCAATTCACAATAAAGTCAGTTCTGAAAACCTTTGATACAATATTCAAATTAAACATCAAAGTTCAACTTCATAATAAACATCTACAAATTCATAATAAAACTTTTCAAAAACCATACCATTGATGCCAGTAAACAACGATAAAAATATCATAAAGTCAATAAATTTAGCAAAAAATAAATCGATTTCGAAATGATTTTCAAATACAACAAAAACTACAATATTCATTTGCGTCTGTGTGCGTACCCAAAAAATCAAGAAACTACAATCGCGAATACAGACACGAGATATTAAATTAACCAATAACTTTGTTAGACATAATTTATTATCACAAAATACAAATTCGACATTCCGTTAAAAATCTGAAAATTAAAACAACTGAGATGTGGTGATTATTGATATTGATATAACTATTGGTCACAAATATAAAACATTTAATTTAAAATACTTTAATATAATTTAATATAATGATATAATTTATTATAAATTTTAATATATTTTGGAGTTTCATGACGCAAATAATTCTTGAAAATAGACTAAACTGACTTAAATTATTCTTTCAGAACTAAAATTAATTTCTGAATTTCAAAACGTTGAAATCACGATGTCAGTCTTAGACTCTAAGTTTTTAAAGAACTCTATTAACTTAATGATGCGACAAAAACTCAGGACAAGAAACAAGAAGATAAAAGATTAATGCAACATTATTTATAAAAGCTGAAGCGAATAGCTTTCAAAGTTCCCGTTTCTTCTTTGATTAAAAGAACCCAACCATATGCCAAATAATCTTGAGATGATAAACTCAACACTAAACATATCACGAGAATGGCTCTGACAATGGAAATGCCCATTAAAGATACAAAAGCAATAACCCTTAGTAACGCTGTAAACATCTGCAGTGTCCATACAGAAACCGAACCAAAACAGAAACATGTACATGATGCTTTATAAAAAGCACGACAAATCTCAATGTACTGTAAAAATCTCCATTTGCAATAAATTTACAAAGAAAAGCCCCTGAGCTAAGAAGCATGTCTTTCTAAAAATTATATCTAGACTAGCCGCACTATAAAACACTTTAGAGGAAGACAACTTCGATCATCGCACAGTTAGCAGCATTTTAGCCACAGTACAACTTTAAAAGAGATTTACAAGCGTCTCGTCAGCAATCATCCAATGAGTATGCTTATCGACACCGGTTCTAACTTGTTATGTATTTCAATATCGTAAATAAAAATTCATAATCTAAGTTACATCAAGAACTCAAATCGCACTATTTTTCACGCAAACCAATCAAAATATGCTACTTTCGGAAGATTCCTCGGAACTCTTAAAATAAATGAATTCAAACACAAACACAAATTTCTCATTTTGGTGCCTTATTTTATTTGGTAGTCACCCTATTTCAAGAGATTAGATAAGATATTGGTAGACGATAACCTGTTATTAACATTGAACGATGCTAAGCAAAATAGTTCACCGAAGTCTAGTGGCACAAGTCGTGCAGCATATTTACAAAGAACACTGTCATCTATTAGTTAAGAAATCAACAAGTTATATGACCGATGATTTATTTGGATACAAAAGGTAACCGATATGCAAAATATTATCAATAAATGTGATTTATGTATGAAAAAGAAAGCTATAACAAATAAGAAATCAAAGTATCTAATTCCTAGAGAGAAAATGAATTTGATGGAACAAATTGTAATCGATTTGGTTCATATGAAGGAACTCAGGAGTTGCAACTGCTATTTGGTCGTAATAATTGATCAGTTCAACAAGATAGTTAGTTGAACATTTACTCAAAAGCAAGATTAGAAGACCCTATATCGGGTGCTCTTATACAATTGGGTATACAAATCCGGTAGGCCAAATTACATGGTTTCAGAGAAAGATAAGAATGGAGGTCAGATCAGAAGTTCATTGGATACTTACAATATCAAATGAATATTTACTTCATTAAACGATCACAGGTCTAACGATTTGGCGGAACGAGCTATATCAACAGTTTGTATTATGATCTTGACATTTTGAATGGGCGAACTTACTGTTAGAAGGATATTAATTAAAAATTGAATATTCATCAAATTTAACGACGCAGAATTCTACGGAATTTTTGTCAATAGAAATACTATTTGAAAGGAAGGTTAATTTACATGGCAAGAATTTACACATAAACCTGAATCAAGAACAAGTATTCTTGAAGGTATAAGATGGATCAAGAGAAGATGAAAAGAAGTTACATCGGGATTTTGATGTGGGTCAGTAAGTTCTAGTAAAAAATGATCCACATAAGAGGTTAAATAATGGTAATATGTTCGAAGGCCCTGCAAAGATCATTGGTTTTCAAAAAGAACACCAAGTTGAACTCGAACATCCAGATGGAAATTAATACCGAAGAATAGAATGGCTGAAGGAGAATCACAGCTATCAGAGAAGGGAGAGAGACAATATTTGCATTATTATTAATATTGACAATGGTGATATATTTGTTTTAATATTCGGTAATTGTTATAAAATATATTTTTCAATTTAATGAATCAATAATAATCATAATAATAATAATAATAATAATAATAATAATAATAATAATAATAATAATAATAATAATAATAATAATAATAATAATAATAATAATTATATCATTTATATAAATAAAATTTAAATATTATTCATGACCTAAATGTAAAGCTAAAATTTTATTAATTATAATTAAAATTGATTAAAATGTGTTTATTTCCCATCTAATTTAAAATTGTTTTCACATAATCATTATTTAAACTGTTTATTGAGATCTTTAATTAAAATAATGAAATTTAAAAATATTTTAATAGTTTTCTTGATTTTTATTTCTACAGTTTCAGCAGAATGGAAGGTTATCAATGGAACACAGTCCATATTGCACGAATACCCTCAAATGGTTTCAATACGTTTACTGGGAGAGCACATTTGTGGAGGAACATTGCTTAATGAGAATACTGTTCTGACGGCTGCTCACTGCATCTGGCCAATGACTGACTGGAAATTGGAAACCTTAAAAGAATATAAAGTCGAGATTGTGCTTGGTGAATATGATTTAGAGAGGGTTTCAGGAGAGGAAAAGATTTTTCAAGTAACAAAAAATCTGGTACATCCAGATTATACATATGAAATGTCTTATTTGAATGGGAATGATGTCGGTCTAATAAAATTCGATGGAAAAGTTCAAAATAATGAATTTCAATACATTAAATACACCGAATATCAAAATATTTCAACTTATGAAATAGGAGAGCGCTGTGAAGTTGTGGGATGGGGTAGCATAGACCCGTCCGGAAGAGGCAGTTCTAGATTCCTGCAAAAAGCATCTTTAAATGTAACTTTATATATTTAAATTTTTTTAAATGAGTTTAGATTGTTTCGAGCTACGAATGTGCTTATATATTTACTGAACTACCATATATTCCCAGTAATCTTTGTGCTGGTTCTGGGCACTTATCCACTGCTGCTTGTAAAGGCGATTCTGGAGGACCACTGTTTTGTAAAAATGGTTATAATAAAAATATTCAAGTTGGAATAGTGAGCTATGGCTTAGAACCTTGCGGACAACCAAATGTACCGACGGTTTTTACAAAGGTGTCTGAAGTGGCAAATTGGATAACCCGTAAAGCTAAATCTAGCAAAAAACAATTAAAAAAATTTACTCGGAAATAAATAATATTAATTTTAAACTTTGTTGAAAGAATTAAAGAAAGATATTCCAAATGGCTTGAATGTGGTTTCTAATTTTTCTAATGAGATCGGCATTTTCTGCTTCACTTTCTGTACATGTGTTATTTTAGTTAAACTCGATTCAATAATGGTAAAATGGTAAAATAAAATCTGAATTAAACATTTTATTTGCGCAAATGTAATTTTATATGAGATTTTGAATTTTGATCAAATTGGATCAAATTTCCTCAATCATCAAGTGTATTAATTTCTATATTGCTTATATGCGTTCCTACAACTGAAAAACATATGAGATTTGCATTAGTATTTTGTTCATAGTTTTAATCCATTTTTTATAGCCATTTTGGGGTCCAGATGCAAGAAAGAATTTTGGTAACTCTTACCATTAATTCAGCAAAATTATTTTCTTCTAATAAAGAAAAATAACATTAAGTGTGTGTCATTTGGAAAATAAGAAGTTATGTAAAGTGGGTTTTGAAAGGAAAAATAAAATTTGAATATGTTTAAGTTTATATTTATTTGGCGTTTTATTAAATGTTCAAAAATCTTTTTGATCAAGAACAGAATGGAATTTAATGTCCTTAATTTTACGTTCAATTGTAAAGTTGAATTCAGTGAACGTGAATATTCTTTAGATTCAGTTATCAAATCACCGAGTATAAAAGATAGATTTAATTAGTTAAATAAGTTGTATAAAATGCGTTTCGGGATGATTGTGTCACGTGTAAGTGCAAAAAACCAATATTACATCTCTCGTTTTGTGTGATCTTCACGTAACTAAATATCATTTGAATCAATATCTCTTCGCCTGTCAAATATGTTGCTTCGAATCTCTGGAATCTTCAGTTTTGTTTGAGATTTTCTTGAATCCATACAAAGAATTTCTCGAAGTGTATCTCAGTTCAATCACGCAAACCACCAACAATGATTCACAATTTTTAAGACCGACAGAAATCCCTATGGGAAGTCGCCGTTTAATCTACAATGCTCGAGATCCCAAAACCCATCTTGACTCAAGTCTGATCCGACACTAATTTCTACTTCTTTCAATTTTGGAAACTTCTTTATAAATTATTATCCTTCTGCTAGCTCAATATTTTGGTTGGGAAAAATAAAATTGTCCGTTGTTTATTAAAGACTCAATTATATAGGAATTTCCTTCAACACTAATTAGTTTTTGTAGAATTTTGATTGGGCTCCCGGGAGAACTCGTGGAATAATTTGCTTTTATCTTTTGACTGCTTTGGCAGTTCTACAGGTGAAAACTTCGGTGTAAATTATATTAGGGAATAATAAGTTCCCTTCGCTAATTACATTTATTAAAATCGGAGAATTTCCTCCTAATTTAATTTATTTGTTTTCGTCGTTTTAATTAATTAATTAATTTGTATTTTTTTATGAGTTTTCTATAATATGAGTTTCTATAAAGTTATTGTTAGTCGATGCCGTAACTTCAATATTGGCATTGTGATATTCGATATAAGTATTGTGTACTCTTTTTCTGCATTATTTTCTTTATCATCTGTATTTATTTCATCTTCTTTTTCATCACTATATGTTAAATCCTCGTCAGATAATTCATTTTAATTCATAGTTTTATTTTTAATTATTAAAATCAGCATTTAATACTATTTTAATTATAAACTTTAAAATCTTTTGTTTTTTGTCGGTAGAGGAATCATTTATATAAATAAAATTTAAATAAATAACAATGTTAGCCAATTTCCGCAATGCTTATTCATTAAATATAACAAATATTTCGGCCGATAAACACCCTTGATCACTAATAACCAAAGTTTAACTAAACTTTCATTTTATACTCTTCTTCTCTGATATTTTCTTTCACTCAAATTAATTCAACAAATATATTTATTTAAACAAATTTCCAAAATATTTTTCCAAATTAGATTTAACAACACTATAGAATTTAATAGATGAGAATAAGAACCTCTAAATTTTTCAAAAATCAGAAATTATTTACTCAATTCTAAAAAATGTTTTTTAATATTAAAAATCCAATTTGCATTTCCGATAAATTGTAGATAATTATAAATAAAACTTTATTATTCCTTTATTAAATTTTGATTTCCGACATTTAATCTTGGCACAGGTTTGTTCTGATAAACTTTAAAACCTATTGTTTATGTCGGTTGCGAAATTATTTATATAAATAAAATTTATAATATTTTCATTTTTATATTTTATTATATTTTCTTGAATATAATATTATATTTTTGTTATAATAATATTCAAGTCCGGTTCTAGTAGTTTTCTGTGGGTGTTTCTTGGCGCGATGCGAATTTGCCGCTGCAAAAATTAAGAAATGTTGTCATTCTTAAATTAAAGAAAAATAGAAAAATATTGAATATCTGAACATAGTACATATATTTGTATTTTAATAAGAAAAATTAAACAAAAACAAAATAAATAAAAATTCAGTTTATGAAAAATAAAATATAACAAAATAAATAATAATTTATTATTTTTCTTGTTGAAATTGAAAAGTTTTTGAAAATGCCACCATTTAAAAGGGCCGCCGAAGTCGTCAACGCTTAAAACCGGGTATGATAATATTAAAAAATCAATTTTCCAACTTAGGAAAATCACTTAGGAAATCATGATTTTAAAGAATCAAATGGTTGACTTAATTCTTTTCTTTCCAGGCATATGATATCATCGAAAAGAATTATTCGAGAATTCGAAATCGTAGATGAAAGGTATGTTCTAAGTTTTAAGGAATTGTAAATGGAAAAGTTAAAAGAATACTACGTTGCGGTAATTTAGATGTTTTTTATCTTTGTTTTATTAGAAATTATCTTACAGTCACAAACGATAGTTGAAACTTTCCCAGTAACATTCAATATTATTAAACATTACATCAAATACAAGAAAATAGCTATGAATATTTATAACTTCATTAGAATGTAAACTTTATGTACTTTTAATTTCTTTTCATAATATTCAAAAATATTCGTTTATTATTCTTCATTAATTATTGTATTGACCCTGAAATGTCAAAACTTTCACCAAATGACAAACTGTTTACATTAACAGCATTAATTTTATTAAACTAATTTTCGATTTTTACGGTTTTGTTTATTTCTCATGCTCTTGTACACTCTTTCTTTTGATGATCTCATTTGCCTTGAAAAATTGTAAAAATAGGATTAAAAGTAATAGTGCAAATTTTTCTTTCGAATTTCAAATCTATGGAATGTAAATCAAATAAGTCTGACGAAGTCACTAAAGTGTTTACGGACGAAGCCATATTAGTTGTCCAAGTAAGAATTAATGAAATTTGAAAAAATAAAATAATTAGTTAAATATTTTTTGACATTTTAGTTATCACATTTCTTACATACTTATATCTAATTAAATAAATTTGGCAACGATTTAATTAAAAGATAACGCCAATAAAAACTCTTCGTACGATATATTTCGACCGCATAACTGTCATCTTCAGATACACAAAATCAACTAAACATATTATGAATTAACTTTTAATTTAAACAAATTATTTTTTTATATTAATTTAATTTTGTAATAAATAAACATTTAAAAAATATTCAAATACTTTTAACTAATTTAAAATGTTATTTATATAAATATTATAACTTTTATCTATATTATAATTTTTTAAAATATAATGTAATTTACAAATTCAATTATTTTAATAATATTAAAACAAGTTTTTTTAAAAAACAATACATAAAAATGATTTAACATACTTAAACTATTTAAAAACATTCAAAACATTCGTAGTCACAGCACTTTGCACATTAACTTTGGATCCAATGACCTTATCAGCAATTCTTCACATATCACACGTTTTCAATAATAATTATTAGAGCTTTTCAACAAAATTCTAAAATCAGACAATCCTATTTCACTTTTACAGCCTCTATTGTGCTCACTAATATTGGTCAAACCCTTCAATCGACAATGCTCTATCAACATCATGTATAAACAATATATAAATAAATATTCGTGATGATAGCGGTAAATTTATTGAATTTAGTAAAGATCAAAAACTCATTTGACATTACATTTTCGAAAATTATATGGGCGATAACGATATTATTAGTATATATAGTGGTAGCCAAAGTAATTGCAAATTACCATAATATATTGGTAAACAGTACGTATCAGGACGGTTGAGAACTATTGGTAGATTTGCACTTCCTATTCTTAAACGCATTGGTGGTTTTGGTATGAAAACAGCTAAAGATGTGATAATGAATGAGCAGAAAATATTACCATCGCTGAAATCAAATGCATTATCCGAGTTAGAGAAAGTTGTACCTAGTGTTGCAAGTATGTTTCAAAAACAGACACCGTCACCGGCACCAGCTCAAAAACGTAAAAGACATCATAAACATATAAACAAACGAATGAAAGGACATGGAACTATATTTCAAAAATGATTTGCGGTAAATCTGAATTGTGTTTATTTTATAGACCATTTCCCCAGGCGGTAATTGAAGAAGTATTCCCGATGAATTCTATTATGGATAGTAGAACAGATATTGAATTTTATATTAATGGTTTCCAAACTGAATATCTAGATTTGAACGATACATTGTTAACTGTTCAAATCAAAGTTGTAGATAAAGATAGAAAACCTTTCGGTGAGCCTTGTGATGTAATACCAAACAATTTCTTGTTTCATACACTTTTTAAAGATGCAGTTCTCGGATTTAATAATATCAAGATTGAGGGTGGTAACAGTACATATATTTACAAAGCCCTAATAGAAACTATTATAAATTACAATAGCGATACTAAAAGTGCATGCTTAACTCCTATGGGTTATGGTAGTATTGACGATAGGAAAAAGTGGATTAATAGTTCAAAATTATTTACCAGTTGCTCATCCTTGCAACTCAAATTTATGGATCAACCGAAATATTTACTCCCAGGTGTTAATGTACACATTAGATTGAAAAGATCTGAGTCTGAATTATCACTAACAAGTGCTACCACAGCACCAATTCTTCAATTTGTTGATGCAAAATTATTGGTGAGAAGAGTTCGTGTTGAGCCCTCTGTAATAACTGGTCATCAAATGGGGCTTAATTCTAATCATGCAATATATCCATTGAAAACAAAGGAAATTGTTCAATTTGCTATTGCTAAAGATGCAGCTTCTTTCTATAAGGAGCAAATGTTTGGAGATAGAAGAATGCCCAACTTTATGTTGGTAAAATATCAAAGTGAATCTCAATATAATAGATCATACTTAACAGCGAGCTCAATTTTCAAAACTTTTGGTGTAACATCGCTAACTTTATCGAAAAATAGTGATTATAGAGAAACATATACTCAAGATTTCGATAATGATAATTATTGTGCTACATATATGCAGAGTATAGTAAGAAATATGGGTTGTTTCGATAAAAACCTTAATTGTAGTGTAACTCTTGATGATTTTAAAAGCAAATATCCATTCTTTACATTTGTTTTGGCACCCGATTTTGATTTAAATCAGAGTCAATTACCTCAAAATGGAAATTTACGATTTGATATAAAGTTTGCTAAAGCTACAACTGAACTGGTGCATGTTGTAATATATGAAGTATTTGAAAATGAGGTTCAAATAACTGCAAACAGAACAGTACTAGTTTGAACAGAGTTCAAACATTGTTGGTTTGAATGGTATAAATGTATAGATAATTTATGATAATTTGTCAAGGAATAAGTTTTTCATGTATTATTAATATTATCGTGTATTTCTGTTCAGGTCTATCGAATTGGAAAACAAATACTAGAACATGAATTATTAGGAGTTTTTCCTCTTGATAAAATTCCACATTTACGTAATAATCAAGCCATAATCGTCAATACTCAATCGTCTCATCTCGGTGGGGAGCATTGGTTAGCAATATATATGAAACCTAGCAAGATATTTATATTTGATCCTATGGGTTTCTATTAATGGTTTCGAAACTGCAAATAATGGGTAAACCTATTGTGTATTATAAAACTATGTTTCAAACACCATGGACCTTAACATGTGGTCAACATTGTTTATATTGGTTATTATCCAAGCGATTTGATGTTTAAGAAATTAATAATGTTTTGTTATGTTTTATTATTATTATTAATATGTGTTTAATTAATATTTAATTAATGTTAACAAAGACACTGCATGATCATGACATGATTCACAAGACCAGTGCATGATAAGTGCGTGATTAGTAACAAGGAACACATGCATACATACTCAAAATATTAATTATATTAATTATTAAAAAAGTTATATTCGATGAAAAGTTATATTTATTGTAAAACTAATAATTGATGAAAATGTTATATTTATCGATATATTAAATAATTAAATTTTAAAAATAATATTTACACACACATATATATATATATTTTATCAGGCCGATTATATCCGAAGTATTGCATCGCTTCAACTTGTCATTCGGTAAAATGTCATTGTGAAATGAAGCGATACTACGGTCATAATTTCTTTGGCATCAATTTTTTCATATGCCCTAAATGCGATTTAGAGTTTTATAAGGAGCAATCTACCCCCTTAATAATAATAATAATAATAATAATAATAATAATCGAAATAATACCTCGAGACATAACAATACATCACATAATAATAATAAACGACCTGCTGCAAATATTCAGTATATTACCTTTAAAATTAAAAGGGTTGAAATCATCATTAGCGATGATGATGATGAAAGTTTAATTTATAATTAGATAGCGGGATTTAAATGGTACCCATAAAAGTATTAGATTCGATGTTGAACGTGAAAATCTAATTCAAATCTCCCTAACAGATAAAATAATTAATAAATTAAAATAAGAGATGAAAAAAAGGGGGTCAGTTAAAATACAATTCACCATTCTTATCCAATTCGAAAAAGATGGTGAAAATAAAGATAACTTTTTTAGTAATAAAGCAGAACGTTTTTCTGATAATTTTCTGCTTGATAGGATAACTAAATTAAATAATAAAATAGAACGTTTCACATATTTATGGAGTGGATGGCGGGTTGTTAAAATCAAAGAAATTGATTTTATATTAACTAAATATTATCCCATAAATAGACTAGCTGGCCATAGTTATATCCCAACACCAAGATCTTTATCTGGCAAAAAGGCTATAGTTAATGTCCAAAACAATGACCATCATTGTTTTATATATAGTATATTAGCCCTTTTAAAACGTAGTGTAGTTCGCACACATAGAAACAGAGTTACTTCTTACGAGAATTATTTGGACGAATTGAATTTAGACCCCAACGACGATTGTCCTATGAAACTCTGTAACATTCCCAAGTTCGAGATAAAAAACAAGCACTTAAACCTTGCTATAAATGTTTTGGCGTATAAAGTAAACCCGTCTAAAATTCCTCAAAATGATGATATAAATTATATCCCCCATCATCCACATTTAGATATAATTCACTGCTCCAAGGTTACTGACGGTAAACCTATTTATTTACTTCTTTTGGAGGACAGCGATAATTATCACTATACGGCTATTTTTGATTTGGATAAATTAATGAACTTTCATGCGACTTCATCTTGTAATATCCAAATATCTGTTTATTGGTGTCCCAATTGTCTTAATGGCTTTAGATTAAAACCAGAATTTGACACCCATGTTTCTTTATGAATTAAAAATCAAACAGGCACAACTCTTTATACGTTGCCTAAAAATAAATATTTAAAATTTTCTAATTATGCAAAAACTATTACCACGCCATTCGTAATTTATGCAGATTTTGAGTCAATTTTACCACTGAATATAAAGCGTCATCAAATACACATGCCGATAGCAGCAGGTCTATTATTAATTAATAACTACACAAATACTAAACAATATTTTAATTTTTTTGACGATGATTGCGTTTTTGAGTTTTTGAAAAAGATTGATGAAATAGCTCTTTCGATTGTCTTACCATATTACGAGGTTCATTGTCAAAAAATTATAGGACCACTTTCTTTCAATAAGGAACGGGAGTTCAAGGAATGTCGCACTTGTTATTCGTGTAAAACGTTTATTAGGGATAAAGTTAAGAATCATTGTCATTTCTCAGGTAAGTATTTAGGGGCTGCTTGTAGAAAGTGTAATGTTTCTCGACGAATCCAGAAACAATTACCTGTGGTTTTTCACAATTCGAGGGGATATGATCTCCATCATATTTTAAAGTATGGTTTAAATGATTTTTCTTCTTGGGAATTAAATATTATTCCGACCACTACTGAAAAATTTATCTCACTCATCGCGTACATAAATAAATTGCCTGTTCGTTTTATAGACAGCATGCAATTTGTTAATTCCTCTTTAGCAAAAGCTGTTAAGACACTTACTGATTTGCCTTTAACTGATTCTGCTTTTGACGGCGCAATTGTTAGAGCCAAGGCTATTTTCCCAAATGACTTTGCAATATCTCTTGAGGTTCTTGAATCGACTACTGAATTGCCTCCTATTTGGGGTTCTGTATCTGCTGATGAATACGCCACAGCCCAACAAATTTGGACACAGCAAAATTGCGGGAGAATGTTAGATTATATGTTAACCTACTTAAAATAAGACGTATTCATCCTTGCGGATTATTTTCAGCAATTTCGCGCAAAAGCAATTGCTTATAATAGTCTAGAACCTCTTAATTTTTATGGAATTCCTGGTATGTCATGGGCGTCAGCTCTCATGACATTACAGGAACCTATAGAACTTCTGCAGGACATGGAAATGTTTAATTTCTACGAGGAAAGAATACGGGGTGGGTTAACATTATTTAACAAGCATTATGTCGCAAGTTTTGAGGATACAGAACTCTTGTATATAGATATAAATAATTTGTATGGTTGGGCTCTTAGCCAATATCTTCCGTATGCAGATTTTGTTTGGGTGTATGATGGTTTGGATAATGTATTGAATGAGTGCATGAATGTTGAGGATATTGAACCCTTCCATATGGTTATACAATGGAGGTTGATATCGAGATTCCTCACTGTGTGCATGATTTTTTGAATGATTTTCCGATTGGTCCGGAAAAGATGTGTCCACCGAAATCTAAAGTTGAGAAGTTGATGCTCACGCATTGGCCTAAGAAGAACGATGTTCTTCATTAGCGGCTTCTCAAGCTTTATCTTTCTCTCAGTGTGAAGGTTGTTCAAATTCATCGCGCAATTAAATTTAAGCAAGCACCTATATTTCATGCATACATAGACAAAAACACAAAATTAAGAGCTCAAAGTACTAGCGAGCTATTTATGGACTTATTTAAACTTTATAATAATAGTTTGTACGGAAAGTCAGTCGAAAATCTTAAAAAGCGGATGAATTTGAGACTATGCAATTCTGATGAAAAGATGATTGTAAATGCCTCAAAGCCGACTTTCAGAAAATCTATCGTAATTGATGATAATCTGATTGCTGCTCGTCTGAATAAGGATTTGATATGTTTAGACAGGCCTAGTTACATCGGACAATCAGTTCTAGACCTGTCTAAACTTACAATGTATGAACTACAATAAAAGGAATTAGCGAAATACCGTACTGAATTTAATTGCAAAATAAATATCGTTGCCGGCGACACGGATTCATTTTTCCTTGAGGTTAAGCACTGTAGTAAGCTTGACATTCTTTTGCCGACAATGATAAGAGACAATCATTTAGATACGTCCATTTACGACCCGGCACATCCCTTGTACTCAAGAAAACTTGACTATGTAATAGGAAAATTTAAAGATGAGAGTAAAGGTCTTGGGTATGAGGAATGGGTTTTCTTAGGACCCAAGTGCTATTGTCTTTTAGGTACGATGAGGGTTGAGGGAGTGAAGTGGTTGGGGACAGAGATAGAGTACCAGTCATATTTAGATGGTTTTAATAATGACACAATATTCACGGTGTCTCAAACTAGGATCGGGACGCGGAACCACCAATTGTTTACATTTAGGAACAGTAAAATTGCACTCACCAATAAAGATGATAAGCTTAATTGGGTGGGTAGAAATTCCTGTCTCGCATTTGGCCATTATTTAGGAATCGATGCCATTGATGATGACCAAGTATCGCACATCACAAGCTATCAAAGCACTCACAGCCCAAGCTATGACAGCGCCTACCAGAACAGCTGATTCAGTCAAGACATTAACGATTTACTTTTGTCAGATTGATTTATGTGAATATATTTTTTATTGATTTATTTAATTTATTTGAATTAATTTTTATTGTTGTGATTTTTATTAATGTGATAAAATTTTTAGAGATTTTGATTAATAATAATAATAATTTTAGTATTAATAATAACAAGTTTTAATAATAATAAAATAACTTGAAATAATTTTTATTGTATAATTACTTTTTTATTGTATAAATACTTTTTATTGTTGTGATAAGATTTATATAGATTTTGATTAATAATAATAATAGTAATAATTTTAGTAATAATAATAATAAGTTTTAATAATAATAAAATAACTTGAAATACTTTTTATTGTATAAATACTTTTTATTGTTATGAAAAGATTTATATAGATTTGGATTAATAATAATAATAATTTTAGTAATAATAACAAGTTTTAATAATAATAAAATAACTTGAAATACTTTTTATCATATAAATACTTTTTTATTGATGTGATAAGATTTATATAGATTTTGATAAATAATAATAATAATAATAATAATAATAATAATAATTAGTAATAGAATAAAAATTAAAATTAAAAAATATTAATAATTAAAACTCTACTTATAAAAAATAAGTAGTAAATTTAAATTTAAAAATTTACTAAATATTTACTAAATATTACCCAAAATAATCGTGTATTTCTAATAAATATTCACATATTTCTTAAGTGGCCATGTTTTCATCAATATGCCTATGAATCTTTTTAAAGCTGCCTGGAAATTATCTCAATAATCGGATGTTAAAATGTATATTTGCTGAGTTTCTTGAAAGTTATCATGTATTTTTAATAAATTTTTAAAATATCTCTAGTCTTTTAAAGAATAGTAATAATATTAGTATAAAACGGTGATTCCTTGGTAGCAGCATAAATTAATATATAAGATAAGTGAGTAACAAAATAAGCCCTGTTGCGAAGTAATAATTATATTTTTGAAAAAAAAGTTTCGATTATTACTTCGCAGCAAGGGGTTATTTTGTTACTCGCTAAAAGTAATAATATATTAATAACAGTTTAATAAATGATATTCTAAGTGTTGGGTTAATATTTTGAATGACTCGGTAGGAACTGTTTCCTCTGACTCCGCTTGGTCTTTAAACAACACCGTTAATAACACAGAACAAATCCGATTTAGAAAACTTTTGATTGGACTCCCCGGAAACTTGTGGAAATTTTTTTATTTGCCTTCCTCTTTTAACCGCTTTGGCCATTTTTCTTGAGAAACCTTCGGTGTAAATTACATTAGGGATTAACAAGTTCCATTAGATAATTAAATTTATTAAAATCGTAGAATTTCTCCCTAATTTAATTTATTTGTTTTCGTCATTTTAATTAAGTAGTTAATTTGTATTTTCTTATTAACTATTTCTAGAGGTCCCAAATTAATTTTGTAATATTATTTTCGTACTCATTTCGTCAAATGGCATCGGCACATACCCATTTCCCCGGGAAAATATTGATTTTGATTTTTTGATTATTTTTAATTAATTATTTTATTTTCCCAATTTTTGTTTTTTTTTCATTTATTATAATTTTGAAAATATACATAACCCCAACACAAGTAATCATGCATTACATAAGAATTTGTAAATAATATCGAAATGCTCATGTTTTGCTGTATAATATACATGTGTTAAAGGAAACTTTTTAAAGCTGAAAATAATAATATCTTATTTGAGATCAAAAATGTGTCAAGATCGTTTGGTTAATAGATTTCTTACGAAAGCAGACGGATGACCAATTGCACACGAAGGAATTGTTTAAAGATTCCGGAGAACTAAACGCTAAGAAAATTCACTTTTAATTATGATTTTTTAAGCTTTGTTTGTATAAATAAATTTTCCTAATCAAAACATATATTAAGTTTAGAATTTCAGTTTTTTTTTAATTTTCTTCCAAGTTAGAAATTATTGAGTTTTTGATTTTAGTGGCGGGAAATTTGTATCTCACCTACACACAGAAAGCTGCTAGATCCGGGCCTGCATCACTTAAATCGAGTAATAACGGTAAATTATACAAGTTTTATACAAATTGTAACTCATATAACTTGCAAAACTTTTTGATTTGGTCAGCTCCTTTGAATTTATTAACATATTTTAACCTGTACCATTTCCATCGTCAGTCTCAACATAGACTGGCCTGAATTCAAAATGTAAATAAAAACAGGATTAAGTTAATCAAATCAAACTCGAACTTCTCATAAGGTTTTTAAAATGTATTTGTCCTACAAAATCTGTAATGTAACTTAATGAGCAATGGATGCTTCATTATTATTGGTGACATTTGTTTAGGAAATATTCACAGACATCTGACGTGACTTTCCAATGTCAAAAAAGTACATTTTTAATTAGACATTTTATCTGAAATTTTGTCATTTACATTAACATCTTAGCCAAATTTTTACTATACTAATACAACTGATATCTAGATTTAAATTTAATTAATTCACATTAAATTATTGATTTGTTTGAATTAATACATAAATTCTATATTTTCTGTAGGAATAATAATAAGAGAAATTATATTTTTTAATGAATTTAAAGTTTTCCTCCGTCCTTCATGTAAATGTCATTCAGTTTTTTACAAATAATCGAATTCAATGTTAGCTGTCAGATCTCACTTGATATATTCTTAAGGAATTTGCATATTTTTCATTCATAAAGTTTTGATCGCGTCACAATTTACTTAGTTATGATTTTGCCATTCATTTTTTTATTAATTATATTTTAGAAATTATCGCTATTTTTATTATTATTGCTGTAAATAGTTTTTTAAAATTTTAATATTTGAAAAATAAAAACTAATCAAAAGGAAAAAATATTGAAATTATGACAACATCAATTACATTCTGTTTTAATTGTAGTGGGTAAATGGATTGGACAATATGGCCAGATGCGTGAGCCAATTATGCTGGAGTTAATGTAATTCTTCAATTCACGCTATTTGCACAGATATCCCAAACAGTTTTCAATACAATTTTAGTTGACAGCAAACAAAAATTTGATCAAATTATGTGGAAAACTTTGCAATATAACAATTTATTTTCACATTTAATAATTGTTTTTATTTATTATTATTTTCAAAAGTTGGGAAACGCCTGGAAAAAATCTTTTTTAAAAGAAATATAAAAGGATATATTGCATTTCTTTATTAAATATCCTATGTCAGTTCCAAAGAAATGGGTCGTCATTTGACCGTGACACTCCCAAAGTTCAGTTGTCAGTTACATCAATTTCCCTACAGAAAAAAAATCTAAATATGGAAACTTTGATCTTTGATTTTCGTGAATATAAATTTTGAAAAGATATGAATGATATAATAATAAAAAATGTTTAAGTTATTCAAATTTGAAATGACATTAAGTGTGGAGAATTAAGTTGAGATAAATTTTTCAGAAGGTTTTAGTTAAGATTGTAGAGCTGGTTTGATTAAATAGTGCATATCAATAGAGTTTATCTTCCTTTTTGTTATTTTTACAAATCCGGTCGAGTCAGGGTGTTCTAATAACAGAGTATGGGCTTGAAAAACGATTTCTGCAAGGCTGATTTCATGAATTTGTACCAAGGCTTTCAAATGTTGGGATACTGGCGATAGAATGAACTCTTGAACAAGTTGTCTTCTTCTATAATAGACAGTTTGGTCAACTGCTTTTAATCTGCAAAGAAGACATTCACCAATTCCTCGTTCCATGAAATAATTCAAAATTTCTCATATGCCTGAAAATCGTCCATTGTAAAGGTGTCCAACCGCGTTTTTTCAATTGCTTCACAGCCTCCCTTATCTATCAGCTGGTCGTACATCAGAAACGCAGGCCCCGCTAATAGTACCCAAGAGAAATATTGTCTATTTTGATGAAAAGCAACCAACTTGAATTTCTTCAGCCATGCCGAAAATTCACCTACTTCGTCATAGGGTTTTATGAATTTTCGTAACTCCATTTGACTCGATAGTTTGTACCAAAAATCAATAATTGGAAGGATTAATGTTTATTTTATAGACTGTTAGATGTCGTTAAAACATCTTCGTTTAGTTCAAAATCTGAAGTCATTAAAATTTCAAAATTTATTCAAATCAAAAATATAACTTCTACATTTCGGAGAATATTTAAACAACTTCATTTATTTTTATTTTAATATTAAATTCCATTCAAAATTTAAATTTAAACAATTAAAATATAATAAAATTTTATTTTATTTAAAAAATAAATATATAATAAAGTCCTTATTGTATTTAATAATTAGTATAATAATTTATAACCAAATATTTTAACATATTTTATCTAATTTATCAAAAGTTAATGCAAATCTTATTTTTAATTTTTATCATTTTAAAACTTAATTTTATGTCCGTTGATAATTATGCCTAAAAATCCTCACATATACAATATATCTTCTGATTATTTTCAAACTGTGAATAAACTTTGAATTCTGTCGATACAAACAATATAATTTTATTTATTGCACAGTTGTGAAAAGATTTGACTGTTTCGAATTTATTGATAAAGCATTTTAATTTAATTCTAAAAGCAAAACAAGTAAAAATTAATCAAATATTAATTAAATATTTTCAATTTACTAAATTATTTTAACAAAAAAGTCTTTTAAATCAGATTATCAATTAGTAAATTTTTTAGTGAGTAAAAAACTTTACCAAATGAAATATTCTAAATTTAGTAAATCTTTTTTGTGAATACTAAATATTGCTATTTAAAATTCTCTGAAAATGAAAATTTTGTTGAATAACATAAATAAATAGAAAATTTTAATTAGCTAGAGATAAAAAAAGAAGGGATTTTTCATATTTTACTTGTCTGCTTTTGATAAATATTCAATCTCTTTTCTTATTAGTAGGTAGTTAGGAGCACTCTGTAATACAAAAAATTGCATAATAAAATAGGGGGAGGGGGGGGGTTTATTTACAGATTATTTTCGGATTATCTTGATTACATAATGGTGTAATCAACTTAATTAATTTTGTGTATTTTTTTTTTCAAAATTTTTTTCGATTTTTTGGCGCGATTTTTTTTTAATTCAAATTTTTAGAACATTTTTTTAAATTCAAATTTTGGCGAATTTTTGAAATGAAATTGAAATATTTTTTTGAATAAATTTTTATTCAATCACACTATAGTCAGGGGGTATTTTTGACTCGATAAAAAAAGCTTAAAATTAAAATTGGCTCAAGTCGCCTACGATAGTCAGAGAGGGTATTTTCATCCATAAAATATATTTTTTTTCAATCACACTATAGTCAGGGGGTATTTTTGAAAAAGACTAAAATAAATTGGTTTGAATTGCCTAACGATAAAAAAAATCATAAAATTAAAATTGGCTCAAATCGCCTAAGATGTGATATAGTCATGGATAATTTTAACTCGTAATAAAAAACAATGTAATATTTGGTGTCAATACTTTTTGTAGGTAAATATAGTCATAAAATAAAAATGACTTGAATCGCCTACTGATAAAAAATTGACAGGGGTATTTTATAGGCTTGTTAAAAAAACACTTGAAATATTTGTTCACACAATTTTCATAGGCAAATTTAGGCTCTAGATAAAAATAATTTAAAATACCTAAAGTAAATTAAGATAAATTAAAGTACATTAGGATACATTAAAGTATATTAAAGTAAATTAAGGTAAATTAAAGGGTCTAAAGTAAATTAAAGTACATAAGAGTACATTAAAGTAAATTTAGATAAATTAAAGTACATTAGAATACATTTAAGTATATTAGAGTAAATTAAGGTTCCTCAAGTAAATTAAGATACATTAGAGTACATTAAGGTAAATTAAAGTAAATTAAAGCGTCGAAAGTCAATTTAATTACATTGGGGCACATTTAAGTAAATTATGGTTCATAAAGTAAATTAAGGTACATCAGAGTAATTTAAAGTACGTTAGAATAAATTTAAGTAAATTAAGGTTCTTAAAGTAATCTAAGGTGCCTAGAGTAAAGTATGGTAGGTTAGGTAAGAATTTTTTTAAAATTAAATAGAGAGTCAACAGTTAAGTTACATAAGGGTAATTTTTAAAGCTGAAAATTTTAAAAGCAGTTATAGTAGGCAAATCACTTAAGGTAAGAATTTTTAAAGTTAAAGAGTCGAAAATATTGCATGATAAAATTTATTAAATAAAATTTTTAGTATAGTTTTATCGATCAATTTTTATACATATTTTTAAATGATAAAATTTTTAACATAATTTTACAATGGAATTTTTTATACATGATTTTTAAAGATGAAATTTTTAGGATAATTTTACAATGAAATTTTTTATACATGATTTTTAAATAGAATTTTTAGTATAATTTTTACTATTACTTTTTTATACATGTTGATAACGATCAAATTTTAAAAGAAATTTTTCAAAAACTGTTTTCAAAAAACTTTATTAAATATATTTTTGAGTTTCAGTGTTACATAGTATTGCCTAAGGTAGGTAGTAGTCATTCGCTAGAGCAACCCATCCTTAATAATAATAATAATAATATTAATAAAATAATAATAATAATAATAATAATAATAATAATAATAATAATAATAATAATAATAATTATACTTTCAGAAAACATAAAAAGTTAACTTGCTTGGTATCAACTTCTGAACACTGATAACCCATACACAGTGAATAATTCATTAATAACTGAACAACAATCACTAGGTACTGTGTACAAATAACTGAGTACCGTACAACTCTCTATATACACACTAGGCATTGAATAATTTACTTATTCATTAAAATGACATATTTAAATAATATTTACTCTTTGAACACCGATATTCAACCAACTTAACCCACTTAAAAAATAAAATTTTCTCTCAATCATTTCCCTTTAAAATACATGGTTATTCACACACTCAATAACTAGTTACTGAACAAATCAATATCAATAACTAGTTACTTAACCAATAAATATTAATGATCGGTTACTGACCAACAAGTTTTGAAATAAAACACATAAAAGGTTGAACAAAAGAAACACAAGTTGAAATTTTATTAACTTCTTCACTCTCTTTCACATCATTGATGTCTCGAAATTTTTTGGTAGCTTAGTTACCTTGTTGTTATCAAGCGATAATTAATCAAATTCATTGAAACCAAATCCATTGTTATATTTACTTGGTATCAACTTCTGAACACTGATAACCCATACACAGTGAATAATTCATTAATAACTGAACAACAATCACTAGGTACTGTGTACAAATAACTGAGTACTGTACAACTCTCTATATACACACTAGGCATTGAATAATTTACTTATTCATTAAAATGACATATTTAAATAATATTTATTCTTTGAACACCGATATTCAACCAACTTAACCCACTTAAAAAATAAAATTTTCTCTCAATCATTTCCCTTTAAAATACATGGTTATTCACACACTCAATAACTAGTTACTGAACAAATCAATATCAATAACTAGTTACTTAACCAATAAATATTAATGATCGGTTACTGACCAACAAGTTTTGAAATAAAACACATAAAAGGTTGAACAAAAGAAATACAAGTTGAAATTTTATTAACTTCTTCACTCTCTTTCACATCATTGATGTCTCGAAATTTTTTGGTAGCTTAGTTACCTTGTTGTTATCAAGCGATAATTAATCAAATTCATTGAAACCAAATCCATTGTTATATTTACTTGGTATCAACTTCTGAACACTGATAACCCATACAAAGTGAATAATTCATTAATAACTGAACAACAATCACTAGGTACTGTGTACAAATAACTGAGTACTGTACAACTCTCTATATACACACTAGGCATTGAATAATTTACTTATTCATTAAAATGACATATTTAAATAATATTTACTCTTTGAACACCGACATTCAACAAACTTAACCCACTTAAAAAATAAAATTTTCTCTCAATCATTTCCCTTTAAAATACATGGTTATTCCCACACTCACAATATGTTATCAATAACTAGGTACTGAACAAATCAATATCAAAAATTGTTTACTGACCAAGAAATCTTTAAATAAAAGCACATATAAATTTGAACAATCAAAAGAAATACAATTTTATTAACTTCTCGACTTTTTTATCGATCATTGATGTCTCCAAATTGTTTTGTTGTTTAGTTACCTGATTGCTATCAAGAAACCATTAATCATTGAAGCTCATTCGTTTATTGTTTTAAATAACTATTCCTCCGCCCATAAGTGTCCATCAAAATATATATATATTTAAATATAATTGACGATGAACTCAACTCAATTGTTAATAATTTTTAATTGAATTTTTAATTCATCCACTCTTATAGTACGTTCATTATCAGTGCATATTTTCATCTTTTAAGTATATTTGTTGATCAGTGAATAATTCAGACTCCATTTAAAGTATTTCCCAATATTTAATTGATATTTCATCTTATCATTGAGAAATTTACAATCTAATTTATTATAAGCAATTTTCGATTCACTGAATATTTGGTAGCTTCAATTCATATTTTCTCACTTTAGTGATTGTTTTCCTCTTTAATGAATATTTTCTCTCTTCAATTAATGCTTTCCTTATTCAATGAATGTTTTTTCTCTTCAACGAATATTTTTCTCTTCAATGAATATTTTCCTCTTCGATGTATATTTTCTCCATTCTAAGTATATTATCCTTGTAAGTTTTTAATATATCAATTGATATTTCATCTATTTAGTAGATATCTTTAACTATCCCACTTTTTTCCCAGTAATTTCAATGATTTTAGACACTTAATGTACTCTCTCACCAACATTGCTTCTTCACTGAAAATTTTCTTTATAGAATATAATCTCTACTAATTAAAATTCTATTTGTTGACTTGTTATTTTCAATGAAAATTTAATTAAATAAATAACATCTTTTAATAAATTAGGTTTTACTCGACAAAAATAAAATAATTTTAGGCTATGTAAATCAATTAGAGCTTTTAGGGAAATTTTATGATAATTTAAGTGATATCTAGTTTTACGAGGTATTTATTTTAGTAAATTTTAATCATCTTTGTGAATTTTATGGTTTTCTTCTGAATTTTAATAGATTTAGGGTTTGATTATGTTTTTAATGAAATTATTGAAGAAATTAGGTTAAATCTATAATTTAGAAACACATAATTTCTTGATAATTTATTAGATTTGACTTGATTTTAGGATTATTTTAAATAAAAGTTAAATTTATGATCAAAATGTTTATGAAACATCTATTTAAGATAATTATTTAAGAATTAGAATCAAATTGACTGATAGATTTTGAATAGTAAATGATATTTTAATTTTATGTTATATTTAAATAGTTGATTAAATCAGTTAATTTTTAAAAATATTTTAGTGAAACCTAAGATTTTAATTGATTTTACAGTGTAAAAAAGGAGATCAATAATTATTATCATTTTCCATTTATTGATTTCGTGGATATCAATCACAAAAGTAGTATATTGTAGAGATTTTAAAGAGGATGCTCAGTGTGGTTAACAATATACATATGAAAATCATTGAATTATATCTATGGGTTGACTGGTAATTTTTATTGAATTTATACTTGATTTACTGATTAATTTTAATTATTTGAGCAACATGATATATATTTTATGATTTTACATTAATTTATTGAAATTAAATTTATGTGGGAAACATAGACTTTATTCGATTTTAGTCATTTGTGATGAATTTTTTATTTGATTGAATTTGTTGCCAGAATCAAATTGTGGTGATTTTCGACGGAAAATGTTGGGTATCGATAACAATTTTGTAATACTTTAAAGAAAATTTATTTTTATTGGTAAAATTAAGATTTTTATTTTAAGGGAATTTGATTGGTTGAATACATATAGTAAATATGATCCAAATGATGAATTTTTAAAGATCTAATTCGGTTAAATATAGATTTCTAAAGAAATTTTACCTTGTAGGTTATTACCAAAAATATGTGTATTGTTGGTGCAGTGGGGGAAAATGTGATTTCAAGGGAAATGATTGGTTAAGAGGAAATTTTGTGATATTTTAAGGGGAAATAATCTATTAAGAACAAGTTTGTTGTCATTTTTAAGGGAGTTGAGTTGGTTGAATATCTGTGTTCAAAGAATAAATATTTTATAAATGGAGAATATAGAGGAGGAATTTATAATATTTTTAAGGGGCTTTGTTCAGATAGATATCAATATGTGTGTAAATCTTTTAAGAGATTGGAAATATTGTCATTTAAAGAGAAATGATTGGTTAAGAAGAGAATTTATGATCTTTTAAGGGGAAATAATTGGTCACGAGATGGATTTCAAGAAATTTATCCTGTTGAATATCGATATGTTGGTGATTTTTATGAAAATAATGAATATAGCGGGGATTATTGTAATTTAAAGAGAAATGATTGGTTGAGAGGCGAATTTATAATATTTTTAAGGGGATTTGATTGGTCAAGAGAGGAATTTTTTTTTAAGGTGATTTCAAGAGATTTATTCGGTTGAATATCGATATGTCGGTGATTTTTTATGAAAATAATGAATATAACTGGGATTAATCTCATTTAAAGAGAAATGATTGGTTGAGAGTAAATTTTATTTTAGGGAAAACAATTGGCTAAGAAGAATTTATGATCTTTTAAAGGGAAATAATCGATTAACAACAGATTTGTTGATATTTTTAAGGTGTTGAGTCGGTTAAGTATCGTTATTTAATAGGTGATTTTTATAAAAAAATAGTTGGTAGAGTAGGGGAAAGTGTTATTTGATGGGAAAAGATTGGTCAAGAGTGGAATTTATTTAGTGAAAAATAGTCGATTAAGAACAAGTTTGTTGTCATTTTTAAGGGGCTTGAGTTAGTTAAATATTGTTATTTAAAGGGTAAATATTATAGAAATGGGTATTGTTATGATTTTTATGAAAAATATTGAATATGGCTTGAAATATTGTTATTTTTTGGAAAATGATTGGTCAAGAGATGAATTTATAATATTTGTAAAGGAATTTACTGGAATGAATATTAGTGTTCAAAGGGTAAATATTATCTACTTGATAGGTTTTTATGAAAAGTATGAATATAGTTGATATAATGGAGTGAAAATGATATTTGAAGAGAAATGATTGGTTGAGAGGTGAATTTATAGTATTTTTAAGGGGATTGAGTTGGTTGAATTTATAACATACTTAGGAAAATTGTTACTTTTTTCATTGATTTAAGGTTAATCAGGATATATCGATAATATTTCAGTTCTAAGAAATTGTTTGATTCATGTAACTATTTATTTGATTTTATTAAAATATTTGTAACTCAATTAAATTAAAAACTAAAATTGACAAGTATTTAAAACTTTTTTGTTACCCATTATTTAGGTTTTTTTTGACAATTTTCTGAATAATTTAAATATTTACGATTATTTCCAGGAATCAAGAATTTAATAATTATTTATCCGGAAATTGTAGAATTAAATACTATGAGCAGTCGATAACATACACTAATTTTCATTCAACAAGTACCTAAAATAATTACCTAACAACCTTATAAAATTTTAAAAAATTATCTAATAAATTTTTCAATTATCTTACAACTTAGTTAATTTAATTTAATTTTTAATTGATAATAATGAATATGAAAATAAATTTTTCAATTATCTTACAACTTAGTTAATTTAATTTAATTTTTAATTGATAAGTACTATTCTCTTTAAAATTTGCTACTATGCTGAAGCTTTCTTTAAAAAATTTTATTTAAAGAATTAACAAATTTAATCAAATTTATTTAAAATTTATATCTTTCCCACTACTTTAATCAAATTCTATTCACCAGCTAACCACAATTTAATAAAAATAATTTCTACAAAGACTAATAGACAATCACATACATTTTTCTTATAACTTTGGGTTATCAGTAAGTGAAATCAGTACACAAGAACCTATGTATGTATTTAAGCATGGTATCAGAAATTATAGTTATTTGATTTTAGTAATGCTGATTATATTAATATTTTTTCTATCAGTTTTATTCAAACCTTTAGCATCTTTGAGTTAATAATTTAAAGAGTCGAATCATTTTCAATAAATATATGAAAATTTATTCCAAGTACAATGAAAGTAATATATGTTTCGAGAAATTAATTTAAGTATCTTTTTCTAATCAAGTTTCTTTTCACTAGCAATTAGATTAAACACTACTTGTATTTACTAATTAATTTATCATTCAGTAAACAATAAGAGTTGGGGGTGAAAAGATTAGAAAATCTATAAAAATAAATTTAAGTAATTTTTTTTTTGATGTGTTAGCAATTAATTTATTTAGGGCATGTGAAAAATAAATGAAAAGGTTGGCATTCATCTTTGAAAATAACGTTTAGTAATTGTTCATTGTTGGACGCAATTAAAAATATTACAAAAATGGTAGAAAAATTTCAAAGTTTTTTAACTAAGTTTTACAAAATAATTTCAATAAATCACATACAAGACTGTAAAGAAATAAATTTTTATTCAGAGAAAATACAACAATTGATTGAGCTTCAATGATTAATAGTTTCTTGATAGCAATCAGGTAACTAAACAACAAAACAATTTGGAGACATCAATGATCGATAAAAAAGTCGAGAAGTTAATAAAATTGTATTTCTTTTGATTGTTCAAATTTATATGTGCTTTTATTTAAAGATTTCTTGGTCAGTAAACAATTTTTGATATTGATTTGTTCAGTACCTAGTTATTGATAACATATTGTGAGTGTGGGAATAACCATGTATTTTAAAGGGAAATGATTGAGAGAAAATTTTATTTTTTAAGTGGGTTAAGTTTGTTGAATGTCGGTGTTCAAAGAGTAAATATTATTTAAATATGTCATTTTAATGAATAAGTAAATTATTCAATGCCTAGTGTGTATATAGAGAGTTGTACAGTACTCAGTTATTTGTACACAGTACCTAGTGATTGTTGTTCAGTTATTAATGAATTATTCACTGTGTATGGGTTATCAGTGTTCAGAAGTTGATACCAAGTAAATATAACAATGGATTTGGTTTCAATGAATTTGATTAATTATCGCTTGATAACAACAAGGTAACTAAGCTACCAAAAAATTTCGAGACATCAATGATGTGAAAGAGAGTGAAGAAGTTAATAAAATTTCAACTTGTGTTTCTTTTGTTCAACCTTTTATGTGTTTTATTTCAAAACTTGTTGGTCAGTAACCGATCATTAATATTTATTGGTTAAGTAACTAGTTATTGATATTGATTTGTTCAGTAACTAGTTATTGAGTGTGTGAATAACCATGTATTTTAAAGGGAAATGATTGAGAGAAAATTTTATTTTTTAAGTGGGTTAAGTTGGTTGAATATCGGTGTTCAAAGAGTAAATATTATTTAAATATGTCATTTTAATGAATAAGTAAATTATTCAATGCCTAGTGTGTATATAGAGAGTTGTACAGTACTCAGTTATTTGTACACAGTACCTAGTGATTGTTGTTCAGTTATTAATGAATTATTCACTTTGTATGGGTTATCAGTGTTCAGAAGTTGATACCAAGTAAATATAACAATGGATTTGGTTTCAATGAATTTGATTAATTATCGCTTGATAACAACAAGGTAACTAAGCTACCAAAAAATTTCGAGACATCAATGATGTGAAAGAGAGTGAAGAAGTTAATAAAATTTCAACTTGTATTTCTTTTGTTCAACCTTTTATGTGTTTTATTTCAAAACTTGTTGGTCAGTAACCGATCATTAATATTTATTGGTTAAGTAACTAGTTATTGATATTGATTTGTTCAGTAACTAGTTATTGAGTGTGTGAATAACCATGTATTTTAAAGGGAAATGATTGAGAGAAAATTTTATTTTTTAAGTGGGTTAAGTTGGTTGAATATCGGTGTTCAAAGAGTAAATATTATTTTAATATGTCATTTTAATGAATAAGTAAATTATTCAATGCCTAGTGTGTATATAGAGAGTTGTACAGTACTCAGTTATTTGTACACAGTAACTAGTGATTGTTGTTCAGTTATTAATGAATTATTCACTGTGTATGGGTTATCAGTGTTCAGAAGTTGATACCAAGTAAATATAACAATGGATTTGGTTTCAATGAATTTGATTAATTATCGCTTGATAACAACAAGGTAACTAAGCTACCAAAAAATTTCGAGACATCAATGATGTGAAAGAGAGTGAAGAAGTTAATAAAATTTCAACTTGTATTTCTTTTGTTCAACCTTTTATGTGTTTTATTTCAAAACTTGTTGGTCAGTAACCGATCATTAATATTTATTGGTTAAGTAACTAGTTATTGATATTGATTTGTTCAGTAACTAGTTATTGAGTGTGTGAATAACCATGTATTTTAAAGGGAAATGATTGAGAGAAAATTTTATTTTTTAATTGGGTTAAGTTGGTTGAATATCGGTGTTCAAAGAGTAAATATTATTTAAATATGTCATTTTAATGAATAAGTAAATTATTCAATGCCTAGTGTGTATATAGAGAGTTGTACAGTACTCAGTTATTTGTACACAGTACCTAGTGATTGTTGTTCAGTTATTAATGAATTATTCACTGTGTATGGGTTATCAGTGTTCAGAAGTTGATACCAAGCAAGTTAACTTTTTATGTTTTCTGAAAGTATAATTATTATTATTATTATTATTATTATTATTATTATTATTATTATTATTATTATTTTATTAATATTATTATTATTATTATTAAGGATGGGTTGCTCTAGCGAATGACTACTACCTACCTTAGGCAATACTATGTAACACTGAAACTCAAAAATATATTTAATAAAGTTCTTTGAAAACAGTTTTTGAAAAATTTCTTTTAAAATTTGATCGTTATCAACATGTATAAAAAAGTAATAGTAAAAATAATACTAAAAATTTGATTGTAAGATTACATTAAAAAATTTTTTCAATTAAAAACATGTATAAAAATTTCATTGTAAAATTATCCTAAAAATTTCATCTTTAAAAATTATATATAAAAAATTCATCAATAAAATTATACTAAAAATTCTATTTAAAAATCATGTATAAAAAATTTCATTGTAAAATTATCCTAAAAATTTCATCTTTAAAAATCATGTATAAAAAATTCCATTGTAAAATTATGTTAAAAATTTTATCATTTAAAAATATGTATAAAAATTGATCGATAAAACTATACTAAAAATTTTATTTAATAAATTTTATCATGCAATATTGTCGACTCTTTAACTTTAAAAATTCTTACCTTATGTAATTTGCCTACTATAACTGCTTTTAAAATTTTCAGCTTTAAAAATTACCCTTATGTAACTTAACTGTTGACTCTCTATTTAATTTTAAAAAAATTCTTACCTAACCTACCATACTTTACTCTAGGCACCTTAGATTACTTTAAGAACCTTAATTTACTTAAATTTATTCTAACGTACTTTAAATTACTCTGATGTACCTTAATTTACTTTATGAACCATAATTTACTTAAATGTACCCCAATGTAATTAAATTGACTTTCGATGCTTTAATTTACTTTAATTTACCTTAATGTACTCTAATGTATCTTAATTTACTTGAGGAACCTTAATTTACTCTAATATACTTAAATGTATTCTAATGTACTTTAATTTATCTAAATTTACTTTAATGTACTCTTATGTACTTTAATTTACTTTAGACCCTTTAATTTACCTTAATTTACTTTAATATACTTTAATGTATCCTAATGTACTTTAATTTATCTTAATTTACTTTAGGTATTTTAAATTATTTTTATCTAGAGCCTAAATTTGCCTATGAAAATTGTGTGAACAAATATTTCAAGTGTTTTTTTTAACAAGCCTATAAAATACCCCTGTCAATTTTTTATCAGTAGGCGATTCAAGTCATTTTTATTTTATGACTATATTTACCTACAAAAAGTATTGACACCAAATATTACATTGTTTTTTATTACGAGTTAAAATTATCCCTGACTATATCACATCTTAGGCGATTTGAGCCAATTTTAATTTTATGATTTTTTTTATCGTTAGGCAATTCAAACCAATTTATTTTAGTCTTTTTCAAAAATACCCCCTGACTATAGTGTGATTGAAAAAAATATATTTTATGGATGAAAATACCCTCTCTGACTATCGTAGGCGACTTGAGCCAATTTTAATTTTAAGCTTTTTTTATCGAGTCAAAAATACCCCCTGACTATAGTGTGATTGAATAAAAATTTATTCAAAAAAATATTTCAATTTCATTTCAAAAATTCGCCAAAATTTGAATTTAAAAAAATGTTCCAAAAATTTGAATTAAAAAAAAATCGCGCCAAAAAATCGAAAAAAATTTCGAAAAAAAATACACACAAAAATTAAAATACACACAAAATTAATTAAGTTGAATACATCATTATGTAATCAAAATAAAACCGAAAATAATCTGTAAATAAACCCCCCCACTCCCCCTATTTTATTATGCAATTTTTTGTATTACAGAGTGCTCATAACTACCTACTCTTATTAAATATTGAATAAAATATCACTTTTGAGTTCCATATTTTGCTTTCTGTTTTAATTGAGCTATTCAAAAAAAAATTGTTCTCTTCTGTTAAAATTTCTTTTGTTATAAGAGAAAATTTAAAAAAATAAACAATTTTTAAAATTTTTAAATATTTAATATTCTTCTGATAAATGCTACCTAAGAAATTAGAAATTGTTTCATTTAATAAATATATTAAAAACTCTTTCTAAAAAATAAAATGTCGGTTTAAAAATCTTTTGCAAATTAAGATGAAAAATTGTCACTTTCGAGTTTATTCTTTGTTTTTAATCATCGATAAGGATAAATAACTGGAAATTCAAAACGGGTAGAAATCATTAGTCAAAGACACTTCAAAAGATGGAAAAGTTTAATGCATAGAGCGGACGAAGTGGATTTCCACAGGATACAACACTACAATCATCTTTTACAAAACCATCCTTTGTTAAACTCAAAAAATATAACCATTAATGATTCCTCAAAAGATTTTTCTTTAAATTTATTCTATCACCGACAAATTTATTGCCAAAGAATTTCGACCTTTTTAGAAAAATGATTTTTACGAGAAATTCCGATATTCAAGTTCCAGATAGAAAAGCTAGTCTTATTAAATGCGGTTTATTAAAAAGCAATTTATAGTATAAGTGAAGACCTTTGAAATGAAAGTCATTGAAAAATAGGAAACTCACTACTTATCAATTCCATAGTGCTCATATATTTCTGTCAGTTTTAATTAGATCGACAAAGATTGACAAATGAAATCATATTTACCCGTGATGGAAGAATTAATAAACGTAAATTAAAACGTAAATTAATAATTGTAATTATCATTGCCCAGGCTGATAATGTGAGAAATGTTGATGTTGCACTTTGAAAAACATAATTAAAGATGCTTATTTTCTGCAACAATGCATAAGCATTGTCAGTAGGGATACATGTCCCACCTTTTGTTATCCCTCCCCCTAAACTACTTATTAGATTATGAAGAGTGATATTATGTATTTAATTTATTGACTTTATTAAGTTTTATTATTTTATATATATATTAATCTTTTATTTATTTTTATTAAATTATTTATTTATTTTAATCGTTTATTTATTTTTTTAATTATTTTTAATTTTTAATTTATTTATTATTATTATTATTTATTTTACACATATTTTATATACAAAATTTTATTAAGAACCTATCAATAAGTAATTAACATCAGAAACCAATACACATTTAATAAATGTATACAACAATGCTAATCACAAATATGCCAATGAAAAGTTTGATAAATATGAGCAATTTGATGAACACTTTGATGATCCGTTTGATTGGTAGCTTGATTATCGATTTGAAGAGCAGACCATGCACAGTTTGAATATTATTCTGTAAACTGATTGATATTCTCTATCATATAATGACCATATGCCAGACTTTCATTTTTTTAAACCCAAAACCTTTTATCGACATTATTTGTAAATGCGACTTTAGTTGTTTTGAAACTATACAACTGATGGTTACTGGTACCTATTCAAAATTGAGACACTCTACGTATTTCTATTTCATTTTAACAATCGATATAAGACTGGCGTTTTATATCAGTATCTTTCAATGTTACCTCTTTTTCTTTTTTTGTACAAGTATTACCTAATAAGCTGTAACATTTTGGTTTGAGAAATATCCACTCTTTGTATCCTATACACTTAATCTCGTCTTTAAATTTTCCAATGACAGAGTCTAACTTTTTACTATGCAATGGGTGATTTATATCATACGTCTAAATTAGACGTATCTAGTAGATTACCTGAAATCATTGCAGGTAAAAGCTTATCTAATTTGCAATTTTTAATTTCTAAGAAGAAGGAATCTGTATCTCCAGCGACAATGAATCATTTACAAACTGATATGAATCAATAAACCGTATTCTTAGTCCACCAACATATAACATAAAAGATAAGAACCTTTCACTACTAATTGAAATACATTATAAATTCCAATTGGGAAATTGATTTAATCCATACTTAAGGATATGATTTAAGTCATACCTCCGTAAATTATGAAAAACTACAGGTAATAATTCTATAATTTTTCTAGATTAATTACATTTGCTACATGCAGGACCAAATATATTTTGCTGTAAAATGATCATGATCTTTAACCTTAACTACAAATTAACTACTACCTAGAGAAATTTCACACCACTGACAGCGAATTCGAACATTACAATCATTGCTTTTATGACAACTCATTGACGTTT
This sequence comes from Schmidtea mediterranea, assembly GCA_022537955.1. NCBI lineage: Eukaryota > Metazoa > Platyhelminthes > Tricladida > Dugesiidae > Schmidtea > Schmidtea mediterranea. The sequence goes on along the minus strand of CM039680.1, from coordinate 237,047,683 downwards.
GTAAATAAGTCACTGCAGTATAATGGCACTTTTCACTTTTTTTATCAATAACAAATATATTGGATCCACTCCAGTTACTTATGTTTGATGAATTATATCCAAATATGGGTGTTTCATAACAATTTCTTCTTTTTCCACATTATTTTTGTTAATATAAATCATTACATTTATTCCCAAACCCAGATTTTTCTTTTCAAAATTCGGGATATCACACAGTTTCATTGATATATTATTAGGGTCGTATACTAATTTCTTCATATACGATAAATATTTTCTTGGTCTTTCTCTATCTTTCTTGATTTTATCATATTTCAATACAGCCAAAATACTGTATATGAAACATAAATTATCTTTATTTTGTACGTTTACTTTTCATCATTATATTATGACATTTATCATCATGGGTCGAAGATTGGCAGTAATTCGGGTAAAGGTTGCCTTAATTATGAAAAACATTCAAATATGTGTAAATAATCAAGTTATTTTTGTTATATTTGTTATATTTGTTATTGATAAAGAAAGGTGAAAAGTACCATTATACTGCAGTGACTAATTTACAAACGTTAATGAGTTGTCATAAAAACAATGATTGTAATGTTCGAATTCCCTGTCAGTGGTGTGAAATTTGTCTAAATGGATTTCGAAAGCCAAAAGCATTTAAAAAACACCAAGAATTATGTACGAAAAATCAATTGGGTACAAGATTATATACCTTACCTGAAGATAAAAATTTTGAATTTAAAAATTGGTCCAAAATGATAACACCTCCGTTCGTTATCTATGCAGATTTTGAATCTACATCTATTTTCAAAATCATTTGAAAATTTCTGCTGGACTCTTATTAATTAACAATTTCACTGGAATATCAAGTTACCATCATTTTATTGGTCAAAACTGTGTTTATGAATTTTTGAAGAATGTTTCAGATATAGGAACAAACATTGTACTTTCATATTACGAAGAAGAGAGTCACAAACTGATTTCACCACTTGCTTTGGATCAAGAAAATTCTTTTAATATCAGTGAATATTGTTATTTGTGTGAGTAAGGGATAGTAATTAAAGTCAAAGATCATGATCATTATTGATTCATATCAGTTTGAAAATGATTCATTGTCTAAAGCTGTTAAGACATTGAACAATCTACCCTTAACAAAATCGGTATTCGATGGAACTAAAGTTGACGGAATATTTCCATATAATTTTGAAAATTTTTTAGAAGTTTTGGATACCACATAGGAATTACCGCCTATATGGGAAGAAGTTACAAAAGATGAATATCAAAAAGCAAAGAAAATATGGAAAGAAGCAAACTGTAACACATTATTGGATTACATGATGGTTTACATGATTTTCTTGCTTGCCGACTTTTTTCAACAATTTCAGTCCAAATCTATAGTTCAGAATAGATTAGAACCTTTGAATTTCTTTGGTATTCCCGGTATGTCATGGAATTCGGCATTAATGACATTGGATGAATCAATTGAATTATTATAAGACATGGAAATTTATAATTTCTATGAAGGGGGAATTAGCGGTGGTTTGTTAATAAGCATCACGTGGAAACTACTGAAGATACAGAGTTATTGTATATCGACATCAATAATTTAAACAGATGGGCTTTAAGTAAAAGTTTATCCTGTGAAAAATTTAGTTGGATTCATGATAACCTTGATAGTATTTTAGAAGATTGCAACAATTTGGACTTAGAAAAGCTGTCGGATTGATATACTGAAGAGGTTGATTTGAAAATTCCAAATGAAATTCATGATTTATTGAATGATTTCCCAATCGCAGCAGAAAAGAAATGTATTTCAAAAGTACAGAAATGACTCTTATTGCATAATCCAAAGCAAAATTATGTAGTGCATTGGCGATTGCTCAAAATGTTTTTATTATTAGGTGTGCGAGTTGTCAATATTCATCGGCCTATCAGATTTAAACAAAAACCTATTTTTAAAAACTATGTCGATACTAACACCAAACTCAGAGCTGAATAAACAAACACACTTGATAAAAACTATTATAAGTTGCTCAACAATAGTCTATATGGTAAGACTGTAGAAAACTTAAAGAAAAGAATGAATTTAAGATTGTTTAATATTCAGCAGAAAGTGATTACAAATGTTAGGTGGGACACATATCACTACTATTGTCAAAGATCTTATTGAAGAATGTAGAATATAAGTCGAGTTTTGGAAACATAGTCATTTAGCAACATCTAAATTTAAAAGCTTTTAAAAAAATCTAGAATTGCATCATCATTGTCTAGGTCAAACTGCTTTAACTAGAAGGAATTCAAAATAGGATTAGACTTTATTATTTGATAATCGAACTTTATACAAATCACTGTATATTTCCTGTACCGAATGGAAACTGATCTCAATTCTTAAGCTTTAAAAGGTGGGAACTGATACTTAATAATTCCATGCACTCTACTTTCTTTCTAAGACTTATGAATTTGGAAAAATTTTAAAAATATGTTTGCAATTAAATAACCAAAGACTTGGTAAAACTCTTTCTTATCGATCAATTCTTCAAAAACAATCTAAACAAATAAAATTTTATTTTATGAAAATAACGCGGTCTTTTGGCTTGTTATGCGTTTTGAGTTCACATAATTGTCGAAAGGTTAAAAGTGTAGATGATTTTGTAAAAGATGCATGTTTTCTGTGTATATGGTACCAGGCTATTTTCACAGGCACTTGCTAGAATAATCGAAGTAAAGAAATGAAAAAAGTCTTTTTCTCAGTAGATCAAAATGAATGAGTTATTAATCAAACTGTATCCCATATCTAACTCTACGGAAGACAGCAAAGATAGATCTCATCAATGTATTGACAAGCTTGCTCTTTATATTTTAGACCTGGTAACTAACAATCCTGATCCATTTATCTGGTGTTTTAATAACGAATCCAGATTTCCAAAACTGTCTCAATCTCCAAGAGCTTATTTTGACCTTCCGATAGAAATTTTTCAGTTGCAGCAAATATTGCTACCAATATTTTAAGTGGTCTAAACTGAGAAACTGTCATTTATACATTGTTAAGAATGGTAACAGTTCGGCAGTACTAGTAAATAAGAGAATCAGTTTTCTATGTAATCAATCAATTGTGATTTTATTAAATAGTTTGTCTAAACATTTTAATATTGGTATAAGAACTTGTACTCATACTTTTAGAAATTAATGTGACATAAAAATTAGGCTGTTCATAGACAAGATTTTTAACGGTGAACCAATGCGAAAAATTAAAAAATATATTCCTACTTAAAATTAAATTTTCCTTTAACCTAACTTTTTCCAAATTTTAAGCTAACACTTTAAAGAAAGTATCATTAAAATTTCGAAATAAAATTTATTGTTTTGTAATAAATAATAAAAAGTTTTCATTGGCTGTCTAGTCTAACCAATCAAAAAGTTACATATTTATTGTTCATATTGATATGATCATCTAAATGATTGAGTAAATGTATGTGATGGGTCACGTTCACAGTTCAAGTAAATTATCAAATGATGGAGATATTAGCAACAATAATCCTGATAATAGCAAAAGTTCTTCAAAACTTAAATCTTGCATTGACACGTTTGATGAAGTCAATTTGAATGACCTTTCTTCAACTCAAAAGTGCCTAATCTCAGAATCTTGGACAATAATTAGAAACGATATCGAAAGAATGGGATCAATTATGTTCTTGGAGTAATTTTATTTTTCGTATAAAAATATTATTTATGAATAATTATATTTCAATTTTTGCAATAATAATTATTAAAACAAAATGTAAAATTGTGCACGAAATTCATTTTTATTGCTTGTTTTTCAAATCGAGTGGTTAATAATTTAATAAAAATTTGCGTCTCAATTAATTTTTTTTTCTTAATAAATTTTAATATAATTTCTGAATGTATTTTTCAAATTTTATGTTTTTCAAATAATAATATCCAATTAGAAAACTTTACAAATTAGCTTATTATACACTTTATTTTATCAATACGCTAGTTAATATACAGTTTCGTATATCTTCATTATTTTTCAGACTAAAGTTTTGACTAAAATAGGCTGAGTCGGAAAAATAAGAAGAATGTAAAATATTTTAATTATTGAACACCGTCATCTTAATATATATTATACTCCTATTCTATGTTTTATTTAAATCAACTGTAGAATAATTTAAAATAATCCAAACCAGGACCGTGTTGTGGCATAGAGGGATGGAAAGGTCGTGAGTAGTATGAAGACGTTGGATGCATAACCATTTTATTTATGAGAAATCAATAGTTAGTTGGCAGGTGAAAAATGCTGTTAATAATTTGATTCTCAGTTCATGTTGGTATACTGCTAGTCAGTCACTAAATATATAGTGTAGCGTTCAAACGAGCACGATTGACCAGGGGTTCAATGCGTGACCCGTGGGCTTGTTGTTTAAATTTGTTGTCTTTCACTTGAAAAGGTTATATATAGCAGTTGCTTTAAGCGCGATTGTAATTTACATTTCATTGCCCAGTATTTGTCTTTTGTCAGATTTAGCAAAATTTATTTTGTTAATTACCTTAACTGGTTAAACGATTCTATAATTGCTTGCAATTATTATAACGACTTTGTTTATAGCTGTTCTTTAGATATGAAACTGAAACATCATCTAGTGATGATGTAAAATATAAATATCTAGTTAATCCTGCTAGTAATTTAAGTACAAGATTTTATGTATCGAAACCGTGGATGACTCGTTACAAAATCTATGATTTGAGAGATAACTTTGACAATTCTAGAGCTAATATTTTATAGAATGCCGTGACTCACGAAGCGGCGGATTTATTAGATCAAAACTAACCTGTCCTAGACAGTTATTTGATGACTCTGGATAACTTTACTGATCGTACGACCTCTGTGTTGACGACCAGTGTTGAGAGTGAAATCGAGAAAAGTCTACTACAGCCACTGAACTCAATTGACGCGAAAATTACCTTATACTGGTTTGATGATGTAGTGACAATAAGTATCAATATAGAACCTAGTGATTTCATAACTGCAATGATATTATTTTGAATACTTTTCAAGTTTCAATTGGAGGACAAATCTAGTACCATTATCTGTTGTAATTCCATCTCCAAAATTTTATATTAAAGTTGTTGCAATTAAAATGCTCATAGTTGAAATTGAGATAGATGTCATTTTTAATCTTATGATTGATTATCACTACATCTTTTATTTCAGTATATTAGAGAGTCGCTTAATTGGGATTTTTTATTAATCGAAAAGTTTAGTTTCAAAAAATTAATGTACTCAATAAAACGAAAATGCCAGAAAATTTAAAAAATCTCCATTAAATTTTAGTGCTATTATGAATTTCAATCGATATTCTTTAACCGATAAATTATAGTGATTTGATTCTGGATTTCTAGGAAATGAGTATTGATGCCGAAATTTGACTAATAGATTAATATTTGGATAAGTTTCCCATTTTTATGGGGAAAATATAAATATCTAGTATTAATATAGAATACTTATTCTATGTCTAATAATTCCCGACAATAGAAAGATTCAAATGATGGCATTGTTATAATCAATTTGTAGGACTATCAAATTAAGTCTGGAACTTTGGTGACAACTTCCCTTAATTAGGGTCTCTGTAGATGAACATGTTTTCATTTGGTCCTTCTCATTCACAACCATAAAAGCTCAAATTAAAACAACTGTCAGCAATACTGAAATAAACATACAATGATTTAATTGTAAATATTGTGTTTAACATGCCATGAACAAGATTTTGAATGATTTTAAACTGAACAATAATTTATTATTTAAATTGAATAATAAAATATTTTTTTAATTAATTCGTTTATTAAATAATATCTATAATATCCATAGTTTTTCTATCCTACCTAATGATGAGAGGAAAACTGTCAAAATATATCGTAAACGTGTGTTTGAGTCGCAATTTCTTATAATTTAAATAAATTATTACCATATTTCCAATTTATCAAATGAGCTACAGCTTTAATGATTTTTATACATATTTATAAAATATGAATACATATTTATTGTTTACTTGTAGGATTTTTGTACTTTTCAAATTATTGTTAACTATTTTGGTACGTAAATGATATTTGCATTTCATGTTAATTCTTTTAAGTATTTATTTGTTAATCATCAATGATATTTTGATCTTATTTCCAAGCAAAGATAATAAACGATCTTGCCTTTTTATGTCAAGGTTTTGTTTTAGTTACGTGTTTATACATTTCATTGCTTTATTTTGTAGATTTATGAATCATTTTAAGACCTTCATTTACTTACAATTCTGTTAACTCCATCTCTTCCATTGTTGTCTTGTGAAGCAGATTTTATAAAAGCAGAAGTCGTGATTTACGTCATTTTTTAATTGATTTAATAAAAATATGTTAAGTCGCTTTTCATATTTTCGAAAATTTTGTTTAATACTTATTCATGGCTTTTGGAAGAATATTTTATCTCAGAACTGCTTCTTTCTGAATAGAAAATGATTGATGATGACCTTCTAACCTGTATTCTTTTAAAAATGGTGAGACACATTTTACTGAGAATACAAATTTATATAAACGATCAATTCCAAGATATTTATTTTTATTTGGTTGATGGGCATAATTTCAAAGAAGTTTATGGGTTTGGGTTATGATTAGGGTGTAGATGTGGAATTTTCAGTAAAATATAATTTTCACTTTTTATTGAAGTATTTTTCCTGAGATAATTTATCTTAAAGAGCTAGCCAGAAAAGATGCAAAGCGGATGATACATTTATTTTGTATGGTTTTATATGTTTTTATGTTTTCAATTTAGTAAATCCGATTTCCACAGCCAAAGCGATAAAGATCTTTATAATTTTCAGGCTCTTCGCTAAATTTTACGATTTTATCAAAGTTGTTGTTAACTGTTAACTTTACTCATTGACACTTCCTGGTTCGTATTTCGCCGATTTGTTGAAATCGAGACGAGAAATTTGGGTATAGTTTTTCAAAATTATGTTTACTTTATTTGTAATTTTTTATTAATGAATTATAACCAAAACTAAATGCTATATATTATATGCTTTCTCTTAAAAAATATTTATTCTTCTTTCAATACTTTTTAAAAATATCTTTCTTATCGCTATACTTTTTAATCATTTGATTTTAATACAAAGTAATATAATTAAAAAATAATGTTTGTTTTAAATGTTAATCTGTAATTTTGATTTTACCTCCAATGCTGGTAAACATTTGTCTAATTTACCTAAATTTAGCTAGTTTTCTGTTGGTGTAAATTACATAAAATAATCTTTCTATATTCACAAAAAATCTTCCTGTAGAATTTTGTAATATGTAAGTAAATAAATAAGGAATTCATGCATAAATTAGGGATTGATGTTTTTTGCTAAAGGAATTTGATGCTTCTAAAAATCTTCATGTTTATATACTGTAATAAAACATTCCCATACAGACAAGATAATTTTGAAAATTGTACTATTTATGCTATACTAAGAAGGCAAATAAATAATCTAGCTAATAAAAGCAAGATTTATTCTTTTAAGACAAAGTTGTTCTCCAGCCGGAAATTTCATAATTGTAAGAATTTGAGGAATCAAGTGCTTATTTGCTCTAGCATGTTCATTCACTTAAACCTAAAAAGCTTTATTATTATCTTTTATTATGTTAAAAGAATTTCAATAATATTAAACCTTTCAAATGATTTTGAACATTTTACCACCGCGTCTATCAACCGATCGCTCAAAATAATTTGTTTCACTTTCGAATTTTATTTTTACTGAATTCATTGTTTGAATCACTTCTTTTTTATTGTCATATTCGATGAATATTTTCATTTATTTATTTATATTTCAAATAAATAAAATCATTATGCAGTATTAAATGAATTTGATAATTTTATTTTTAAGTAGAATTTGCAAAATTGAACACTTCAAAATTTTTCTTTTCAGAATATTACTATTTTAAATGTTACTTTTTTTATATAAATATTATTTTTAATAATAAGAGACTATATTTTATTTTAATGTAATTTAATTTAATTTATTGTAGATTAATAAATTAAAAGTGATGTTTTTATTTATCTTGAGACAATAGAAAATTATAATTAGTACTTTTATTATTATTATTATTATTATTATTATTATTATTATTATTATTATTATTATTATTATTATTATTATTATTATTATTATTATTATTATTATTATTATTATTATTATTATTATTATTATTATTATTATTATTATTATTATTATTATTATTATTATTATTATTATTATTATTATTATTATTATTATTATTATTGGAGTATAAACTTCTAATGAAATGTGTAATTAGACTGTTTGCTCACAATGTTGATTTTCAAGACGCATTTTCCATTTTCAAAGGCCGCCATATGGAAGATATCAAATCAGACAGCAGATTAGCAAGTCATGGAATTCGAGTAATGAGCATTGTTGACAAAGTTGTCAGCAGAATCAACGAATCTGAAAAGGCAGCTAGAGTTTTGTTTGAACTCGGTCAAAGACATTGTGCTTATGATGTAGATGAGAAATTTATACCGGTAAGGATGGATTAATTTGAAAATTTATCCAAATATCATAAAAATGTTTTATTATTTTATATTAATAGCAGTTATACACACATATACATATATATATATATTTATATAACGAAATAATAGAAAAGGTTAATTAAATTCTTTTGCGACTCAAATATATCATTGCTTCACTTCTAATATATTGTCCCTCGTTATTTTTTTAGGCTCTGTTATGTCAATCTTTTAAGTTTTACAAATTACAGTCCAACATTTATTTTAGAAATTCACTATATTTTGTATGCTCTTCTCAATGAACATATGAAAAGACAATGATACAATTAATTTACTAAACAACAAGCATTATTCCTAACCTTTTGAAGATTCAAACATTTATTTTGTTAATCTTAAAATTCAATAAATAAGTAACAAATTAAATTGCCCCATTATATATATAAATAAATAATCATTCCCATGAATATCTAAGAAATAACAAAATATTTTTACCCACACAACACATTTTATAAAACCTTTGAATTTTCTTAACCTATATTAAAGTTATAAGTAATAATATTAATGATATACTTTGTGAAACATAAAATTTAAGTGATATTGCCCCAATAATTCATTAAAAAACGAGAGTACTTTAGGGTTAATTTTACATAAATACTATTTGTACATGTTAATTTTTTCTATATGTATCATAAATTATTTTTAAATATAATATATTTTATTTGCTTTATTATCAAACTTAATATAATATTAATTAATATTATTTTGGCTATTCTTAACTGCCAACAATCCAATTAACTTTTTGCTCTTTTAAAATAAAATCTAAATATTACGTCTCACGTAGATGTTGAATAACTAATTTTGTTAAAATTTATCATTATACATAATTAAATTTCCTAGTTCAATAAAACAAAGCGGTAAATATTTTTAAAATGTCACCTGACAAATTTTTGAACGATTTAAAATTTAACTTATCTAAAAGAAAATTAAAGGAATATCAAAAAAATTGGCGAATATTAATTGGAAATTAATTTTTTTTTAGAATTTAACTTTTATTTATTATCATAATTAAATCTGTTTTCAGAATTAATTTGTTATTTATTCTAAATAATTTAATAAATGTGACAATGATTTAATTAATAAAAAGCACCATTCAAACACACAAATACTATTATCATCAAAAAACAAACAACTATAAGAATTTTAATTTACATATATAAACAAATTAACGAAATAAATTTTATTCTAAATATTTATAAAACATTTTTAATTAATAGACCCGAAATCAACAACAAAATCAATTGGCATATCCTAAATGCTCCATTTAAAACATTCACATTTACATGTTTGTATTTTATTCAAACCAATTTCAAATATAAAACGTTCCAAATAATTATTAAAATATTTATATAAGATTTTAAAATATTGCCTACACTAATAACTTAAGTACAGACTCTGTACTACAGAGATGACTGGAAGTATTTCCAATATATGTTGTATTATATTGATTACATTTTAATTGATAAAAAATCCTTAAACAATAGAAAAGGAGGTTTTGGCTTATTAATAAACATATTACATGATTTCATCTAAATTTCCTCTTATAATTTGTAAAACTTTCTGAATACATTCAAACCCGGTTATTGTCACATCCATGAGACTGCGAAAAACGAGTGACCATAAGCGGAGTTTTGCAGTGCAGGTTGTTGGGGCCGGGGATTTTTATTTGTGTGACAATAAGCAGAGTGTGAGATAAAAAGGAGTGATAATAACCGGGTTTGACTGTACGTCAATACCAACACAAATTAAGGCACATCCTTTTTACATACATTATTGCAATTATTTAAATCACTATCCGATTTGCATTCACTAGTCAAGTAATGATAATTGAAAATACTAACTTTAGAAGCAAATTAGAATCAAAGAAAATGAGAATTTCCAATGATAAAAACTATAAAATATTGCATTTCTGTTGAATAATATAAAGAATTGTCTGCAAGTATGTGTTGAATATTGTTATTTTATCGTTATATTTTTGAATATGCAATGCGTAATATACATATGTCTATTTTTATGAAAACATTCGACAACTGGTCTAAGCCGGTTTTTTCAAAAGTTGTTTTTTTATAAATTTTAGTTGAAAGTTTAGAATTGGAGTTTCTGAAATCAGTAACAAGTGTCTCAAGTTTCTTAAGGCAAAGAGCATGGGCCTAACCGTACAGACTTAAAATCATTTGAGGTTTCATGCCAGGGTTGACAACTGAAGTCCTGACTATTTACAATCCACAACTCCGATTATTATTTATGTTATTTTCTCTTTTTAGAAATGTAAAATTCAAATTATTTTTTAAGGAAATGCCACACTGCAAAATACTATTAGAAAAAATATTACAACTATACAATATATTTTTTATTTTTTATTAAATTTTTGTCTATTAATTTTGAAAAATTAGCGCTATTATTAAGTATTTTCAATTATTTATAAAATGCAATAAATAATCATATTTTGCATAGGATTTTAAAAAAATAATTAAAATAAGAACTAATCATGTTTAAATTTTAGAATTTATAAGAGCTCACTAGTTTTCATTTCACACTAAAATTGTAAGGATAGCCAGATTCAGAAAATTAAATGAAAAATAAATCTATTGTTCAATTTTTTATAATTCTTTTCCTTCCGTTTTTTAATTAATTAATTTTACTCATTCATTCTAGTGATCTTGAAGTTTAACATATTAGCATAAAAAATAAATACATTGTTTTAATTTAACGGTATGGTTTATAAATAGTAAAGTCCAATACCTGTTAGCCATATAAAGATATACTGCTTTGGAAGAGTGTAAATGTTAATTAAAATAAATAATTAATATTTAACATTGTTTGACAGTTTAACAAAAATACTTTGTATAACTTGACAAATTATCCATAATTTGATAGAGACATTGAAATAAAATTATGATGAAGTCGACTAAAAATGAAAGTAATGGTAAAATTATAAATTTTCAATACTGATTTATGTTGATTAACCCAATAACGTCGAGCGCGACGTTTTCATAACGTTTTATTAAAACGTATCTAGTATCGAAAATATAAAGTTTTTAGAGCCGGTGGCTATGTTGACGATATAGTCACACTTTATTAGTTTAAATACATACCACTAGTCACGCATTATAGCGGCAACATTATCGAACTACTACATGTTTTGATAGACTGTGAGGTTGAGGTTAAGTGGTTTTTGATGCTTAGTTTATTTTCCGATTAATTTCAATTTACTGAAGTTTTAGTGTTGATATTTTTTGTAAATATTCAGAAACCTGTAGCTTTTATGCTAAAGGTGTAATACTTGTAAAAAACCATTAAATTTATTATACATATCCCGTTTTTCCAAACCTAACGAATTTTTTTTCAAAAATTTAAAATTCAGGCGTTATAGGGTTAAATACGTTAAGTAATAACATAAATTAGCAAACCCCTACAACCATATTTCCTTAAACCAATAAAACTAGATATTTTAAATTATATTTAAATATTAAAAATCCATTTTGGAACTTTGACAAAATAATGTTCTTTTGTTTAGGATATGTCACCCACTTAATGAATATATTTATTTTAAATTTTTAGTAAAAAAAAGAACAAATTATTTTAAATGTGAAAAATTTATATCCTTGATACTGAAAGAATGTTTTATGTTTCTTTGATAGGAAATTTTTAATTGCATTTAGATCTTGATTTCTATCCTATTTGACTTTGTTAAACAAGAAATCCTTCATTTAAAAACTTTATTACACTGTTTTAAACAATTTCTGAAACTAAATAATGGAAAACATTGTTTTTCAACATCTATAAATAATTTGGAACATTTTACAAAAACAATAATAAAAAATAAAAATCTGATTAATTTGGTGACTGACTAATTAAAAGCTGCCACTGGCAATACCCATTCATTCATCTATTTATGCGTGTCATTGACATTTAGTAATTGTTTCATTAAGGACTGCGATATTCCATATGTGGCAGTTATGCTTACTTACCATACAATCTATTTAAAATGGCTTTTCAATATACAGTATTTACATGCCAAATAAATATAAATTTTGTATATATTCATTAAATTATCTCTTCATGCATCGTCTTCTATGCTGTACAACATTTTTTCTTTTCTCACTTTTTAAACTCAGTACATTGTACAGTATGATTTTTTAAAAAATATAATATCTTAGAATATTATGATTAATAAATTGATTATATTCAGTAGTTATATTTTACAAACTTTAAAAAATCCTGAATTAATTTAATGTAAAATACTTTTGATATTTTTAATTCATGCAAATAAGTTTGTTTAAATATTTGGAATTTATTAATTAATAAAATTTTAAAAACTAATTTGCCTTATTTCATACTTTATAGAAATTTTAAATCTAACAACTATATATAATTATATTTTACAGATCATCGTTTGAGAAATACAGCTGATGAAATTTTTATATGTTAATTGTAATTCTTATTAATTTTTATTACTCTTTATCTACTGGTTTCCTTTTCTCAGAAAAAGGATAAACTAAATCTCTAAGGTAAACGTCTTATTCAGAGAATAAAATCGATAAAACTAATTGAATGGAATTTAAATAAAAAATTAATGTTAAAAAATAAATAAATTATTATTATCTATATACCAACAAGTATAAAACACAATTTACACACACACAGGAGTCTACAAATTTACTATCCACACAAGCCTCCATAATAATAAAAATAATAACATTCGTCTTAAAGTTTTTGTGTGAACACCTGGGCTCCTTTCAACTAAGTACCGAAGAACGAAGGTGCAAGATTTTCGTGAAGCGTAATACCTACCTAAATTTTATGGTTGGTGGGGAAGAGATGGATGAGGCTCCCTAAACCGCTAGAATTTTTTTGTAAAACTAACCGTAAAATTGGATTTTTAAAACATTTCAAGGTATATATTTCTAAATATCTAAATTTGGCGGAACACTTCACAGCCTAATTCTACGGAACACCGGTTAAGAACTAGTGCATTAATCAAACACTTGCTGAAATAGAAAGAATTGATTTAAATGAATAATAATTAACAACAGATAATTTGTATGTCTTTTACTAGTACCAAACTGATTCGTTTTTTAAAATCTTTTGAAAATTCACTTTTAGTTTTAATCCGACCTTCCTTTACCAACTCTCTTGAAAATACTGTTATTAAGTTATATTTCACTAATAATATAACCATCAGAATTAGTTTTTTAAAATCGAATAAATATCACTTAAACAAAAATTATCCAATATTATTATTAAAAATATTATTAAAACAATAGATTAGATTATGTCAATAAACTTTTGGAAAATTTAAATTTGAGAATTTCCTTCGTATAAATCGTTATTTATTTTTATTAGCTGATAATTATTATTTGATAGGACGAAAAAATATAATAAAATTAAAAATAACTTTTACTTTTCATGACAGTTTAATTAGTTTTATTCATATTTTCAAACAAAGTTCAAAAGAAAATTAAATAAAAATTAAGTGTTTCAATGTTTTAAAATAATCAAATAATTTAAAAAATAAATCTAAATATAACAAAACTTTTTATTTTCTGATTCGTGATTAGATAAACAGTGAAGCCAGAGTCGATTAATTAGATTAGAGTTCTGATTGTCAGTTAATTAATATCTTCTGATTCAAATATTTATTTCAATTCAAGTAGAAATTGTTGATTTTGAAATTTTTGGATATAGAAAATTATCTACAATCTATATCTATGTATCTATCTATCTATTTTTCTACCTACCTACCTACCTACCTACCTACCTACCTACCTACCTACCTACCTACCTACCTACCTACCTACCTACCTACCTACCTACATACCTACCTACCTACCTACCTACCTACCTACCTACCTACCTACCTACCTACCTATCTAATATTGAGGTAATTGAACAGTTATTTAAAATTTTAAAATATCAGCATTTTTTAACCTAATAACTTAAAGTCTTTTAAGCATTTAGTTTTTTGGCCTTCATTTAATTCATGATTTCATCTTTCTTTTCTTTATTGGCCTAATTAAGCCAGATAAAATTCTTGGAATTCTTAAAATTTATCTCGAAAAATATAAAAATATTAAAAATTTTAAAACCTATATTTTCAAAATAAAATTGAATTTTTCGAATAACTTTAATTTAAAATAATGAAAATCAGCAAAATCAAAATGAGAAAGATATTCAGTTGGAAAAAGTATGGCAGTAATTAAGATTTTGATGAGATTGAAAATATAATATTAATTTATAATCAAAAATTATTGTTGAACAATATTTGCAGCGACATTTTCAAAAACTGGTCTATCAGCAAAGAAACTTTTATAAAATAGCGATTTGATTCATTAATTAATAAATTCCAACTCAAAAGAATAAAAAACCTGATCAAAAATTCAATTCCCAATTGAAGATTTATTTTTAAATTATTTCCTTTAATCTCAAAAATTCACAAAGCAAAATATGAAATTTCCACACAGAAAAATAACTAAATTAATTCAATCAAACAACACAAATATTGTTCATGAATTCACACAATTTCGATAAAAGCAAAAGGATCAATTATTTCAACTACGTGCACACATACGCGAGCATTATAATATAACGCGCACACAGACGCGAGCATTATAATATAATGCGCACACAGACGCGAGCATTATAATATAATGCACACACAGACGCGAGAATTATAGTATAACGCACATACAGACGCGAGAATTATAATATAACGCACACACAGACGCGAGCATAATAATATAACGCATACACAGACGCGAGCATTATAATATAACGCACACATAGACGCGAGCATTATAATATAATGCACACACAGGCGCGAGCAATATAATATAACGCGCACAAAGACGCGATCAAACATTATTTGGCCAAAACAGTCATATGCGAGATGAAGTTCTTGGGAAATCTACTACAAGTGCATATTTGATAATTTTTATTATCAATAACTAAATTCTATTTTGTTGTGTTTCTTCTATGATTTCTATTGAACACACAAAGCCAGATTCGGAATTATTTCCTATCGAAAAAAAATATTTCTCTTCTTTCTCTTTTGATTTGGTAATTGACAAAAAATTTATGATTAATTGTTGTTGTTTGTTTTCCAAAGTTTTTAAAGATGATTATTACAGACATATTTAGTTCTCACTGAAGCTTGATTACGGGATATTATACAGTAAAAATAGGCCAGGTCTGAAATTTAGCTGATTTTATAATTTTTCTAATTGAATATCCTTTTTTCTTTTGTTTATATGAATGTCACTTATTTATATCATTATTTACTACTAATTCTACAACTTTTCATCCAATCAATAAAAGTTTCTTTAAATAAACTCTAAGCTCCTGGAATATTCTGATAAAATGAAAGAATTGATGTCCATAAAACTGAATAATTCCAATTAATCGTGCCCTAACGTAAGTCAGGTTACGTCTTTAGTTTGTCGCATGATGTTAAAAAATGTCTCAAATGTTGTTTAATTTGTTTTGTGTATGAGACCCTATAACTAATGCAGTGGTTCTTAACCTTTTTAGCTACCGGCACCCCTAAAATTTTCAAACAATATTCTCGCACCCCTTACTAGAAATTATTGAGTTATATAAATTAAAAAACAAACATTATGCAAAACATATTTTTTATTTATTTTATGTGCGTAACAAATTTTTTATAAATTTTAATTGTTAGCTGAAATAATCAATTATAAATTATCAAAGTTTTTATTAATGGCTTTTTTGTTGTTGCTTTTCCTCAATTATTTTTGAAAACCGGGGAATCTTTTTTGAAATAGCTACACGCATATCATTACTAGCATTAAGTCTATTTCTAGCTTTTGTTTTTATATGTACAAGTGACGAGAATCCCATCTCACACAAATATGTTGTGGCAAATGGAACAAGATGCTGAAGCGCTATTTTAGCTAATCGTGGATATGACATTACTTGAGCACACCAGAAACTTTCCAAATTCTCTGCTTCAAATTCCATTTGATTATGTGCATTTGTCCGTAGTTCAACAAGGTCATCTTTCAATAAATTACTGTCATCCATTGAGTCCAGATTATAAATAAATGGATCTAATATCCATTTTTCTGATAAATCTATATCTCCAGTAGCAAAATATCCCTCAAAAGATTCGCTCAACTTTTGCAAATGATCTTTAATTTCGGTGGTAATATTGTTTCTTTCATCATCTGAAACAAGAACTTCTTCAAGCAAAGGGAAGTTAGCATAATTTATCTTGTCAACACGGTTAATCCAAATTGAAAGTTTTCGACTAAACGCAGTCAACTTACAAGTTTGAATTTTTGTGTTGAATATTAAAAGTTAAATATTAATAATAAAATAATTAATACAAGTTAATTTTACAAGTTTAGTTGAATATTTATATTCTAACTAGAAACGCATTTGAATTTTTGTAATTGTAGAAAAAATACAAAAATTAATTTGTCTCGATGGTTTATAATTTACAAACATATTTAAAAAATGTTTAGGGAATAAAAAATTTACTAACCAAAATGAATTTTTAAGATTAGTTTTTTATTTTGCTACCTACACGTGAATTTGTAAAATTACAATTTCGCACCCCAAAATATTCAAGCTCGCACCCCTAAGGGGTGCGTGCACCACCGGTTAAGAACCACTGAACTAATGGAATGAATTCGGATATGGTATTAATTCAAGGTTGAATTAATCTCTCACAAGTTTTATAAGGTCGTTAGTATAATTCTCTGGAAATAATTTGCGCATGTATGTCAATATCTCCTTCTTTTCCCCATAGAATTTTTCAGACCAGCCAAACATCATAAAAATTTTCATAGTCTATTTTTGAAATAATTTTCAAGTTTTTTCATAAGAAATATTATCTCGTAATGGAAAAATTTAAAGCTACCAGAAATTGAAATTTCTAAGGAGCAGGAGAAAAATCGGATATCCGAGTTTTCACACAGAAGCTGGAGAAGTGGCTCAGGGGAGTTTGCTAAAAGGTAATTGGAGATAATCTAAGGTAATTTACTACTTTTGAAAGAAATCTTATTGTATTATATGCTTCCAATTAATTCAAAGTCAATTATAAAAACGAAAGTTATTTTTAGCGTAAATATTTGTTTATATTAATATTAAATGTATTTATTTTATTATATTGTATATTCAATAAATTTTATTATTGTTCTTTGGTACAAAAAATTTTAAAAGGAATTTTAATTATAAATGGGAAATAATAAAAGATTTTCAAAAATTTTGGAAACAATTTTTACTAAAACCATCAAATTTATGTCGGTTTTGTTTATGGAAATAGTGCAGCAATAGATTTGTGTGATCAGATTTCTGCGGTAGTCATATATTCCATATTTATATTATTATGTATCTCGCTGCAAGTGACTTTGGGGAATTCGCATTATATGTTTTTATTTCCTTGTTTTCGGATATTTCTTTCTGCCATATAATGACTTATTCGGCGAATGTTTATATTTCCTTTGATCTTATATATTGAATAATTATTATAATTTATGAACTTGACTAGGTCATGAAATAAACAATACTATTCTTAGGGTGTGAAATTGGCATTTGTCTAATTCACGAAATTGGTAAGACAATAATTAAAACATAAAAACCTGTTATTGTCAAGCAAAATTTTACAATTAAACGAAACTGAAGCATCTGTTTATTTGTTTGTTTCACTAAATGGACAAGTTCACTTATAAGGTAAGATATAAGGATTTTTATTTTCAAATATCAGAACATATTTAAAAAATTCAAGCGAGTGAACTCATACATGTAAAAAAGATAAATTGAGTAAATGATGGGATAAGAAAAAGAACTTCACTTTTATTCACAAAATGTAAAATGAGTGATTGTAACACGATTTGCCTTATATCTTGGATGCCTTTTATCTAAAGTCATGGAATAGTAATAATTACAATTATACGCTGAATAATTTTTGTTTGACATGCAATTTAATGCTTTGGACAATTTTGTTTTAAATGTGTACAGTAAAATCTAATTAAAAAATTTGGGGCTGTTACATATATTTAATTTTACACCTTGAGGACCGGGCAAAAAAACAGTAACACTTTGATGATGAAAAGCATATCCAAACTGTACATTTGTTTAATAACAAATAATAGAAAATGATGGCATTCCGTCTCCACAAAAACAAATCAATAGGAAATACGTTCCTAAGTGATTGTGTTGTGAATGTGGATTATCAAACTCTAATTGCTGGATATGTGCAAACAGTGGAGTAGCTGGAAATTTTGGGCTCATAGGCAACAATCTGTGACGGGCCTCCAGTCCCTAATTGGTCTACTTTGTTTTTAACAAAATAACAAAATAATTTGTCATCAAAATAATTTATTCATAATTTTATTTTAATCTATTTCCTTTAGAAATTCAATAATATATACGAAACGAAGACTACAATTGGAAAAAATTCAATTGTAATTATGTAATCTAGAAATTTATTTTATCTGAATAAATTAAAGTAATAAAGTTTATTTAAAATTAATAGGCTTATAGCTTTTGGAACAAAGAGTTGGCCCCTGTCTAAATAGGGTCCTAGGCGTTGCCTACTCTTGCTATATGGTAGCTACGCCAGTGTGTGTACAATATGTCATAGGTACTTAGAAACACAAAGTTTCACTGAAAATTTAATTAACTTCATATTTTAATAATTTTTGGAAATTTGTGTTGAGTATTTGCAACACAGTGCTAAATAGGTTAAGAGAAAGTTCAATTAGATCTAAACAATTCCTTAGATCTACTCAGATACCTTATCTCACTTGGTACACAATGACCCATTTGATAATTTGAAATTTTTATTCTACATTGACCATGTTACAGAAAGAGAAAATAATTATTAATAGGTTTGTTGACCATTGCAAACTCCAATTAAATTCAAGGAAAAAGCGGTATTCGGAATTTCATTAGTTTCCATTATCGCAGATTTTTCCGTGGCAATCGCAGATATTTAAACAATCTAATTGTATTATTTTTATCTCTTTGACAAAAATGTTGTATTCATAAAGTTTTTGCAACTTTTTCTTCAAAAATAAAAATAGTACTAAATATTTTCCAATATTTAATTATCAAACCTAAATGTTTTAAATGTAAAATGCATGAAAACCAATCAAAAAAAATTGTAAATTATGTCTTTTGAAATTTGAGTTATGCATTATTCTTACTTTGACTTTCTAAAATATTTATAAAGTTTGGGCCTGCCAAGACAAGTAAGGAATATTTTACGGCACTTTTTAATTGTTTATAAAAGACGAAAAATGATTTATTTTATTTAATTCTTTATACAATGGATGATTTTATCAAAATATATTTCCTATACATATATAACATAAAACGAATTTTGTAAATTATTAATAGTCGTTTCCCGGTGTAGACTTTCTTTTTGTTTAATTTATTGAATTAATTAATTTTGTTCTTTGATACAAAAGTTTTAAGAGGAAATTTAATAATCTAGAAAAGAAGTCTTATTGGTTTGAGTGTCATTAATAAAAAGTATATTAATTTATCAGAATATTGAAAAATAGACATAAACGGAATTGAAAAATGTTGAAAAACGTATTCCAGATTATTTATTTGCATTATATACAATGAAATATTGATAATTAATAATATGATTTAAAAAATAAATACTTAGAATCTAAGTAAATTTATTTTATATTTTATTTGTTTATTAATAAATATACAAAAGTTGGTTTCTTTTTTGAATAAAAATGGATATTTTAAGGCTTTTGTAAAAAGACTGATTAAGGAAACCATTAATTTCATTTTGATTGCGTCTGATGAAAACAATGACAAGTGAATGTGAACCCATAAAATTTCATTATTTAGTAATTCCATTTTCGGAAAGGTTTAAAAATTTTAAATTGTCTGTCAGAAAATCATTAGGCAATTTAAATGTATTTAAAACAGTGTCAAATCGGTACAATCAATATGTTTAGTATTAAATCTCAAACCCAAATAGGTTTAGTTTCTGATCTATTGTGTAAATTTTCATGTAACGGGTGCAATGCGACATATATTGGAGATACTTCAAGTCATCGTCGCATACGGGTTCTGGAACATAGCCGATTGAGAGGTGTGAGTAATATTACTGAGCATAGAAAAATGTGCAAAAGAACAACTGATTTAAAAGATTTTATATAAAAATCTCAATAATAATTAGAAAAGAATTTTATGTGAGGCTTTGGTGATTAAATCACAATATCTTAAAATAAACATTTTTTTAAATATAAACAATCATCATTTTAAATTAACAGCAAAAAATTTATTGAGATTATTTAATTAAATCATTAAATCGTAACTATTACATCATTATTGTTTCCGTATAAAACATTTGACAGGTAATGAGGATAATTTCCTCAAAATTTATTTCGTTTATTTGGCTTTTTTGTGTTTTTATTATAAATGAGTCATCGTTTTTACGATGTCTATCTATCTATCTAGCTATTTATCTATATATATATATAATTATTAAATAATTTTTAATTTTTATTGGTTTTTACTTAATCTTTATTTACCATTTATTAATAATTATAGTTTTATTAACATATTATAAAAGTGATAGTTATATTTAAATTAGATTCCATGAAAATAGCTTTCTCGTGTTTTTATTTATAATGCACCATCATTTTTTTTATATTTAGATTCAAAATTTAATAATATTTGTTGTTTATAGGAAAGGAGTTTTGTTATAAATATTTTTTAAGTTTGTGAGAAATTACTGAAGAATTCTAAGTAAACAAATTTTACAACTATAAATGAACATGGAGATTTCTAAAATAATAATAAAACTTAGAGAAGTATAATAAACTATAAAAGAATGTTTGACACTCTTCCATTGCTCTTCCATGTTATGCGGCGCTCATTACAACAAGAATTTAATATAGAATTCCTAGGAAAATTGGTTTATTTAATATTGAACAAGTTCAAATTTGATTAGAAATTGAAATTATAATTGCTTGAAGTGAATAAATATTCATTTAAGACGAATGTTAAAAATAATTAATTTATCCATTTGTTTACGTGTCAATTACAAGCTCGCTGTGAATAGAATACATTTTTAATTTAATTGCAAATAATCAAATTAAATTTTAATTACTTTGACTGAATTTTCTTTTTCACTTATATTTGTCGTCAACAAACCTCTAAATATAACCGACACCGTAAAATAATGGCTACGACAAATTAATAATTTATTTATTATATTTGTATTTATATTGTGTTGGGAGGGGGAAATAAGTCGCTGATTAAAAAAAATAAATATTTATTAAAATTATGATAGTGACATTTTATATTTTGGTTAAAATTGCCAATTGCCGCCACCCTACCTTTGTCAAGGGTAAAAAACATTCTTGTATCAACTCATTACTGTATTTACGCGTATATAACCGGCTGAAACTTAATTAAATATTGTAATGTTATGAAAAAAAAATCCAAAAAATCGTTTACGGAAGTTCAAAATTCAAAGCTTTTGAGTATGCAAAAAACCACCAAACTTCAGAAATATATAGGTGCGATGTGAAATCCGTTAGAGAAAGGTGAAAAACAAATTTATTCTTATCAGTTTAGATTCAAAATAAACTTCAGTGAGAGGCAAAGCGCGACGTTGGCATGGACTTGAAGATATTCTTAGGACTTTTAAATTAACGATTTGTAAAATGTATTTATTCAGAATCGACAGATGAACACTAATAATGATTATTGAACACGAGCAATCAGATTAGTAATATGTTTTACCGAAACATTAATAAACCCAGTTGCTAGATGGACAGCCACAAAGTCTTTGAGATTTAGACATATTCATTGTTTAATTATTTCTTTTCATTCCGAATGTTTACAAAAATTTGCATTGCTCAAAATTGCACCCTCTCAAAGTGACAATAAAATAAAAATATAAATAATAAATATTTATGAGTAAAGAAGTTTTACTAAATTTGAATGACATAATAATATTCTAAATTTTATCTTTTCCAATTCTCTAAAATATAAATTTTATAAAATAATAAGTAAAGTATATAAATTGATAAAAAAAATACAAATTATTTCTTAAAAGTTGATTGATTGGTTATTATTAAATTTCGTTTGTTTTATTCGAAACTAAAAATATGAATATGTATTTTAATTAATTTCTATTAAAGGGAAAAACAGAAATTTGATTGATTATTTCCTATTAAAATTTTAGAAATTTAATTGCTTTTAAATTCAATTGGATATAATTTTACTATTTGACTTTATTCTGAAATGTTTTGCTGATATATGAATGTGAATAAATTGGAAAAAAAATCAGCACAACTAAAAGTAATATTACAAATTATAATAATGTAATTTAAAATAAAAACCAAATAGCGTGCAAACGATTAATTAAAATTTTGAAAAATCATTATTTCTTGAAGGACAATTAGGAGTGGATAACAAATGAAAATTTAAAGATGAATATAGTTATTTTAAATTGATCTGGTTATCGGACAATGCAGTTGCAAAATTACAAACTAATTAATTAATATGATTGTTGTTAATTAATAATTAATCATTTATCATAATTAATATTATTTTGAAGGATATAATAGAGAATAGTCAAACAGCGGTAAAATATTTAAAATTTATAGCTTATTCAGATAAAAGATTAGACAAATAGTTGATATGCCACAAAGATAAATTAGTATTGCAGTCTCCAGAAATAAACTGAGATAAGCTTGACTAAATTTGCCAAAAGCAGTTTGATAATTATGAAAGATAGTTTTTGGTGGCGTTCTTTTGAATTAGTTAAAAAGGATAAATACAAGTATGATAATTTTGAATCAGTGGAAGATCCTTAGAAAGCGTTATTTAAGAATTATAAACTAATTAATTAAATAATTGAAATATATAATTCAATTTAATTATAAACCAAAATCGCCAAGCTTACAGGCATATGAATAAAAGGCAAGCTGAAGTAAAATAATTGTTACTGTTTTGAGAATTTTTCGAATTTTCATGGCTTATTAATTGCGAACAAAAGAAATTGATGAAGGCAGCTATAATATAAGGAGAGGAAATCTTTAGAATTTTATCACAACAGTTGATAAAATGAAATAGTACTAAGAGTGAAAATTCAAGAAGTGAGTTTCAGATACTTATTTTCTTTAGAGGCGGTCTCCCGAAGGGTTACATTTACTTAATATTAAGTGAAGTCTTTTATTTGTTACTTGTAATTTTGTAGTAAAATTAAAACTGCTGTTGAGTTTCTCATTCTAATCAAGAGCACGAAAATTTGGATTATAAGCCTTTTTAAACTGAATATTAATATTAATATATCTATTAACATAAAAAATGGTTTCATGAATATGGAACTTTCATTCACTTCAATTTGGTCAATGACAAATTTTATTCAATAAATAAAAAATAAATATTCTTATAAATAAATAATAAATGAATAGAGAAAAAATGAATGAGACATTTTTCAAAAGTTAGTTAAGTAAATATTTGTTTGATTGTTTCATATTCATATTTAATACAAAATTAATTAACAATTAAATATAATTTTAAATTTCTAAGTTGTTATTAAACCTCAATCTCAGTTCTCCAGTAATTTCAAACAGACCTAGATCCACTTAGGCAAATAAACTCATAAATGAAATTACAATTAAAATTTGTTTAAATTTCACTTATAATTTTAAAAATATTTTATAAATTGAGACAGTTAACTATTTAGAATCAACATATTTTGTTATTTATGATTTAATCGATTTTTGAAATTTGTTTACAAAAATATTTCCCCATGAAAAACAGTTTTTAAATTATAAAGAAAACAATAATAATATTTTACACACGAATTTATATTTACATTCTCATATTAACTTGTATCGGTTAAAGAAGAATGTGATTATATTAATAAATAGAAAGCTCAACTTATCGCAACGCATGGGATTTTATGAAATTTAATAATAAATATTTATCAATTATCAAAATTCAATAAATAATTAATAATATAACAAAATATAAAAAGATGTGAAATATTTAAATTAAATTAACGTAAGAAACAAACAATATTAATTCAAATTTATTTATTTATTTAATTATTAGTTAACTATTTTTTTTACTTCGTGACTGAATAATTTTTATAATTATTATAGTTATCATTATTATTATTATTATTATTATTATTATTATTATTATTATTATTATTATTATTATTATTATTATTATTATTATTGTTATTATTATTATTATTATTATTATCATTATTATTATTATTATTATTATTATTATTATTATTATTATTATTATTATTGTTATTATTATTATTATTATTATTATCATTATTATCATTATTATTATTATTATTATTATTATTATTATTATTATTATTATTATTATTATTATTATTATTATTATTATTATTATTATTATTATTATTATTATTATTATTATTATTATTATTATTATTTTAGGTTTTAGGGCGTCAATTTTTAATAACGATAAAACCAACTTTAGACACAAATAATTTATGGACAGAAGAACTAGAAAAAGCATGGACAATAATTGTAATATTTATTTGTCAAAAAATGACAGAAGGAATTCGTACTAATAAGCAGGTAAATAATTGATCAAATTCTCAGATCAAAATTGTTTAAAAGAGATTTATTTATGACAATGGAAAATTATTTTTTGAAAAACTTTTGTGGTTTTATGGATTTTCTTTTTTAAAATAAATAAAGTGAGTGTATTCCACAAAAAATGGACTGGAATTTGATTATTGTTTAAATTTTCATTTTTATACTCCTGTATAGATTGTATTTCTACTTGCCACTATATAGTTCGATTTACTCACATTTTTACAATATTGCAATGTGCAAAATCTTTATTATTTCTTATAGATTTTTCATGATTATTCTCAAATAAATATTAGTCAAGTAGTTTTTCTTTTCAGTCATTCAATTAATAAATTGAAACGAGTTAACAATTATATTTTATTGAAAGTAATAAATTAAAATTTTCAAAAGAGCCATTATTTATCCCAATTTCTATTATTATATTTATTTCAGAGGTGAATTTGTGTGGAACAGAAGTTACAGAGAATCTCCAAAAGTGACTTTTCTCAACGGATTGCTTAATTAATGTTTCTTATGAAATCTTTAAAAATAAAATTATAAAATCTAAAAAAACTGTAATAATTTTATAATATTATTTTATAATTTATAAAATTCATGTTTTTCTTCCAATAGGGAACTTTCATTTATCAAAATGTCATGAATTTACGGCGGTGAGCATAATTTAATTTGCATGAAAATAAAGCACCATTATCAAACAAATGCAAGTATATACATATAGTAATTTATCCGATGAGAGAAAATAGCTCATTTTCTGTTGTGAGAATGTTATTTTGTATTTAAATACTAATGGATATCCTCAAATAGAATATGCTGAAAGTCATCAAACAGCAACTCGCGATTCATGGGCAGCATGGGGAAACTTGCGGTAGACTTCACAGGTCCATTCGAAACATTTCATAGTAAAGGCAAAAGCAGACAATAAACACATGTTTCTTTGCTTACTTTATATTTAATCTACTGTCGGAACTACATTTTTGTGGAGATTTTAAATTGCTAACATAGTCACTGAAAAGAGCAATAAAAATGACTATGACAGCGATTGATGTTTCAGCTGTCGGTTCAACTCACTCCGAATTACTTTACAATCTTTAAATGACCATAAGCCGAACAAGTGGGAAATTTTACTGGCGAAAAAGGAGTAGATTACAGAAGAAAATGAAAAAGAATTTTATTAATCAAATTTTAGAACAGTGGAAGAAGATTTGATACAAATGTGGGCATCAATCAAAAGTCATACAGAAGACATATGTATCAAAATTGGTGATGTTGTATAGGTATTATAACAGAATAAGTTAAAGAGTCGTTTTGCATTTACTATTAAGAGAAAAAAGATTATACACAAATATGAATTCAAGCAAGGTTTCTTCTCAGTTTTGAAGTTCTCAAATACGTTTACTAGGTGTGTTACTAAAATGAATTAGAGGTTAACGATTGCTGGGTAAGATAATTTAAAAATAAATTTTATTTATTGAAACTGAGATAATAATATTCAAGTAAGGTTTTAAAATCTATGCCACTTGACGTCATATCGCTTATATTTTCCCTTTGGTATTGTATTAATTGTTAGCCTTGGAATAACTTGTAATTCTTGTTCATAGAATTTCCCTATAATTTCATTTTTATTGTAATCTTTAATGAAATACATTATATGACTCTCTTTTTGTATTAACTTTTGAAATATAAAAGACTTCATCACTTCAATTACTTTTAATGTCCTTTCAAATTCAACGATTTTATACTTTGTTTTATTTGAACCACAAACTGCAACTTTATTATAAGTAGAAACATCAATTGGTTTTGATCCATTTCAATTACAATGAGGTGAATGATTATATAAATGAATTAGATATGATAAAAAATGTATTATATTAATTTAGAATTGGTTTCACTTTACGCTTGTAAGCTACATAAACCTTGATTTGTCTAGATCTTTTGATTTTCTCTTGTTTTCCTTAAATAATTAAAAATCCTTTGTTTCTATGTAATTTTTATTTGGTAGAAATTTGTTTGAAAATTTTCTCTTCTTACGTATTTTAAAACTCCCTTTCTTTGAAGGTTTGGTCTTTATTTCCTGTAAAGACATTATCAATCTTTCTATTTGACTAACTTTGTTTATACACGGTTGCTTCGGTTTTGTTAAAAATATTTTTTCGAACTCTTACATAATCTGAAAATTTTTGAATAAAGTCTAGAATTAAATAACCACGAGGATTTTTAGTTACATCTTTAAATGTTTCAAGTATAGATTTTATATTGTTTGATTATTTTTTTCTTGCTAGAAAATCAATAACTGTTGCTTCTTTAGGAATTTTAAAAATTGTTACATGTTGTACATTCAAAATACAAGTTCTTTTTGATCTTTATGCCCCAACCGGTTATAGATAGAATGGACAAATATATTATATTTTTAAAATCTGGGATATGTAATAAGATGTAAGAAATCTCTAGAAAGTATACATTGTGATATCAAAAATTTTCAACTTCAGTTATGTACAGTTACTAAGGATTTGAAAGAAAATATCAATTTGAAATATTTGTTAAAAACCAAAAGTGTATTTTAACAAGAAATATTACCTTGTTTGAAATCCAAGGCTCATAAAGCATTATGTATAAATGTATTTATACTTACTATAAAAAATCTCAAATTTCATTGGTTGATAAAAAAATTGTTCAAGATTTAAGAGATTTGATTGGTCGACCAAAACCAAAAATACAGAAAACTTTTTTATCTCCTCCATTTTATTATGTTTCCAATTTCATAAATAGATAAAATTCACTATTTTATTATTAATTTTTAAAATTGTTGAGATTTATCAAGAAATTAAAGATAATATTATGAATTGTCAATTATTTTAAAACAAAAAACCTAGTGAAATTAGTCACATTTACTTACTTCAATATAAAAACCTTTCTTGTTAAAGTTTTATAAAACAATAATTACTGTCAAAGTTTTACCAAAAGACTTTAGAATGATAAAGGTTATTTTGAATGTTCAGGAAGAAAAAGAGTAAAATGAAGATCGAACTCTCACAGACAGCCGGGATATCTATTAAAGTTACTGTTTCTCACTAAACCTCTTGTATTTAATCCATAATCTGAAAGAGTAATCTTCTAACAATTACTGAAGATTATCACCAAGAGTAGATTATTGTGCTAAAGCTTTTATTTATTTTATAGGGACCGGGATATGAAATACTAACATTAATTTTGAAAATAAAAAGGATCAAAAATTCTAGTTGAGCGTGTCAGATTTTTGAAGTGCATCGCGAATTTAGAGGTAATAATCTGTACAACATGTTGGATATACGTAGATGAAAAATGTGGAACAAAATATTTTATGGTGAAAAACTCATGGTTTACAATGTGGTGGGTTACTGGGTTTTGCTATTTGTTTTAAACGTCCTTGTATTTTCCCCGGTAACGCCATATAAATATTTGCTAGTTACCACTCGGCACCCGTTGCTAGGCAACGTCGGAAATGTGTTCGAGTGGGTGGATTGTCCGCAAAAAGTGAGCGCTATTACTAATGCTGTAATTGCTCGGACAACCCCTGGGTTCAACGAGCCGTCGATAGAAGACTCATGCTCGCTTTACAAGTCCCTTGTGTGTGAGAAATTTCAAGATCAGAATCCTTTTAGTGAGAGCCAAATTCGGTGATGGCGTGCTTAGAGATAAGGCAACGACTACCTGACGAAGAGTAAGTACTCATGAAATAGCTACGGGTTTTTAATACTCCTCTAGTTTAGAACGCCATTTCGAAAAATTAAACAACCTTTATAGTTTAATTAAATTTACAGATGAAACGTCTGGCACGCTCTTTTCGCCCCGGTCTATAACTGCTGGACGGTGTTGCAGTGGGAGTTACGACGGGCGTTGGTTTGGTTATTGAATCTCGATAAGCCAATTGGGATGGTGCGAAGACAAGAGGGTAGGTTACTGCCTCCCCTTTCCGGCTGGCAGACAAGGCAACTTCCAACCCTCTTATCTGCGTTCGTAGATTTTGATTTAATTGCCGTTCATCGGCCCAGCCCTGTTGAGCGGCGGTGAGCCGGTGGCGGAGGGGCTTAAGCTTAGCTGGATCTACCCATGTGGCTTTCACTTGTTGTATCTCTTTAGTGAGCTGGATGATTTGCTCATACAGTGCTTTGTTGGCTTGTTGGGCACGAGTCAGCTCTTTCTGCAATAGTTGGATGGGTTCCATGGCTATTAATAGAGACATTTAAACGATTAATTATTGGCAACAACAAAAATTTTATGCAATAAACAAAAGGAATTCTCCTGTTAAAGCATTCACACAAATAAGAATCATTATCTAAAATAACAAGCTATTTATTCAATCAAAGTTCAGTTAAATCAGGGAGTTATATTGAATCACAGGAAGTTTCTATCATGGGCTTGCAATTCAGGAGGCAGGAAACCCCCTTTCGACCCACTCTTCCGGAGAATAGCCGGATATAGTCATTACGGGCCGCTTAGTTTTGCGGGTCCGCGTGGTTTTCGGCCGGTTGCCGACTGATCCCTTGCATTGCAGCGGATGCTGATAACTGCTGGCGATCCGACCAGCTAGTAGATCTTCTTCAACATTCGCCAGGTATTGGCGAGCTCGGACCACTTGCAGATCCACCTGCCGCTGGTGGTTTTCAAGCTGCTCGAGAAGATGACGGGCCTGCTCGCGGATCTCCCAGGCCTGGCTCCATTCCTCCCATGGACTATCGGCTAGCCACAAGCCATTGCCACTTTCCGATTGCCGGTCGATTTGTTGAGGCTCTGGTTGAGGAAACTCGGGGCATTTCTCCTGACGGAATCGTTCCCATGCCCATCTCCATCGATCCGCAATATGGGTTGAAACACAGACCATCGAGTTGGATCTCTCTGCATTATGAAGAGACATTAATGTTATCATACATCTATGTTTAATTTAATAGCTTTCGTGGTAAAAAATAGATGCGAATAAATCTAAGGTGTATCCCGCAACAGGACCTCACAATAAAAGATGTACGCAAAAAAAATCAACATTGTGAGTAGCCATCGTTTGTCAGAACTATCGGAAAGATGTCAATTCCTTGGCGATACTATATATTTAAATTCATTAAAATCTTAGGCGTGAAAGATCGATTACCCATAGATATCCGAATTTTCTTATAAATCATTCAGTCAAAATAATAAAAAAAATTCTGTGCTCCGGCTGGTAATCTTATACTAATGGTTAACTAAAATCATTAACATCCAGATTTATAAAATAAGTTATTTGGCTAAAACTCTAAAATTTGTCGCCTTCACAGGATTCGCTATTTGAAAATTAGATTCATTAAGGGTTATTGAAGAAAACTTCTATGACCTGTTATTTTCTAATAATTTCGAGCTAAAATATGACTATACTATCGATAGATTGACCAAATTCTACAATCAGATTTAGGATTAAACTCGTATGAATTATTTCGAAAAAGCCCTATAATGAATATTAATGAAATATGATCAAATTGTCAGTCGATTAGGCCTCTCTTATATTCAAAAATCAAAGTTAAAGTTATATAATTTATTTAATAAAACTCATAAGAAGTTCATAAATTAAAATCATTCAAATGCGATTAAATTATCATGTTTTCTATATTATTTATTTAATGGTAAATCAAATTCCATTTAAATCAAAAATATTAACAAGTTTATTATTAATTAGAGATTACAATTATTACTGTTTGAAAAGGAAGGGGAATTTACCTGCGATACCTAAGTTAAATTCCAGAAGCTCGACGGGAATAGATGATCGATTAGCCGGCATTTCTTCGTCGGGATTAAATTGACAAGCCATTAGTAGAACTTTTGAAAAAATGGCCTTTCATCATTTACACTTTTTTATGAAGGAAACGTGAAGGGCAAAAGTACAACTCGTCATATTCTCTGCCCCTCAGGTGTGTGGCGATATCCGATCGGCATTTACAATCGTTATAGTTAGGTATCTATTAGATATTTGGTAGGAGCAGATGTAATTCCAGTTATTGGTATTATTCATAAATTTACATGCTGATTGTGGGTGTCTCGCACACTGCCTAGTGGTGTGTCTGAAAAAGATCGACATTTGGATGGATTGGTCAATTAAATTATGATCTGACGGTTTTTATTCTTATAAACAATTGGTTCAATCACGACATCCGCTTGGACTTTACCATTCGATCTACATCCATCCTGTCGTTGATATTAAATATTGGTATACATTAGATGTATCTTTATTTTCTGAATGATAATTCGAATTCAGAATTGGAAATCGGGTAAGTTTTTTTTTCTGGATGCTAATATCGGAAAACCCGCATGTGTCATTGTCAACCTCACAATTTCACTGCGAGTGTTCCCATGTTATTTCCAATATTCGGCATTTCACTTTATTTTATTAACATTTAATTAATTTGTTCCTCGTAGCTAGACGTTTCCGTGATGTTGTAAATTATGAATGATCAAAGACATCTTCCGTTTCGCAAGTATTGCATATTATTTTATCGACTGATACTCCTCCTTAATGGATCTTTATAGTGTTAAGATTCTGCTCTGTTCAATTAGTTGTCTATTATTCGCTACACGTGATTGCAAGATACAGTAATGTTAAACGGTTTTATTTTATATGATTTCAAGTGTAATTATTCAACTCTAAGAAATGTCAGCGACTTAGGCTTCTGGAAAATTGAGGATAAGTTTATAATGATGGTTGAGATTTGGAACTCATTTATGGCCATGAATTCATCGAATATTTTCGGTCAGAAGTTAAATGATTTGACAGTGGAACGGGTATCACACATGGGAAGCCGGTGTCGTAGTACTACCAGTTGCTGCCGAAGTGGCTCAAAGGGAACAGAAAATAGGTGGATTATTACATCAGTTCAGTTGGCTGCTCAAGAGGAGTTGGGTAATTTTCTTTTATTTGGTTTACAATAAACTTTCCTCTACTCTATTAGTGTTTTGTATTTTAAATTTAATTATTTAGGTTAATTTACTTTTATGCGGGAGTCACTTTTGATCAACAGTTGGGCTTGGTAATGACTACATTTTTATTTATAAGGGAGTTTGAAAAGGTTCTTCTATCATTTCTACTAATAAGATATACACTGGTTTGGAATTTGATTAAATCTACTACTTTACTGGGAGTTCATGGTAATTCGTTTAATAATAACTTAAAATTATTATTCCTCGTCTGAATTCGCATTTATAAAGTTATTTGATTTAATTACATAGCAGTGATTTCGTTTCATAATTTTATTCCCCGTCACCGTTCCCTTTAATAAGCCTTAAACGCCTTTTATGTTCATATTATATTTAATGAGTGCCCACTGGACTACTCGGTGTGGAGATTTTAAGCCGTATGCAGATTGCATTAGGTCGAATTTAAAGAAATCGAGAAACGAGGAAGTAGCCAGAAGACCCTTTCCTTATTTCTCCTTTCTTCTATACGGAATAATATTGACGTTCCAATCCCCCCCGCCGGGTCTTCACGGGAACAGATCATCGGCGATATTCCACGCACTTACACGAATCTGAATAATATGTGGATTTTACTAATTTGTGATGTGTCTTGGCTGTGGGCCGGAAAAATTTCGACAATAAAATAATTAATGAAAAATAAACTGATTTAGGTTTTATAAATATTTATTAAGATATTAAAAAGCAATATAACAAATTACTTGCTAAAGCATAACATCATACCAAATAAGAATACTACTCCCCCACGTCGACATCCAAGCAGAGCTCTACCGAGGTTGCAAGGACGAGACGTGGAGAGAGAGTTTCCAAATTAAACTCTCACTCACCTAAAATAGATTTAAAAGTATCGACTGATTTCAAAAATTCAAAATATGGTTCAAAATTGGTTAAATTTTATGTGAAAATGCATCGGTATATATATACCTATTTTCTGTCCCTAACCTCGCGTGTTCTTTTTGATTTAGTAAAACAAAATTCGACCTTGATATTTTCTAGTGTATTCTAATATTAATTTTTATTATTTTTTTTTAATTTATTTTGATAATTTTTTATTTGAAATTTTATTGAATTATTTCTAATTCAAATTCTTTGATTTTTAATTTCATTTTCATGAAATTTTCATCAAATTTCGGTCGAATTTGTTGGGTTTTCGTGTTATGTTTATATTTATATCGTGTGGATCTTGTTGCATTTTGTTATTATTTTAATTTATTTTTATGTTCATGATTTTATATGTAATTGCTTTTCTCTCATATTTTGCTAGGTTTAATTGATGTTTTCATAGGTTTGAATTTAAAGCTGCATGTTATATTTGCATGTGTGTTACCGATTCATTTAAACATTTTACAAGGCCGTTTGTGTTCTGGC
The DNA here is from genome assembly GCA_022537955.1 of Schmidtea mediterranea. Lineage (NCBI taxonomy): Eukaryota > Metazoa > Platyhelminthes > Tricladida > Dugesiidae > Schmidtea > Schmidtea mediterranea. The sequence goes on along the minus strand of CM039680.1, from coordinate 237,014,140 downwards.
CCAACAAATGGCTTGTTTGAAAATATACTGTATTATGTATAATATTATTCTATTTACCATAAAAGGAAATTGCCATTGTATTAAAGCTGAAAAATAATGATTAAATTTATGTTTGAGTTGATTTTTGATAAAATATTTAAATGCTACGTTTTGGCTACATTAAAATTTAACGAGTTTTTAAGATCAGTTAATTCGTTTGTTCAGCTTCTAAAAGCAAATTCCTTTTTAATAGTGGAATAAAACCTGAATTTTAAAATATTAAAAAATTAAAAATAATGTTTATTCTATCTGTTCTGCTTTAGTTGTTTCTACTTATTGCTACAATCGAAGGTAACCTCCTTTAAATACTTTTTCGATATATATATATATATATATATATATATATATATATAAATTTTTGTTTTAAATATTAAAATTTATTAGTCGTTTATAAAATAGTTATATATATATTTACTTATATATACATTTTTCATTATCTTAAATTCTTTTCAATTAATTTTTATTATAAATTTTTATATTAATATTTAATTTTTAAAATTTTAATTTACACATTTTTGAGATTTATTTTTTTCAAAATTTGACATCTCACAGTTGATTTTCTGTTACTAATAAATCATATTTAAATGAATAATCTAACTCAACCAAAATGTTCTAACTTCGGTTTCCTTAATATGAATCTTTAAAATAAAAGAAAAATATATTTTGAAAGTAGAGAAAATTTTCATTGAATATAGCAAACTGTTATTTTAATCAGATATTTTTACTAAAAGATATTTTAATAATAAATTCCCATTATCTATATCGACAAAACACATTATATCTTTTCTTTTTTATTATTGATCTATTTTCTTTGTTTTTTTTATTTTAGTGTTTTTATTGACTTTATTACTTGCTTGAATTTCCAATCTGCCACAAACAGTGAAGTACACATTACGTGGTTGTACTTTGGATTGAATATGTTACCTTTTAAATATTTTTTGTTCATACCTAAACATGCAAATGACACAGTTTGATGAGGTATTCCGTTGGAGTCATCGCGCCAAAGATGAATTATTCAATTCCAAATATCAAGTAATATATATAGTAAATTTGGAACCGAAGTTATATGTACAATTAAAATTAAATTAAATGTGATGATTAGTCATAATGTTTTTTTTCTTTTCATGTGTGAAATGGCATTTTGTCAACTATTTATTCCGTAATAGAGTGATGAAAATAGCAGTTCAACTGAATTCAGCAAAATATGCAAATGTAATAGATTGAAAAAATATATGAAAACATATCACGTTTATTTAGAATAGTCACGATTACAATTTCCAACTAAATTTTATTTATTTTTTAAATAATTATTTGTTGAGTGTGAAGTGAAAAAAATTAAATAAATAATAAAAATAAATTCCTTCTTTATTTTAATAATTGTGCTGATAGATATTATTCATTAAGATAATAAATAATAATTGTTATTTATAAATTAATTTTATTTAAATTTTTATTAGAACATTGTGTCTAAAAGTTAATGGAAATCTTTGCAAAAAAGACAACAATTATTTTAGCAGTTCATAAGAGTATTTTTTAGTTTTAAAATAAAAATAAAGTAAAAATTAACAGAATTACAATATTTAGCACCCCACAAATTTGTTAGGATGTTTTTAATTGTCAATATGATTTTGATCTATATTGTTATTGTGAAAGATCATAAACTCAGTACAATAACATTTTCCAAAAAAATTCATTACACTCATCATTAATATAACGAAAATTTAAAAGTTATAGAAATGTATCAGTGATGTTTAATGTTTACTAAAATAAAACCATGTAAAATATTAATTGAGCAAGTGGTAAAAAAATAAATTGAACACACAAACACAACATACACCAGAGCACAATAGATATCTTTGGTGGCATTTAATAAGAGATTATCAATTGGTTTATGGTAATTTACTAATTACTAATGCTTTAAGTTAGTTTATAATTAAATTTACGTTAATATTATCGGTATTTTAGTTTAACTTTATCATTTTAATAAAAGTAAATCTTAAATGTTTTTTAGAAACTTTGTGGGATTTATTAACCATAAATATATGTTAATTTTGAAATATCTAAAATAAATTCTTTTTTCAAATATTTTGAAAAGAAATCATCATATTCTGGTTTGCAACGATTTTCATTAATTGATATTATTGTGAATTGATGCAATGTCCTGTAATAAATGTATCATGTATCATCTACTTTATCTGCAAATTCATTTATGAATAATGAATATGAGTTTTTCTTGAAACGTGTTTTTAATTCTTCTAATTTCATGCAATAATTTGTTTTAGTAGAAGTCAGCAATCTGGCGCAATTTCTTCTAAAAAAACAAATTATTGAAAAGAACTTACTTATTTGCTTGTATAGAATAGTTAGTTATGTGAAAACATCAATAGCGTTTTGGAAAACATCGATGGTTCCTTTTTATATTTAAAAATAGGTTATTACTTATTGTCAAGGTCTTTATTTATTTTCTGATAGTGGGATTTTTATAATATAAATTTTATGTACCGTGCATGTTTGTATAAATTTATTTTTCACTCGCATTAAATATCCAATTGTTCTATATTGTAAGTCATTATCTATTGGCTAATGACTTTTTTTGTCCATTTTGTTTAAGACAATTTATTATTGGTTGGTTTTATAAAATATTATTGAGGCTCTGATTTATTGTGATTATGGGAATTACTTTTTGGGTTTTGGTAAATCATAAAATATGAATGCAAACTTTTGATATGTAGAAATGATGCATTTATCATAAAGCATGTAATAATATAAAGTTTATAATATAGAAAAATGTAGCGAAAATATAGGCAAAATAGTTAATAATCTATAATATACATTACACTCGTCCAATAAACCAAATATATTATTGGAACAATTAATATATTGTGATTGTTAGCTGCGAAAAGTTGTCAGCTTTGGGTTTTTCTTGAAAATTAAATGTCATTTTTTTACAAAGTTTATTTAATCCTAAACAAATATTTTAGTTCTTAAAACAAATCGATATTTTCAAATTTCAATATTTTCTAATAATGTTCGTTTTGAAATTTTCTAATATTTTTTGTTGTAAAAATATTTAAAATTTTATGTTCACAAATTAATTCATAATTTCAATGAATATTTTAAATTTGAAAATAAAGATTTGATTTTAAGAATATGTAAATGTGTGGGTTATCTTTTTCTTATATTGTGTGTACATTTTTCTAGCGTATTATAATAATTATTATAATGTTTTTTTTTCGACCGAAATTTCTGAAAAATTAAATTAATTTTAGTTTTAATGGTAAATCTAAAGAAGATACATCCTCATTTACTCGAAATTTCCTAGCAAAAACCTCAAAATTTAAATTAAAAATTTTTTCCGCCATTTTTCTTTCTAGAAATATCTCAAAAAAGTCTATAAATGTATTTATTATACGGTTTTTTTCAACTTCTGATGGCTGCATGTTAAAAGTTTACATGCATGTTTTATTATAGGTTGTGTTAATGTGCATTATTTTATTTCTCTATCACTTTTTGATTTTCTATAGTGTAGGGTTTGTCTCTGACTATTTTACAAGCAACCTCAAGGTGAGTTGGTGTGTTTATTTGCATAAATTTATTGATTTTTGTTTTATATTATAGGTGATTTGTCTCAACGTGGCTTGGTGTATTATGCCTGTTTGAATGCGTTTGTGTTTCACATGGCCTCGTGCATGTTTTGCATCATTATAATCTTTTTCCTATGTCTTATTGCGATGGATTTTAATTCTCGTGAAATTTACTTTATAATTGAATTGAATTCTTGTGAACATGTTAATTTTGGATTTTAAGTAAAATTTAATTATTGGAGTGAATGTTTTTTAATTAATTATTTTCTTGAAGGGAATAATATTTTTCTAATAACTGCGGTAACGAATTATGGAGAATTTATTTGGTTGACTTTATCTCTTAATATAGCGATTTGGATCCTTTAACTGAATAAAAGACTTGTGTTTCTACCCTCTTAAAATATTGTATTTATGATGCACCCAGATCTTTTTAATACACCTTTGGCCCTTAACTCAAAATAATTCATAGGTTTTTTAACTGATAACCGACTTTTTTGAGTATTGAACACAAAATCCAAATGGCGAAAACTTTATTAAAATCAAAATTACGATTTTGTAATTTGACTTCGACCTCAAATGATCTTGATTTAATGCTTAGTATGACCTTGACTTATTACATGATATGAACTTCACCTTGACCTTGAGAGAGATATTGGTTATAACCATACATAGTACTTTACTAAACGAGTATAATCAAAGCAAAACTTGCTACATTCATGAGCATAAGAAAAAAACATAAGATGACGAGACCAATAGACAAAACAAATTGTAAACTTTGACAAGAGGAGTTTAAAAATCCATTACAAAGACTAGCTTAAGAAACTTACAAAAAACACAAACCTTCCATTAACAATAACTTCAGACAAAATCATGTTTAAGAATTAAATTTAATTGGTGTTTAAAATTATGTAAAAATAATAAATTTTAAATTTATTATTAATATTTTTGAAATAAAAATCAAGCACTAATTAAAAACTAATAAATATTAATTTATTTTTAATTTTCATAAAATCTTTACACGAACACTTTGGTATAAATAATATATTTTGAATACAATAAAATTTATTTTTTCATGCGTCACAAACATAAATCAGATTTTTCATCTGATTTTCCGAATGACGTTTCGGAAAATTTCTCGAAATTTCTTTTAAAATAAATAACTTCTTAGTACTTTTCACTCTCATTTTGTTTTGAGAGAAGTTAGCTAGCTATTTTTAATTTTATTTTTGTTATTGTGGCATTTATATTTTCGTTATTTCTGTATTCTTAAATAATTTGACATTCAAGTTATAATTACTGTCTAGAAAGGTATTTATGTCCAAAAGTAACAATTAAATAAAATTATACTTTCTTTTCAATCGTATTATTTTATAAATTTTTAAATCCAAAATAATGAAATATAATAAAAAAAATATTTTTCCCTCTGTCGATCATTCAGTCGACTATATAAATAACAACTTAACGTATTAGTCTAGCTATACAGTATTTGATTTATCTTGGATGTGAGCTTGTACTCAAATTGGAGGTGAATTTGATTGTTAAGGTTGAGGATGACACTCAAAATTTATTTAATGTAGACAATCAGAGATTTGGACGACCTTTTCATTTTAAAACTGTACTTTTGAATAAAAATTGATGTTAGATTATGAGCCAAAACAAATATAAACGCTTTGCAGACATGGTGCAATAAACCTTAATCAACATGTATGAATGAAAGCGATTTTGACATTTTAGAATAATCTCTATCACAAAAAAATATCATATGGAAAACTTAGTATAAAAATGAAACAACAATACATTATGAACTGCGTAACCCCCTTTGAACAACGCTAGTTAAAACAAAAAAAATTAATAATTATCAAGTAGGTGTCATGAGTTGAGCAAAGACTGAATTTCCAAGACATTTTTGTTTATTCGCCACGGTGACGCATAGAAGTATTTAGGGGCCAAAAATAAGTTGACGAAGAAAATCTTTGAGCACATTCAACAGCAATCACTAGAAAGATTTAGTAAAAATATATTGAAAAAGGGATTTCTAACTAATTGTAAATTAGGTATAGAAAATTTCCCAACAACAATAAAATTATAATGAAAACATTTGCGTCTTTTAAAATTCGGTTATTATCAGAGAGTAATTGATGATGGAAGGATTTGTAAAAAATCAAGAAAAAGAGTCGATGGTATAAAGGAAATTTTTATAACTTTCTTTAGACTAAGTAGAAGTTTATTTTTAAAATTGCCAATAGTAAATAAAGGTAATTTTTAATTCTCATTTAATCATTGATATATAAAGTTTGGTTAATTTCGAGTACTTGTAAGAAAATATTGTTTTTATCAAAGTTAAAATAATACTAAGAAAATTCCCAGATTTTAGGAAGTTTCAACCACGAAGTTAGAGAATTCAATCTTGTTGCAAAGTTTCAATTCTAGGGAATTCCACAAGGAATTTTTCCTAAAAGATTGGTGTTTGTTCAAGGAAAATTAGGATTATAGGTAAAAATAGAAAAAATATAAATACATAATTACTATAAATAAATATTAATAATAAATAATTACTATAAATAAATATACTCGAAAATTAGGAAATAAATAATTTATAAATAGTAATAAATAATAAAAATAGTAATTTTAATATATAATTTTTAAGTTCAATTTTGTAAAATTTTAACTGAAATTTTAGATAAGAATTACAATAAGCTGATCCAAATTTTGTATAGTAGCAAAAGCAAAAAGAATTAGCATGGTAATTGATCTACGCATCCTACATAATTCGAAATCACTATAAATACTTAGATCATTTTTACAGAAAGCAGACATTTGTAATACTATTGAGAGTATTTAGATTACGAACCAAAGCAAACGACTGGAAAACGGCTTTTTGTTGCCCTAAAACAAAGAGTTTCGAACTCAGCACCAAATGCAAAACCAATTTATACATTACATCTTTTGGAGTCAGGTTACGATTTTTGTTGATCGTTAAACGCACTAAGTAACACAATAGACAGAACCAAAAAATTAAAAAATACTTTTATCTAAAAATTCCATTCATCATTGACTTGCTCGACTTCAAGATCCGGAAAGAATTCAATCGCACTGGCCTTTTAATTCGTATATCACACAAATCTTGGACACTGAGGCAAGCACTGACAAATCACACAAAAAGAGATAACATTTGCTCAATGGAAAATTGCCAGACACCAAAGAAAATATGCTTTAGAAAAAAACGTTGTCTACGCATCACGTGCATAGCATGCAAAGAAATATACATCGGAAGTATATTCAGGAACTTACACCAAAGAATAAAAGAACACGTAGAACCTGCCGGAAAATTCTCGTTATACAGGCTTCTTCAATAAAGTCAACCAAGAAAGAAAAGAAAAAGTATTTCAATCAAAATCTTGGCCAGTGACAACATCCAAAAAAATCTCAGATTCTACAGGCAATTCTTATCTTAGATAAAAATCCATCAATAAACTCTAAAGAAAAAATCAATGAAATTGCCAGTCTGATTTGGCATGCAATAAATCTCACCATTTATTTTTTATGTTTGAGTCGACCTACATAAAAATATTAGCAAAATTTTAGCTTAATATTTTTTTCTCAGCAAATGGGTAAGCCAGTGGAGCTCGGTCTATCAAATATTATTATTGTTGATTAATTTAAATCATAATCATCTCAAAATCTCCATTATTTCATTTATATTAACTATGGCACCATAATTAATAACTAGATTTTCATAAATTCAGGTCCACGTTCCAAGTAGTTCTTTAAAAGCTTTTCTTTTATATGACTTTTATGTTCATGAATTGTGTTATTATGTTTAAATGTTAATGATTAAATTCATAGGTTTTACTATTTTGACATTATCACACCAATATGATTGTTGGTGAGTCTCGACATGGTCAAAGAACTGTTCGAAAGGTAACTAGCTCGTATTAAGAATTGCAATTCAATTTATAAAATCAGTATAAATATTTATTGTTTTTATTATCGTTGTACTGGTCATTGCCCGCTTTGTCCCCGGTACTCTGGTATGTGTATTTCAAACAGGTGGAGGGTAGAAATCCAATATTTTTTACAAATTTTCTTAGCTTAATTGCAAAATTGTGCTCAAAAAATGCAAAAACACGCTAAAGAAATTCAATACTTAAATGTGACCATCTTCAAGTTTCATAAAAGGTTTCCACAATACTTGTTGTACAGGATTTGAATTCTATTATACAATTTTTCACCAAAAATTAATATTAATATTGAAACTTGAAATATTAAGTAGATGTCTAAATAATAAACTATTTCGACTTACAAATATTAAGCAGTATATACTCTAACTCAAATAAATCTATTTTAACCGGAAAAAAACCAACATTTGATGGAGTTACGAAAGAGTCAAGATGAACAAAATTAATCAAATCTATTGGAAGAATAATTTTGCTAAAAACAAACTTTTAAAAAAGTCAAAGCACCAGCCTGCGTTTAAGTGTTTTTACCATTGGAGAGTAGGCTGCTCATTAACTAATAGTGGATTAGACAGCTCACAACGTTTACAGAGTCCTATATAACTCATAGTAAGTTTAAATCACTAATTAAACCACTTTTCCATATAGAGTTAAAAAGTTTATTTACTGAAAAACTAAAGATCTCAAAAACTCTATATAAATAAAAACTATATAAATACCTGTCCAATATAGTGCTAAGTATCTTAAATCATAAAATCATGTTTTTCATATTTTGTCCATCTTCCAAAAGAAATTCGAGCAAATAGTTGCCGTCAAATTTGAACGTCTCAAAATCCTCTATATTTTGCTGTGTAATTTCAAAAATCTCAAAGTATCATCACTAAGAATTTTAACGATTCACAACGAGATAAGTAAAAATGTTATCGTAGAAAATGTATATGTTGACAATCGCTATTTTTGCAAAAATTATTTTCGAAACACACGCCTTATAATGCGATAAAATAATACACAAAAATGCTGACATCAAAATTCATAACTCTTTATTATGTTTCGCTATGTAGCAAGAGGCTCAGTAATTCATATTAAGTTAGGAAGCTCAAATTTATTTACAAAAGCATTATAAGACCATTATATTACATGTTACTACCCGACTACTACTTAACTAAAACAACTTGTTATGAAGTTCCATATATTTATTTTATTTATTTATTTATTTATTTATTTATTTATTTATTTATTTATTTATTTATTTATTTATTTATTTATTTATTTATTTATTTATTTATTTATTTATTTATTTATTTATTTATTTATTTATTTATTTATTTATTTATTAATATATATCAATGAAATATTTTTCCATTACTTTGTCAATTTTAATCATCTCATCTGTCAATAAAATCTATTATTGAAATATGAAAAGTACTGATAAAATAATGATAAAATAATAATAAAATAACGATAATAAATTATCAAATTAATGAAATTGTCTAGTTGCAGTGATAAAACTCAATGTCTCCCAATTAGTGTAGATTTTGATTTATTTAACTACCCCATAGATAAAAACAAAATGTTTATTTATATTTTATGTTAATTAAATGAGAAAATCATAAATTTTAAAAGATAAATTTATTTACAATATATTTTGATAAAATACCTACATTTAGTAAAAAAATAAAATCAATAAAATATAGTTTTACTAAAAACATTTAAAATGCTTCTAGTGACAGAATTTTTAACAGTCATTTAAGAACCTTAAAATCATACAATCAGAGTTTCACACGAAGCATTTTTATAGTTTCAAAATACTATTATTATTATTATTATTATTATTATTATTATTATTATTATTATTATTTTATTATTATTATTATTATTATTATTATTATTATTATAATTATTATTATTATTATTAATATTATTAATATTATTATTATTATTATTATTATTATTATTATTATTATTGTTATTATTATTATTATAATTATTATTATTATAATTATTATTATTATTATTAATATTATTAATATTATTATTATTATTATTATTATTATTATTATCATTATTATTATTATTATTATTATTATTATTATTATTATTATTATTATTATTATTATTATTATTATTATTATTATTATTATTATTATTATTATTATTATTTTTATTATTATTAATATTATTTTGTTAATTTATGAAAAATACATTTATATTTATAAATATTTGTTGACAGAAACTTCTAAGGGCGTATGTCAAATGATAAAAACGAGTTCAAATATAATAAACTAAAATCAGTGCCGGTCCCAATAAGGAAATATTTAAAGAAAATCCAAATTAATTAAAAGTTAACTAGCTAATAGAAAACCGGAACTAATGGGATACTCATACTACTGGAAGGAAGACACTGACAGTGTGAGAAACCCATTTTTTCAACATATTCTAATTAGGCCCAACTGTGATTGAAAATAATAAAATTACAATCAAATAAATAGATTAAGAGAGAGCAAAGATCGCTCTTAATTGGAAACAACTTAGTTGCCAAAGAAAACTCAAAGAAGTAAACAAAAAATTATTAATTTTAACAAGCCCCATACCACAAAATCATTTTGAGAGAAAGCCAATTCAATTAAGAAAATAATATATAATGAAAGGGAAATACAGTAAACTTTAAATATAAATTACAAATTAAAAATATGTTGCAACGAACAACATTGATTCAGAATAAATAAAAAGGACTGTTATAATTAAATGCAATTATATTTAATAAAATAAATAAATATAATTTGTTTAAATACATTGATTATTGAAATAAGCAGAATTCAAATAACTGCTCGGGAAAGTGACATTTTGTTATTTCAATAAATACAGAACAAAGTTTTCGATTTCTTCACAATCATTAACCAAGCGTATTACTTTCGAAAGTAGAGTACATTTTTTATGATCTATAATGCATAATTTTTATCTACTCTTTAAGTATTGCTTTTTTAATGTTGCCAAATTTTTATAAAATGTGGTTATCGGGTACTAATGCAACAGTTAAAAAAGTATTTTAAAATTATTAATGGTTTCTGGAGTAGTGAAAACCTGAGATTAAATATATAAACTTTATCATTAGTGACTTCAGTATACACGTGAAAACCTTTGTAAAAGCTTAGAAGAAAATAATAAATTATTGAAAGAAATTGATTCAAACAAAAAATATCATTATAAAAAAATTAAAATATTGAAATCAAATTTTTCGTTCTTGAAAATCTTTTGCAGGGAGTATAAATATTCGCCTTTACATCCTTTATACTTCCTTTATACAGTTCCTCGCAAAATACATTCGGTCCGTTCTCAATACTTCTAGTAATCAACTTTTTGTATTTATTTGATTTTGCAATATATGTAATAAATTCTATATAAATTAAGTGTTGAAAAAATGAGAGTCAGATTATTCAAATATTTTTATTTATATTTTATTTGTTATTAAAATTATGTATACCAATAAATTGTAAATATTATTCATTTAAATATATTCATTTAAATAATATTATCAAATTTACTAACTAAAACAAAAACCGCTACTTCATTCTCTTTACAAATCTCTGGCAGAAAGTTATCAATAAAAAGTTTAAAATGTCTAGTTAAAAAATAAAATACAAGTTAAATTTATTTTTTAACAGAAAAATTATCCTTTACTTTCTTTCGATTTTCATAGCAATATCTGACATATTCAGTTAGTTAATTGTAAATTTTAAATTCAATCATATAATAAAAATATTATGTTAATAGAAATTTGTGAAATTTAAACAAAAAAATTACTGATAAATTAAATATTGTTTGTTTTAATATTAAAATAATGCAAAATGCAATATTAACTGTAATTGAAATAATGTCTGTGGTGATGAATTTTAAATAATTAAAGATATTTCTATATAATTGCATTTGTTTTAATTAGAGGATAATAAATTTGGAAAAGTAATGACTCAGTACAAGTTAGTATTTAAAATAATATGATCCAAAATAACAGTTTCTCTTCTTGCAAGCTTTATTTAGTCTAACACAATTTCCAAATTATTGCCTTATGTTTATGTACAAAGGCATTGCACATATGAATAAATGTATCAAATAATCAAATAAGTTTTTATTACAACACTTAAAACATAGGCAGGTCTGCTGTTTTAATGAACAACAGAAAATTCCCACTGCAAATTTGCAGTCACTTTTAACTCTATTATTGCACTTATTAGAAAGTAGCGACGTATAATTGTGTACTAAATGTTATTTCTTTATTTTTATTTTTAATTTCCTATTCTTGATTTTGGATTAACCTGCATATACAAAAATATTTTTTACTGAAATGCATTTAGATAGATAATGTTTTTTGTTTTTCTCTCAGGTACCAAAATAAATAAATTCTTTGGATTATCCATTCTTGAACATGCAACGATAAGCGGTCCATATGAAAAACCGAGACTTTTCAAATTTATGCCTGAAAATTTAAGTGATTATCTTTAATATTTATTAATGGACATTTAAAAAAAAACTACCTTAATTTAGGCTCTTAAAATCTACAGGCAAGTCAGTCAAAATGAGTGGACTTTCTGCTCCCTTTTTTCCACAGCCAGTTAGAATTATTGCTTCTATGGCGTTTGGATAAAAGTTTTTACACAGAAACTTGTACTGTTTCACAATTTTGAAGGATCCAAAATTCGAAGCAGCATAAGTTTTGAGATTATAAGGTGTTGTTTAGTATGATCCAATAAATGGAGAAACTCAATTGAATAAAATACAGGTTGTGCAGGATCGGCGACGAATTAATGGATTTGTATTGTTTGGAAGTGCCATGTAGTATGATTTAATTATATGGAGATTGAGTTTGTGCTCAATGTAATTTTTAGAAGTCGAAATCACTATTTTTCGAAAATATATTGTGAGAAAATAAACAAACTGAATTTTTAAGAGTGTTTATCATGATAGTATGATGATCAGTGGTAGTTGGGAAACAAAGTAAAAAAACTAAATTGTAACCAGGTTGGAAGTGATAAATTTGTGTAAATATATACTGATATATCATTTTATTTCAACACGTGTTGGGTGGTTTTGTGTTTAATTTAGTGATGCAATGACTCTAAACGTCACACAGAAACCGACCGAGAGCTAGTAATAATTAATTAAAATAATCAACATTAATTAAAATAAAATCAACAATTCAGAACTTTGAATTGAATAGATAAAATTGTTGAGTGATTATTTGTAATTATTCGCCAGGAACTACTTCTCTGACTCTATGTGGTCTTTAAACACCACTTAAGTAACTAAACACAGAAATATTCTTTATTGATACAAACGTTTCACAACGGTTCACAAATTCCAATAAATTATTACTGATAGGGATCCCTATTGGAATACGCCTTTAAATCTTCGCTGTGCTTAAAGTCCCAAAATGTTCTTGAAACAAGTCTGACTAATTTCAGATCAATCTCTCTTTGTTATATATTTTCCTTTTCACTTTCGTAAAATTTGTAACGTTTTATCCTCAATTAATTTTGGTTCAATTTTGTGGCGAAATCTTTGATTTGAGATTTCTTTATATAGAAAATCTCACCTCAACAATTAATTGGATTGATTCAGATTTTGATTGGCTTCATGGAAACTAGTGGACTAATTTGTTTTACCGCTTCGGCCGTTCCCACTTTAATTAATTCATAATTTTTTATATTCTTAATAACCTTTTCTAGGGGTCCCAAATTAATTTTGTACTATTATTTTCGTAATAATCTCGTCCATTAACATAGGACATACCCGTTTCCCTTAGAAAATAATGATTTTGATTTTTTGTTATTTTTAATTAATTATTTTATTTTTTCAATTTAACAAAAAATTTTCAATCTACAAAATGGTTTCTCTGAACACAATATTTTTAATAATATTCTAATATAAATTAAATATTTTTTGAAATGTTTCTCTGTCAGATTAATAATAATTAAATTGTTGTTGAACTGAAATGAAGCTAATCAAACTATATGGCGTCCGAAACGCATATATTCCGAAATCAAACAAATATCAGTAAATATGGAATTGGATTATTTTTGAAATCACAAAAATCACGAAAATTAATTGAAACAACAAAATTATTATTAGCAGAATTATTAGGATTTCCACGAACATAAATCACCTCATTCCTAGTAATATTCATAAAAAGTATTTTAATGGACTGTTTATTCATTTATGCTTTTTACTCATAATTATTTTTCCCATATTAGCACTTCTCAAGGGTGGGGATAGATAATCCTGTAAACATCTATTTGAATTGAACAAGCAAAATTAAAATAAATGTCAATTAAAACAATAAATATGTGCTTCATAATTCTTGATAAACATGGGATAAATTCAAGTTTAATATTCCAAAGTCCTCATGTATAGAAAAAATGTATTTAAAAGTTTCATCAAATAAATATAAATATGGTTGATATCAAATGAAATGGTGTTTTCAGAATAAATATTTCGTATTCTAAAAAAATTGAAGTAATAATTTTCTAAAAATTATTTATGACATTTCACAAGATTAACATTTACATAATCACAATATCGTTGGAGTCCGAAATTTTAATTTTTATGATTTATCCTCCTGTGTATATTGCGAATTATTACTTCACGCACTCGTGATCTTTGGATCAAATTCGTAGTCGTTCAGTCACTCGAAGGATTTGTGCTCTCTTCTGTCTATTGTAATTGGTAGAATTCTAGATTCTAGATATATAAAGTCGTTTTCGTCTTCCGCTTCAGGTTTCTTGGTGACTTTTTGCGATTTGGTGATCATCCGCTAGTGACTGATATCTCAGGGAGATCCTTCAACTTCTATATTGCTAGTAAAATTGATGCCGGTTACTGTTCCAATTTCCCATGGAACTTTGCATTTTGACCATGTGGGTTTTATTAAAACTTGTCTACCGACATCATATTATTTGTTATTGTGATTCTCTCATCGATCAAGAGCCGTATCGCATAAAATAAACTTTGGATTTCTCCATTTCCCGCCAAAATACAATTTTGAGGGTACCCTTTCGTCGTCTAAACCCGAATGTGGAAATATATTATAATAACAAAAATTGCTCTTATTACATCTCAACCTGTTTTCGCGACAATTTAATTATTAGTTCTGTTATTTCTCTGTAATATCTTGTTATCCTCGGGTCTTTAAGCACAACATTATATTATCTTAACTCTTTAGAACATGACAGCGATATTAGTTTTCTTCAACTAAGATCTGCAAGTAGGTGTTAAACAAATGTAGAAGAACTATCTCTTTTCTCATTTCGTTTCCAAATAAGCAAGTCTATGATCAATTGCTATTCATCCACCACGAGACACTATAGGACAATTTGAATTTCCTGAGTATCAAAGCCAATCGGAGTGGACTCCGTGCACCAAAACCTTCGGTTGTCAACTGTAGCAATCTAATTGCTTGAAACAAAGTTATCATTGTACAATTTCTTTTGAAAAATTGATTGACCGAAATTGATCAAAGCGCAACCCAGTCTGCCTCAAAACAGTCAACAATGCAGAATATACAAATCTGGTTTGGTAAAGGCGCTCGCAAATGTATAACGCAGTGACAATGGTTTATATAAGTTCATTAACCGTGACTTACAAATTTGTCACACGCATGTAGCTAACATAACTTCTTGTTAAATTAAGTATCGTCAGCTATATAAATATTACACAAAAAGTTCTTTTCAGGAGACCAAATGAAAATGATCATAAATCATCAAGTAAGATATTTGTTTTTATGTTATCCCTCTAATTAGCTTAAGTTCTATCTTGGTACTTGAGATGTTTAAACACATAAACTGGGTTTGCGATCTACGTTTCTTGTATTCCACATGTAGTCCATATGTAGTCCGCATATAGTCCACATGTAGTCCATGTGTAGACCATATGTAGTCCGCATATAGTCCACATGTAGTCCTTATGTAGTCCACATATAGTTCATATGCATTTTACCGTTGGTGAATTGAAAGTCTCTGCAATAATAAATGCAAAAGCTGAATCTCTAACCATTTATTCGATAACATTGAAAATTGTCATGAGAAAATAATTAAATATATTTTCTAATTAATTAATTGTTACAATAATGAATTTCTAAATGATAAATTATTTATTTCCGAAAAATTACCACATGAAATAACAAATTCTGTAACAAAATTTGTTTCAATTGTAATGTTTAATTTGATAATTAAAATTTGTTTATCGACAAACATTTCTGGCTCCCGAAAAAATAAAATGTGACTTCCAAATTTGATTTGTCATATTAAAATTGTTTTGTAACATTTTTGTAATGTATCAAATATAAAATGTCTAGTAATGTCTGGGTAAGCATTTCCATACAATTAATAGTCCAGTTTTCTGATGATTATATATAATGCCCATACTGCGGATGCTGGGGTGTAAATGAGGCAAAAAGAGGCGATTTTATGATAACGGAGATAATACATTTGAGTAAGAGCTTTGTAAATTTACAATTGAATCTTGAATGTTTACGTGGAACCGTTATTTGATGGATGCTTAGCGCTTATTTTCAAATATATATATATATATATATATATATATATTAGTGCCATGTCGTCTGCACCATTGGAAGAAACGATAATTATACCCAGTGCAATCCGTATCCACAATTTTAAATTTATTGTTAGTTGGTATATTTCTTTAAAAAAACGTTGCGTGAGTATGACGTTAAAAATGTGCTTATAGCGCATTCAATTTTGAAATGGTATATTTAAATAACGCTAGAGTTATTGAAGATTTCCGAGTGTAAACAGTCAGCTTTATAAAGTCTAGGTAATACAATGGTAGCCATAATATTGCTATTGTAACAAATGGTCTTAAATTGACATAATTATTTTGACTGTCATGATCTACATCTGTCGGAGACATATTTTTCGTTAAAATTGCATTTTTAAAAGATTTTTAAATCTATTGTAAATTGACTTCATGGAAAATAATGTTTTATATGACTAGGTTTTTTTTCGTTCCATGACTTTGATCAATCTTTTTCTTTCAATTTTAAAAATTACTTTTTTTGAAGTTTATCTTCTTCATTTTTCATACGTTTTGAATTGGAATTTTTCTTCTCGTGTCCAGATAGCATGTGATAGATCGTCAAATTGCAAATGTCATAACAAATGCCATATTTACAAATTGCTCAATAAATTTTGCCACCAGTGTATATAGTGTATGTGTGTTTGTATTTTATCTTTCTAACCCAAATTATATTTCTATGTTAAATACCTTTATTTATGTCAATTCTCATAATTTTTGTCCTGATTTTAAGTTTGTACTGATAATTTTCTATATATCAATTAATTATTTCTAATGTTATAACTTCATTTGGGTTATACTGCCAATAATCTATGGAAGCTGGTTTAGTACTAGATCTAAAACAGAATGTATTTTGTAACGCACTGCCCATAACCGTTACTACAGTCATGTCCATCGCTTTCAGGAGTAATTTATCATTATAGTGTGGTGCCGCTTTGTATCCCCATGGAATAGCATTGGGACAGGTTGTCTCCATAATAGAGCTCATTGTAACAAAGGTATAAAAATTAAAAATTAATTTAAAATAAAAGTTTTCAGGGTAGATAAATAAATTAAAATTGTAATATAATACTTTTAATAGAATTGTTTCTGGAAACTGGTTAATAATTTTCTTATAAATCCCATTTATTTAAACAAAATTTTTGTTTTCTAAAATTTTACTGAAACTATTCCACATTGTTTTTGTTTCATCTGAGAAAATATCTGCTTTAAATATTAAATATTTAGAAATTAATTTCAAAATTTTATTTTGAACTATTTTAAAATACCATTAAAATGAAAATGTTTTGCTGCTACATTTTCATCTGTGACTGAAGAAAGATAAAAATGCTTGTTAAAAATGTTATTCTTTTATTTTGTTTTAATTGTGCTTAAATATTGAAAATTATTGTAGCTCGGATTCGTCGAAATTATGCTAAATGTAATATGTCATTCGCGAGCTCTTTCTTACATCTTTTAGCTATTGCGTTTCTAAATGCCCTCTGGATAGGCTCATTATAAATTAAATTAATAAATGTTAAAATAAATAAGGAATTAAATATTCATTTTGATCTAGGTTGAGAATACCCTCTATCTATAACAGGGGTGGCTAACTTTTTTGATAGCAGGCCAATCCAAGAAAATTGCACAAGTTTGCGGACCGAAAATATTTTAAAGTTTAAAATATAAACAATACAAGGCATGGTTTGGTATACTTATTATATTTTATAATAAAAATTCGGGGTTGAATGGTTTGAAAATTGAAAAAAAATTATGATTTTGTAAAAATTTAGTTTTCCAAAACTCATGAATATGAATTTAGATAATATTTTTGAAGGTCTCGTAGGCCAGATAATTGTCGTGGCGGGCCGGACTTTACACACCTCTGGTCTATAGTAATTCACAATGACTAAAAACTATTTGATCCACTGCGCCGTGGCTCATTCTGACATGAACTAAAAATAAGATTCCGAAATACCTGTGTGACAAAAGATATATGAATGTTTTAAATAGAAAATATTATAACTAAAAATGTTGAAAATTTTAAAACTAAAATATTTTCTAAATATTTTAGTTTGAATATACCGAATTGTTTGAGAAACGAAGATACTTGTTTAAATAATATGAAATTGCTTAGCAGAAAAATATTTTGAATAAATAAACTTTAATAAACTTGATTTTTTATAAAAATCTGAAATTGAAAAATTTTATTGCAGCTAACAAGCCTCCACAGACAACAATATATATATATACCTATTGTTAATTTCGTAAGAAAATATGGTTAATTTATTTTATATAAATTTTATTTATTTTACCTTTGCTATTATACTTTTCAAACTCGAGAATTTTGGGTACTTTACTTCAAATTTAAATTAATGTCTTTAAAACAAATTGGGTTAATTAATTAATTCGTTTATAATTTAGATTTCAATGTATAATTTAAAACAAAATACATAATAAAGAAACTTATAATAAATATTCTAAAGAAACTTAAAAATTGTATCCTTTTTGAATTTTAAGTTAAATAAAATTTAAAATTTTTTTTTATCAGAATAATTATCTGTTTATTTTTTGATAATTTCAATGAATCTCTCCCCAGCATAATTATAATTATTTATTTAAAAGTTGATAAAAGAAACCTAATTAAAATGAAATATTTTATTGATTTATAATTTTTCAAGATATATCAGCATTTCTTGATTTCAATTATAATTTTTATAATTATATAAAATAATTGGAAATCAGAAATTAGTTTAATTACACTGTAGATGAATAATTGATTTTAAAAATAGAATTTTAAAATATTGCATTTTATTTTTTTTTAATTTAGTTTTAAAATGATCTTCAATGCAGTTCCACATGATTTACTTAGTCTCAGCTCATTTGGATCTTATCATTAACATTTAAGAAACTCGATCTTACTTGGAATCGAACTCCATGATTTGGGTGTTCAACTGTGAAGAAAACACTTGTTGAGATTATTTGGGTATAAGTCGATTTACCATTTGACTTCTCGAATTCAATTTTTTCAAAGAAAATTAATAGAACCCAACACAAGAAACCTTTATTTGAATTTACAACAATAAACAAAATCGTCAATATCAATAACTTTTTATCTTCCCCTTTGCGATAGGGTAAAGTTCACCCGCAGTAGATCATTAAAGTAAATAATTAAAGTTAATGGAAAAAGATAAATATATCATTATCAGAATTAAGGAGATCCAGAAACAATTATCCATTGAGCAATCATTGACTTCGCTGCACGACAGTAAGTCATATGCAGAGTTGGTTAGAAAGCCTAAAAACAGATTCAAAAACTCAAACCAGTTTTTAATACAATAAATCACACCCGTATTTCAAGATATGACAATTCAAGAAGTAGAGACTGACAGTTTCGAATCCAAATGTTGGAAGTGATGGGAAGCAGAATACATTTGAGCTGAATTTTCGAATGTCAAATGCAGCAAGTGTTCAAGAAATGGTAATTTCAAATCTCAATGCTGGGATGTTCGTGGAAAGATGAAAATGAAGACAAATATAACAGAAACCACAACCTTCTAGGTCGATATCAACGCCAGTGCAATACGATGCATGACTGCTCAGGTGAATAATGATCCACAAACTGAAGATAAAACCGAAATTATGACGAACAGTTAATATTTGAGGCTCCAGTTTCAAAGGAGGTGCAAAGAGCTTATTATTGAAACAACCTTTCTAAATTTTAATGAATCTAATTTTGAAGTTTGTTTGATGAATGAATTTAAAGCAGCTGATAATTAAAAAAATTAATGATTTTAAATGAATGTTAATATGCTTTGAGTATACAAGTAATTTAGGATGTGGTTTGGCTGATCTTAATAACAATATGGATAAAATTAAGAATTTTATGTCTTCCAAACATTATTTATGAAAAGATAAATGATAGACCTAGTGTAGGTATTTTGATAGAAGATACATGAACTAAAATAAATGTTATTAGTGAGAATATTAATAAAAAGTTGGACTTATCGTTATTTCAAGAATATATACATTTTTTCTATATAAATTAATTATTTGTTATAGAAGACCTTAGTTTGTGGGGTAACTGATGATAATTTATGTGTATTGTACAGGCATTATCTACTTTATGCTGCTCGTTGGTCTGTATTTCTATTTTTATCTTATCAAATTTTATCTTATAATTAAGTCGGAATATTATTAAAACAATTCTGGTATATTTGAAGCTTCTATTTAGTATTCCAAATATTTGACAGAGTTTTCAACAATTTTTACCAATGAATAGGAGAAATTCTAAATAATTTAACTAATAATTAAAAAATATATATTTAATTACCAGATTCTGTTTATTTAAACAATTATTATAAAATCAAAATTGGAATTTCCAAACTTACACCAAATGTCTTGTTTAAATAACAGTTGCATAAAAAAATATTTTCTGCAAATTTATGCTGCATTCGGATTTTTACATATATTTTCAAATTACTCAAAAAACATTATCAAGAGAAAATTTTCAAACTTCTGTAGAATTTAAAATTTTAATTTATACTCATTTTCAACTTTAAATATCGGCATGATTTTTTAAAAAGGTTTAATAATATAATATTACTTACTATATTAAGTAGTATATAAATTATTATTATTCAATGAATAATATAAACAACAATCAGTAGAGCTATAAGAAACCAGTCTGGCAGAAAACACATTCAAAAAACGTTAAATATATTAAAAATACATTTTCTACAGAATGTCTAACCCGATTGCTTGTCCACTTCACCTGCCGCTAAGATTCATTACTTTTCCAAGATTAAAATATAATATGAAATATTTTGATTATAACTATTATGGGTTCTTGAATAATTATATATCAACTGATAGAAATAATTAAATTCTACACTCAATTAATTTTGCCGAAAAGATTGTGTAGATTGAATAAATAAAAATATAATATAAAAAATGGGTATTGTAAAATTAGTGTATTGCAATAGCGCTTAGCATTTATGATATTCATACTTGCATAAGCGGTGACACAAATTGCAAAAATGATACGACTAGAAACTCGCTCGAAAACACCATAAACACTGTGGAAATGCACGTAAGGTTGCTTCACCCATTGACGAAGGAAAATGTTAAAGTAAAATAAGTAAATAAATGAGCCTTTTTTGCTTGTAGTGGCGTATTATATAGTTCGTAGACCCTGTACTAAAAAAATGTTTTTATTTACAAAAATAAAAATATTATTAATTTTAACAGAAAAATTTAATACAATGACAAACAAATAATAAATATTATTGCCTTATAAATAAATAAGAATAATCAAAAATTAAAAAAATAAAAAATGAAAAAAACAATTTTTTAATTGAAACTTTTGATATTTTTCAAATATTTTTGATACATATTAATTTAAACAAAACTCACTTTTTATTATATTCACGAGCAGCCAGTCTGTTACTGTCCCTGTTCTAAGTACAATTAACACAATATATAAAACGGTTCTGGTTATAAATAATGGATTAAATTCAATGA
This sequence comes from Schmidtea mediterranea, assembly GCA_022537955.1. Taxonomy (NCBI): domain Eukaryota; kingdom Metazoa; phylum Platyhelminthes; order Tricladida; family Dugesiidae; genus Schmidtea; species Schmidtea mediterranea. The sequence continues at coordinate 236,992,476 of CM039680.1, read as the reverse complement.
GAAAAATGTCACTTTTAATTTATTACATTACTTACATTACTTTGTCTTTTTTGCATTATCTTGTCACTTATTTACTTCTGTAAAATGAATAAAATAATAATAATAATGCCAAATATTAAAAAGTTTTTTTTGCAAAATATACAAATTCTAAAATTATTAATTAAAATTTCTTAAACAAAATTCAAATTGGATAAAAATAAATGTACTTCATAAAATAAATAGTAATTAGTGTGTTTGTTCAATCAGATTCGTGCATGTGTGTTGCACACAAATTGCATTAACTTGTTTTTGAATTGCGTAGTGAATTGTTTTTCTTAGTTTTACTATGTTTTTATTAATATGATTTTGAGTGTTAGCATTAAGGATTTGAAGGTTTTAGTGTCTTTATACAAATATAATGGTTTTGAGTTTTTATGCTTTTTTATGATGCTTTTAAATCAGTTTATGAAGTGGTGAACTACCGTCGACCTTTTTAAAATTATGTTTAAGAAAACTTAAAAAATATTTATACTCTTTGAAGGTTTTAACACACCGTGGTTCAAGTCTCTAAGATCAAAGTAGCACCATAATGTTTAGCACATACAATTTTATCTTCATACCAAAAATGGTGACCATAAAATGTTGGGAACCTGTTGATATGAAGTAAATTTCAACAGTTAAAAACCTTTTGAAGGTTTTGGCACACCATAATAGAGTCCAGAAAACGTTGAAATAGCACCATAATGTAGAGTACCCACGACCAAATATTAGGACAATAAAATACATTGAAACCCTTTAATTAGAAAGAAAAATAAAAGCTACCAAAAGTAAGAGCAACCAAAAATAATTCTGCTATATTCACACAGTTTTAATTATTATAACAGATGCGTTAAAATTTGGTATAATTTCTTCACTGGTTCTTCATTAGTCCAAACCTCCCGTTTTCATATTATAAAAATAGAACATTGTTTTTAAATCACAGGAATAAATAAGAACACCAAATAAATAATAAATTAATTAAAATTGAAAATTTCAATTTTTAATAAATAACTTTTTTACAAAATCAACAATCAAAATAAATTTAATTAATTTCCAAATTCGTCAGCATTTTTCTTTTTTATTTTGCCTGTGTCATCAGAGTTACGAAAACTAAAAAATAAAAAAGGTTACCTTGTTATTACCGAAACAATTAAAACAATTAAAAACAATAAAAGATAAACGATAATTAAAATTTTAAAAATTTTTATAAATTCAATATCAGTTTTATTATTTATAATTTTATTAATGATTTATAATTTTTAGTTACATACGTAATTTCTTATTAATAAAAAATATTAAAATTTATAGTAAAGTCTAAATAGGTGACCCTTTAAAGGAATCTTATTATCTCAAATTTATTATTCAATAGGCAAGAAAGGTTTCTTATTTAATTTTATGAAATGTTTTTTATTGATAAAAACAATATCTTTCAACTGTCTTTAATTTTACTAAAGTGTTAATACAAAGCAATACCATTCTTGAGTGTTCCCTGATTTAATTAAACTAGAATATTATTTATTATTGCGATTTAATTTATATTTACTGATTTAAAGTAATTTAATTTTAATTTGATAATTTTTTGTTATTCTTTTTAAAAGATTTTATTAATAATTTGATCTTAAAGAAATAATAGATATATTAAATGACATATAATCAATCTTTTATCTAAATTTACATTAAATATTTAAAAATGATTAAATGATAAAATCTACATAATTTTTATAAATTTAAATATATTTATTTAAATATAAACCTTGAGAATTAATTTATTTATTTATTCAAATATTTTAATATGCAAATTAAAATAAAACACTAATAAATATTGAAATCACTTTTTCATACTAAGTTAAGGTCCACTAAATAATAATTAATTCATATTTTTTATCATATTAAAATTATATGCATAAATTTTAAATTCATTTAAACACAAAAATATAATTCTAACAATAAAATAATTTGTAATCGAATATTATCCATCAATGTTATATTATTATCAATGTTATTATATGAAGACCATATAATAAAAATATTAAAAGACAAATTTGGAAATTTTCATAAATCCTTATGGCATTTCTGTGTTTAAAATATTTATGGTTTTTTCAGAGATAGCTTATTACACACACACACACACACACACACATATATATATATATATATATATATATATATATATATATATATTTGGATTTCTCTTAGTTAAAATGAAAATATTATTGTCTACATTTTGTATTAATTTTAGTTCGTTTTATATATATATTTGGATTTCTCTTAGTTAAAATGAAAATATTATTGTCTACATTTTGTATTAATTTTAGTTCGTTTTATACGCAAGCTGGCTCTTCCTTCTTGGAAGTTTTGTTATCTTTTGATTATTTGTCACTTTAATTATCATTGAGTTTCTCAAGTGAGTCCTGCTATTCTTTGTTTTTATTTGAAAATGAGATCCATTGTAAATTAAATATTTTGTTATAAATTTCCAATTTCAATTTAAACAAGATTAAAAGCAAACAAATTTTGACATAAAATATCTTGAAAAGAAATTCAGTTTTTCAATAATTTAAAGTATTTTTTTTTCTAAAGAATAAAAACATTAATCATCGGAATTATTTTTAATTTTTCTAAAGTCACCGGCCATTTATCTTTACACAAATTACAGATTTGTTTATCTGAAACGCAGATATTTGAAATTTGAACTGAAACAATGAAATATTAATATTGAAAAAAGTTTTCTTTTTCCAAGTTCATAAAACAAAAATTAACATATGGATAAACATTTAAACAGATAACGTATTTTACTCAGTGATGTTTCGAAGGACTGTGTCGAAATCCTTTTTATCTTTCAATAGACGCCGCCATATGAATTCACACAAAAAGGAATTCAACATTAAGATGTGAATGTCCATATTCGACGACTTTCGACCTTTGCAACCTTCTGAGTCGATTGAAATGAATGACATTTTCAGAATCAAATATTGAGAGAAGCAAAAAACATTCGATTTATTAAAATTTTTAATAAATGAAAATGTTCTTTCTGGACTTGGCTTATTTTTTTACTTTTATTTATGTTACATTTATTGTTTTTGAATTTTTATTTGCATAAGATTAACATATTTTTTAAGTGAAATTTATTCTTCACGGTACGCAGATAGCAAGTCGTGCTTACCGATGTTATTGCCTTTTGAATAGAAACACATTTTCCAAAGTCATCTGGTCAACTGAATCATCTGTGGTACAAGGATTATATAAAAGTAAAGAAAAATAACTAATATTTTCTTGCTAAGATGCTAAAGAACAACAGAATAATACAGGTCGAAATCGATTTTATAGTCATCATAATGTATGTGAAAACCTCGAAGGTGAGAAGGGTGGCTAACAAATCTCTGTAATAAACGACAAAAAAACTGTAGAAAACCCATGAGAAAACTCTAATGGTTGTAGAAAAACTAAATGTTTATCAATTAACCTACGTGAGACATTTATTTTGAAAGCAGGAAACGTCTATTGCGATACAGCAAACCCTTTTATTTTCTTACTAAATTTCTGTAAATTTCTATAATTTATTATTACAAAACACACAAACTTTTGCAGTTAGAGTTAATGTATTTTTTAAATTTATTGAAAATCAAATCTTTAAATATTTTATTATAACATTAAATGGACTTGCTTGACTTACAAAATAAATATACAGGTAACCGCCGTTCACTGCGACCCTGTCGAGTGCGAATTCGTTATAACGCAACAGACAATTTAAATAAAATATTTTTCAGACACTGGCCTATTCCAGTCAGAAATTTGACTGTAAAACTATCGAAAAGACCCTTTCTTTTCAGAATCAATGCATGGAGTTGTTAGAAGAGAACGATGAAGATTACAAGCGAGTAAATGCTGTTAAACGCGGCTGTAATGCATTACTTGATAGTTATATGCAAATTTTGCGCAATAAACGTAGAGAAGCCAGACAAGGGGGAAAAATGAATAAATTATTAATTTATCCATTCTATTTTTTTAAATTCCTAATGTTATTTTCAATGTTTATTTAATTTTTTATATTTTTTCTATACTTAATGTTATTTGTCATTTACCAGAGAGAATTTTTATATTTTTCTTATCCTTAATATAATTGTTTTTATTCCGAATGTTATTTTCAATGTTTATTTAATTTTTTATTTTTAATGTTATTTGCCTTATTATTATTATTCTAATGTTTATGAACGTATCCTTGGAGTTGAACGGGAGTTACCTGTATCATAATTAATATAACCCTTTAGATGTGGGATGCGGAAAAATCCGAATCATTTATATTTTTTATATTTGTCTCCTTATTCCCTCTTTTTATCACTTTTTAATTTTATAAATTTAATTCTGAAGACAAATAAATTTGCAAGAGAAAATGATTATAAATATATAAAAAAATCACAATTATATCTTTAACTTTTTTGACGGATAATTGACATATTTGCTGATTTTTAATGAAATTCAATTCCGCACTTAAAGGGTTAAGTTGCCCATTAAAGAAATAATTCATTTTGTTATTATTTTTACTAAAAAATATTTATTCTACAGTGACATATATTCTCATTAAAAATAGCAATTAAATTAAGGTCATTCAAATTCAACATAACTTTATAAAAGGATAAGTTAGAGGGGGGGGGGGTTACGAAAACAATATTTCAATTTCAAGTGATGATATGGAATGTTTGCAGGTAAAATGAAATTTGCAGTCACGCGTTTAATAAATTGATAATATATTAAATTTTTATTCCGATTTTGAAACTGATTTTGATTATAAAATAAACCGGATAAAGAAATCCGTTCTCAATCAAAATTTCATCTTTATATATTTATTTTGAAATATATTGTGACACGAACAAATATTTGATTGTTTAAATTAAAGTTTACAGTTACAAATAAATTTTTAATTGAAATTTTATTTTGAAATATTGGAATGTTATTTATAATGTTTTCGAAAAAATAATTATTTATTATTTTCAACTTTTGATTCATTTTTTTCTATTTTGTCTACGATACACCTGAAAAACGTCGAAAGTTCCTAATAATTAAATTTAGATATTTGGGATTAATTCCCTATAGTAAAGAAATTGATTATAAAATTTAAAATATAAATAACTACTGAAAAACTGTAAGTAATAAAAAAAGGTACTTTTGGTTGTATGCCCCTCACGTTTCAATCACTATTTAAACCAGTGCTTCTCACCTGGGGCCCAAGGGCCCCAGTTGAGGCAATTTCGAAATTAGTGGATTTTTAAAATTTGATAAATCATAATTTTTCTCAAATATATACGGCGTATTTTAGGTATATTATGATAGAAACAATTTCATTTCATCTTTAAAAAAATCTTAAAAAATCTTAATGTTCCATCATCATATTTGGTTGAATGTGGTTTTAGTGCAATTAGTGATCTATTGCTAAAAAAAGAAATAGTCTTCACATCACAAAATGAGTGGATTTGAGGCTAAAATTGACTAAGCTAGTTCCTGATATAAAGCAACTCTGTAGCAATCTTAACACAAAAAAAACAAATCAATTTTAAAGTTGTTATTTTTCATTGCTTTTGTTTAATTTAATATATTAGATATATTAAACAAAGGTATTGACATATAAGAAAAATAGAAATTTTTAAGTAGGGGCTTGTAAATTAATTTGTTAATTAATTCAAAAGCGGGGAAAATTTGACTTTTAAACTCTATTGTTGGGGACATAGAGCATAACATGATGAGAAACACTGATTTAAACAGTGAGTTCTTTTTGCATGAAGAAATATATTCACACACTCATTTACTAATCTATCAAGGTATGGAAAACATGCTTATAAAATTTACTGTAAAATTGTGCTTTGCAGTTACTTATGTGAGTTTCAGTGGCATTAAAACCATAAATATGATGACATATTTCACTGTATTTTGCATGATAATAGCCTATTTTGGTTTCCTGAAAATGTTTTTGTAGTTTCATCAGATTCTTTTTGACACAATTTGTGCCAGGTTACCGAAAGAGTAAAACTTTCTGCTAACTTATTTAACAATAATCAAAACCTTACTTATGCCATAAACATTTGCTAAAATTTAGAATAAATTCATTTTGTTTCAATATTAATAATGTGAAATTATCCAAAGAATTTCAACATCTCAAAAACTATTTTTATATAGTATTGGAACTCAGTACTGTCTAGCAAATAAAATGGTATCTTTATAATTTAAACAAGTTATTTTAGTTAAAAATGTATTTATTAAGATATAACTAGGTGTGATTGCTTTCATTTACTTATTGAATTAAAGATAAAATTATGAACACCGACATGAATTAAGTGAATTTATTATTGAAAAGCAGAAAGATAATTAGGATGAGAAAAATAAAATACACTAACCAAAACAATTCCATAATAATACATACAAACGCGTGGACAAAAACAATATTTTAATGTAAAAGATTGAAAAAGGCATTGTAAATATAAAATAGTAATTCAAAAAATATTAAATTAATATTTTTTACGTACTTAGCTTACTTGTCGACGATAATTCTGATTTAACGTTAAAAATTTTATATATACAATATTTTGAAAGAAAATTAGAATGCTCATTATATTGATAAAACTTCGTAAATTATGTAAATAAACCTCAACATCCGGGATTTTAGGAGCCTGGTAATTTTAAGAGCCTTAATTTAAGAGCAAGCAGTCTTTTCCATTTAATTTAATAATAAATTTACAAACACCTTCGAAATATAACACTAAGTTAACAATTTTAATTTTAAATAATTTGAAATCTAAATTTATTACAAAAAATTGAAACTTATTTTATTTTTTACTTTAAAATACTTTTTAAAATTAATCATTTTAATATTTTTTTATAAAATATTTTGATTATTTAATTTTAATTTTACTGCTCACCGAAAAAAATGTTCAAATATTCTAACAGTGATATTTGAACATTAGTAAAAAACCGCAATCGTTAAAAAAATTTTATGTAATCTATTTCGATAAATTTCACTTTCGATAAATTATTATCTTTAATCTCTATAATTCTCTTTAGCTTTTGTGCTTTTACAATTTGTTCTGTGAAACTTTATTGAAAAACCGTAACGTTTTATGCATATTGCGAACACAACTCCACACATCTATTCAACTCACTGTGAAACTATGCCAAAATATAGAAAAAAATGTAATTTATTTATGTCACATTTTGTATTTTTTGCAAGATTAACTTAACATCTTTGAAAAAATGTTGTCAGGCAAATTTAATATAAATGATCATTTGTCTATGTTTATTATTTACATGAGTATACAATTCAATAAAAACTGTTCCTAATTAAAAATCTCAAATTCTCTATCTATTTGTATATTTATTTTACGATTAAATATATAAAATATAATTAAATATAAATAAAATATAAATACTGGTCAAAATATAAAATTTGTAACTATTTAGCAATATTTAAAATTATTTAAAATTATTAAAATTATTTTAATTAATATTGCTTAAGTTTCATGTTAAAAAATTTAATGATTAATTGCGCAATGTTCAAACATTGATTTATTAATTTGATTCTCATTAGTTTTCAAACCGGAAAATAATTTCTAACGGAAATAATTAATTCGAAATATTTTTGCAAAAATCTAACTGATTAATAATATTTCATTCATTATCATGATTAAATATGAAAAATATATGAATAATTAAATTATTATTGTTAGTTTAATAATTTTTTAATTTTTTTATTATAGTAAACCCCGTTCACCAATACCCCAGCGAGTGCAAATTCGTTATAACGCAACAGACAATTTAAATAAAATATTTTTCAGACACTGGCCTATTCCAGTCAGAAATTTGACTCTAAAACTATCGTAAAGACCCTTTCTTTTCAGAATCATTGCATGGAGTTGTTAGAAGAGAACGATGAAGATTACGAGCAAGTAAATGCTGTTAAACGCGGCTGTAATGCATTGCTTGATGGTTATTGGCAAATTTGGCGCAATAAACGTCGAGAAAAATGAATAAATTATTAATTTATCCATTCTACTTTTTTAAATTCTTAATGTTATTTTCAATGTTTATTTAATTTTTTATATTTTTTCTATACTTAATGTTATTTGCCATTTGCCAGAGCGTTTTTTTATATTTTTCCTATCCTTAATATAATTTTCTTTATTCTTAATGTTATTTTCAATGTTTATTTAATTTTTAATTTTTAATGTTATTTACCTTATTATTATTCTACTGTTTATTTAATAAATATAAAATTTTTCGAGTATTTAAATGTTTTTTATTATTATTATTATTATTATTATTATTATCAATGAGTCACAAAATTTACAAAAATTTATTTTTTAATCACAAAAAAACATTTTAGTATGAATCTTTATTGTGTGAATTTTAATTGCGTGTGTGACTGTCAATTGGTGGAACCATTAAGGAAAATATAATATATCCATTAAATAATAAAAGTTACATATCTATTATGTGAATTATACTTTATTTATTCAACCCAAAAGTTATAGCGGATCGCAAAACATATGCTTTTTGCTCAGACCCATGATAATATTATTTTTTTATTTAAATAAATTATTTTTCTGTAATAAACTGCATACTACATTGAGCAATAAATATTATTATTAAAATCTTGAATTTAAGTGGTAGCTGAAAGGCGTAAACCAGAATTATCACTCCACATTTCGCCTCCAATCTTATACATGCACTTTCTCTTTAATTTGTTTAGATTTGCGCAGACTGGCGGTTGAAGAACATTTATCCATTGCATTTTCCGAAAAATATATCCATGTACAGCATTGGATGCAGATCTTTGTGTTATTCATTCATTTTAATTCCAATTATTTAAAATAATTATTATTTTTGTTATTAGTTACGTTGTATTTTGTAAAAAAGCATTTTTTTATATTTTGTTGGAACTACCACAATTGGTTCCCAATATAGTAGGTTACAGATTAAAACAATCGTGTCTGAACGGTTCTAAAATTATGCATTTCCTACATTTAGAATTAAGGGATTCTAAACGTCCATTGAATTTCTCTTAAAATGCTTAATTTAATTTATTTTAATTGACAATCTTTCTGAAATCTAAATTTATCTAGTCTTGATGAATACCTTGGATAAAATGATTGGGTTTTTAAATAGTAATTTCTTTTTGAACTGCATTATAGTTTCTTTTTTTACTTCTTTTAATAGGGTTTACTTATTGCGTGGTTGATATTTCATTTAGTATTTATTTGCGTTTCTTACAACGACAAATATTGCGTCCATGAAATATATATTAAAATCCACTTATAAACATAAAATTCAGACAAAAATTGTGTTCACTGATATTAATAATTATTTTAGTCGACCGTTATCAAGAACTTGAGAACGGAGATGATTGGCAGTCATTAAGATGTATGTGTCATTTTATAAAACTTTTATAAAACTTGTGATTTATAAATGCAAAATTTTTAATTTTTAATAAAATACTTCTAGAATATAAATGAAGAAATTTGTTTAAATAAAAGTATATTCTAAATAGTTTCAAGTTCATATCTAGCTGACAATTACAGTGAGTCTGTTAAAATATATTGTAGTATAATATTTTGGATTTGTGCTTTATTTTATTTAATAATAAAATAATTAGTACTAAATAACACTACATCACTTAATTGATTTTGATAATTCCATATTAATTATAATAATTATTATATATTCTATATTTAATATGCATCTTTTAAACGATTTATTGCAATATTTAATCAATTTATTAATGTTATAAAAAAATTAAATATTTTCACTGTCAAAAACATAAAAATAAAAAAAGATTATTCAATTAATCAGTAGAGGAATTCTGATCAAAATGACAGTAATCACTGTCATCTATATATATATGGAATACGATTAGATTAATAGATATGTCACGGGGAGATTTTACAAAACATTTACATTTCGCAATATTTATGCCCTAAATAAATAAAATAATTAGTAATTAGTAAGAAAAAATTAAGTTATTAACCTTAGCAAATGCAAAATACAAGTCGGTATTCATGTTGATTGTGAGAAGGATCGTGAATTCAGAACAAGCAGAATCTCAAAATTTGCTGTATAAATGTTATAAAGGTTTAAAGAGGTTGAAATTTAACCTTTTAGAGAAAAGATAACCATCAGATCTGAACTTGATAGAAGAGGGAAAGTTATTCGGATTATCGAAATTTATTTGAAAATCAGAAATGTTAGTAATATATTGAAATTAACTGGGCATAGATATATAAAATCTTCAAAAAAACTAGCTGAGAGAAAACCAATGATAAAGGTACGAAACAGATGATAAATTCTTGCTGTATAGTATTCTTACCATCAAGAAATATGATGGATTTTGAAAGACTGTGATATATTCAGAAAACGACTGTCCAATGCAAAAATACAAAAACAAAATTCGGCAATCCCAATCAGAGTGCTGAACCAGAATAATAACAAGGCAATCGGATAAGACAATGATAATTGCGAGATATGAGTGTTATAATTTAAAATTAATTAAAATAAGTTAATGTTAAGGAAGTTGAAATTATTAAATTTTGTGCATTCTATATTATTAAGAAAAATATAAAAGCTGTACAAAGTGTAATGATGAGTAGTTACATGATTTATAAAGCTTGAATATCATTTTCACTGTATATGACAATACATTGAGTAATTCATCTCTAGATGAATATTGGTTTCCTCTTTCAAACAATACATAGAATCTAATATTAAAACAAAATAAAAAGTTTTTTCTAAAGTTTTTAAATCTAAAATTACTAACCATCTTGTAAAGATTATTTTCCTCAATTCAATGGCATTTAACTTTCCGTATCGAATTTGGGTATTTTCTTTTAAAGCTTTTTTTAAGATTAAAATTTTTCATAAATATTTTATTTTAAATCTCACTACATCGGAAAATATTTCATTCTACAGGGATTCTTTTTCTTCTTTCAATAGGACATATAGATTATGACATTACATTACAGTACAAAATTTCTGTTAAGTTTTTTAGATTTTAAAAATATTTAAACAAATTGAATAATGCAGAAGAAAATTCACAGACTTTAATATTTTAGACTTTCAATTTTTGTGAAACCTTTGAAAGAATGGTCTGAAATGTACCCCGAGATGGTATCAAAAGCATATTGTTTGAAATTTTGAAGGGTTGACTCAAAATGGTTGTACTCTTGAAGGTCTAATTAACGCCATAATGAAGAGTGCACACACGACTTTAGCTTCATACCAAAGAACGTGACCGTTAAAGATTGCGAATCATTTGATGTCTGGGAAACTCAAACTTTTAAAGTATAATAAAATTTACTTTGCTTCAAGCTCGATTTTAAAGGATTAATTTCAATGGAATTCTGAACTTGGATGGTTCAATTTTTCATTGTAAAATAAGCGGAAGTAGCCTCTATAGAATTGAGTACCTGACTTATATAATTGTTTCTGTGTCTTAATAACAATGATACCTAGCTTCGCTGTATTGTATAAGCTTCAATTCTCATTCAGATATATTTTCCCATGCCTTGAATAATTTTATATTTCAACGAAAATATTTGTAATATTTACAATAATAATCAAAGATGAACCGGCTTTTGAGTGATGTTTAGATCTTAAGGTAAATGTAAAAATTTATCTCACCAGTTTTCTTATATTTTTGTATTAATTATTGTTAAATGTTTCTATTTTGTTATAAAAAATAATTAGTAAAACGTATATTTTGATTTAAGATGCTGTGTAACTTGAAAATTAGTCAAAATGTATACATAATAGATATATTCAATTGTTTTTTTAGAATTATTTATTACTAAGTATTCTATTATTGTCTAGCTCATTCTCATTTATTTATTAATTATTTTATTGTATGATCAATATTTCTTTAATTTAATAGAAAAAAGCTAATTAAAATTACGACGTTCCCTTAATTACAGGATTTCAAAAACGGTTTCAATAAAAATTTTTAGGTTGGTAAATTAACAAAAATTATTAATACTTATTATTAAAATCGAAATAAACCGAAAGAAAAATAAAAAAACGTTAAGATTTAAATAACATTGATATCCGGATTAATTAAAATCAACAATATTGATTTTCAAATGACGAAAATAAATAAATAAATATATATAGATATATAAATTTATTTAAATGAAGTACTAAATAAATGTATTTTTTGTCATTGAAAATTTAAACAAATGAATTTTTAAATTTTAAAACCTTTTGTTGACTAGATTTCTATTCAAATTATTTTTAACTAATTTTGGAACTAGAAAATAATAATTGAATTTCCAGTTTTTTAATTAAAATTTTAATTGTTTCCCGCATGTTTATATTTGAAAATAATATCTAATCAAGTGAAATGACATAAAAAATTTCAAGTGGGTTTGAGCTAAATTGAATTTACTTAACATATTACATTGTTAATAAATTACTAGAAAATATAATTTTATTATTATTATTATTATTATTATTATTATTATTATTATTTTTGATATTATTATTAGTTTTTAAATTATCATCATTAATTTTGAATTTAGTTCTTTAAAAAGGAAAATATAAATCGACATATTAAATAAATGAATGTTTTGAAATAAAGAGCATCATCAAAATTTGAAATAGCTATTTCAGATATTCAAAAGATTATTTATTTCCGTTTTAAATTACAATGACTCTTATTTGATTTGATTTTATTTAACTTGATTTTTTTTATTTTTAAAGAAGTAAAATATTTGCAATTTACTTTAAATTTAAATTAAATCATCTAATAATTTCAACGACACCGAGGAAATAAATTTCATTTAAAATTGATTGATTGAAATAAACATTTTGTCTATGATAAGTCAATTAATTACCAAGAACCTAACAAAAAACAAGTCTTTGTTTTACTTGACTGAGCATAAAATATTTTTTTGCAAGACTAGAAATAAATTATAAATAAAAAATAAATGTTTTGATTTTTCTAGTTTTATAATTCTATTTTTTAAAATACAAAAAATTGCAAAAAAAAATTTATCAATAATTTTTTTTATTTCATTTAAATAAATCCTAAAAATAATTTTGAATAACAATTCATGTGTTTATTCTAAATCAATATTATTCAAGTATTTCATTTCCAATTCGTTTTCTTTTCGTTTTTCCTGAATAAATTTTCGCTATTATTGGTACAATTACTTGAACAGCTGCAATCAAACAATTCGTTTCCGCTTAACAAAATGTTTCAAATATTTTTCTACAATATTTTGCTATTTTTAAAAAAATAGTTTAATTAGAAATTAATATTTAGATAATACTATATTTCGCAATCATAACAATAATAACAGTTATATAAATAATAATTAAAAAAAATAAATAATAATAATAATAATAATAATAATAATAAAATAATAATAATAATAATAATAATAATAATATAATAATAATAATAATAATAATAATAATATAAGGACTTTTTGTTTTTCATCTATGATTTATTTTTATTTTTATTTATAAAAGACATTGTATTTTCTACAAAATTTGACTATGAATCAGATTTATTTATGGTATTCACAAATTTTCGTCAGTCTTTTTCAAGTGATAATAATAATAATAATAATAATAATAATAATAATAATAATAATAATAATAATAATAATAATAATAATATTAATAATAATAATAATAATAATAATAATTATAATAATAATAATAATATCATTTGTTAGAATCAGCTTTTAATAATGTATCTTTAACCAGATTGGTTGGCTTATACTAAATATGAGCTGCTTTACAGTGCCGTCATCCCCCTATTTATGCGGTAAATGCGTTATTCAATAATTCCGCGTAAATGGAAACCGCTCATAAAAATCCAAGAAACTCGAACAATTTCAAATAATTTGTTCCATTTTCTAAAATCCGCGTAAATTGAGACATTGATTTCTAATTAAATTCGAAGATTCGTTCCAAAAGATCCGCGTGAAAACATCCACAGTTTGTTGTATTAAAAATATTTATCCAAATTGTTTAACATATTTTTTTATTAAACAACAAAATATAGTTATAAGTTAATAAACTAAAATTTATTCATCTCATTCTAACCATTTTTTTTTCGCTTTCATCAACAATTAGCAGAAATATCCAGATTTTTTTGAGTAGGTTTTGATTTAAAAAATCTGTGAGTTTAGATTATTTTTTATAAAGTCTTTTATATTTTTTTATATTGTGCACAAGTATTCATATTGAGAAAATTCAGATAAATCATTTTTCTCAACTGCGTTAAAATGAAGCCGAGTAAATCGGGGGGGACTGTATTACAATACAAACTCACTTTAGGGCCTTTGATTTATTTCCTTTCGTTGTAATAAATTATCTTAGTTTTAACTTAGTTGCATTAGCGGTTACCCATTTCGCAACAATTTAGTTGGCGTCAATTTTTTATAGAATCTTGTAGAAAATCTTGTAAAGTCATTTAACCCCTTGAAGCACGTTTTTTTTTGATACAACGGCAAAAATAATTCTTTTTTTTATTTTTGATAATTAATATATATATTATATATAATATATTTATTACACTGCCCGAGATATAATTGTTAGTGAATCTTAAATAAAACTTTATATTTCGTATAACCGAGTCTCTCTCGGGCATGCACAAATTTGCCAGTAACACTTACTTGAATGAAGCTCAGGTATGTGCGTTAAGGGGTTAAACTTATAGTTCTTAGTTTTTAGTGAATCGTCAATAATGGTTTGAAAGACATTCTATTTAGATTTCTTTTTCTATTGTATAATGCAAGGGTGGCCTAAGCGTAGACCGCGGTAGACTAGTCGATCACGTGTTACTATTAAATCGCCCGCCTGTCGATATGTACACATCAATGATGCTTGTCTCACACAGCCTGGGAGACAAGCCACACGGCAGAGACAACGGGCTACATTCTCGAAGTTAGCCGACTATTGGCGACAGTCTTTCTCTAAACCCTAAGGGTAAAACAATAGTTTACTTGTAATTTCACTCACGTAGTGACAATGACGCAGAGCAGAGATGTTTGTGGCAATTTTGATATTTAAAAGTCACATTTCGCTATAATCGGCTACTATTGACTCTACATCACGTTTCATTACTAATCCTCTCATCGATGGTTATTTAATACGGTTTAGTTACAAAGTCTTTGTATCGATCACAACGAAAGCTTCCAGTAGGGACAGTAGCCATCATTTCATGTAAGTTCCTACCCACAATGAGTCCCCGGACCACAAGTTCCAAGAAGTCGAAAATATATTATTATAATGATGAAACAGCCATGTCCTTTGAGATAAAGTACCAAGTCAAAGACAGCCACCATTATAGGTAGCTGAAATTTTAATAAAACATAAGAAACGTTTTGAAAATGGTAGGAGAGCTTTATTAAAGCAAGAGAAATATTGTTTCAAAGATTTAACAATAAATCGGAAATAATTGCTTCAATTAAAGAAACGTCACTGGCGAGAAACACCGTTATGCGTAGAACAGAAGGGATGATTAAAAATATAGAAGAAATTCTGAAAGAAAATATAAATAAATACAGGTCATGAGAAGTTAGAGAAGAACTGCTAATAATTTTACCGATGAAGGAACAAACGAGAGGTTTATAAACAAAAAATCTACACCCACCTGAAATATTATTTTTTGCTTGATTAGAATTTACTATACAAAAAGAAATGTGATTAATATATTTGTGTTGGTGATGTATAAATTTCAGTAAAAAGGAAAATAGTATTTATTTATTGTCATTATCATGACTAGTTTCAATATTGACAAAGTTTCAAAGACTCTATAAAGTTTAAAATTTTTAAATAATTTAAATTTTATAGAAATATATTATTTACTAATATGTCGACATTTTTTTATTATTATTATTTTATTTTGAATTTTTCAAAGATCTACGATGTATTTTCACCTTTAATTCATCATAGTGCTTGAAATGTTGACTTTCAATAATTGATATTCATAAAACGGTGAATAGAAATATCGGTTTTGCAACAGTGACTTTCATCGGGATTAACAGAAAACTTTAAAATATTAAAAAAATATTTTTAATAGATAAATGTCTCTGCTTTCGCTTATGAAACGTTTTCTTGATAAAATTTAAAGTAATCTCCTTAAATTTAAAAGGTTTGAGAAACAAAACAAATGACTTTCACTTCATAAATTCTGTTAAGGAATTTTAAATATAAGTTTTTTATAAAAATCTACTTTCATAATTTATCATTCCGTCTCCATCGTCGTCTGCTTCTTTGATCATTTCGTCAACTTCCTCATCCGTTAATTTATCGCATAGATTCGTTAAAACATGCCGTATTTCGGTTGCTGTAATGAAGCCATTACCTTCCTTATCCAAGACACGAAAGGCATCTCGTAGTTCTTCATCAGAAAATGGTTCTTTCATCATTCTGATAATGACAGAATTGAATTTGTCAAATTCAATGAATCCGCTGCCTGAAGAAATATTTTTTAATTATTTTAAAACGTAAAAGTAAATAATATTTTACCAGTTGGATCTAACTCTTTTAAACAATCTAACATTTCAATTTCATTTGGGTCAACTCCGAGACATTTAAGAACCATTGATAAGTCGGAGGAAGATATTTTTCCTTCATTTAATTTGTCAAATAATAGAAAGGCTTGTCGAATTTCTAAAGAATAAAGAACTACAATATTTGAAAATGTAATATTATTATTTTTGTGGTGATTATTATTAATGATGTTCGCATTTTGTTCCCTTTTTATTTTATATTTCAATTTTATATTTTATAAAACGAAATTTAATAGTTTTGAATGAAGATTTTAAATATTTCAAAAATTATTATGAAGCACTAATGAAGAATGCAAAACGATAAATCTAGTGTCTTTATTTTAATTATTATTAAAATAAATATTTTAAATTACATTTTGTTAGTTTTTCTTTAATATTTTATTCAATTGTATGAATATGTATTTTTAAAAAATATTTTAAAAATGGCAAACAAAATATTTTTTAAAGTAATTATAGTTAGTCTGTCATTATAATTTATGTCTAGTGCTACATTATGAAACAATAATTATGTAATAGTTATAATTTAATGAGTTAATAAATAATCTCAATAAATTCGTTTTTTATTGATTGTAAATGATATGGGATTGTGATTGAACCACCAAATGCCTCAAAAACAATTCTTTCCAGCTTAATATTAAAGTTTTATTATTATTAAAATAAAACTCATTAATTTTTTTCAGATTTTATAGATGAACAACATTATAAAAATTAGAAAATACTAAACTTTTATTATAAAATTATTTTTTATATATTTTAGGCTTAACAATAAGAAATTCAGATATTTTTACTCTAATTTTGAGAGTTTATTTAATACCAATTATCACTGAAAAGAAACTCAACATTAAAAGTGACAAAAATCAACAATGCCCGATTCTCCAACATATTCTCTTTCTACATATCACAGTAGAGATCAATCGTCTCATCTAATGGAATATTTGTAAACAAAATATTTACATGTTCAATAACCTGATTTATCTATTTTATAATATGAAAAGAACTGGGCACATTTGAATATCTTTATTGCGAATATTTGGAAGATCAACCACGTATAGTTGGTCAAGATTTTAAATTAAATGTTTTACAAAAAGTAAAAGAAATAAAAACTTAAAACACATTTATGCGGTAAAATTGAAAACGTGAAAAACGTATTAACATCTTTGATTTACATCAATTAGGGGGCAAATTTATAATATTGAAATAAGATTACTTATAAATAATAAATTATAAAATAATAAATCAATTACAGCAACAGTCACTTTTTAATTTTTTTTAAATATAATGTTAGATAATTAATAAATGATAATTAAAGCTTTTGATAAAAGTTATAATTATATAAATTGAAAGATTTTCGATCTTATTTCAAAATTTTATTTTATAATTTATATATTTAAAATATTAGATTATAATTTTAATAATGTTCATCATTAATTTGTTTTGTCGTTTTATATACATATATGTTGTTTAAATCATGTACAAATATTTGGTGCTGTTAATTGTAAAATCATAAAATTTGTCATTTTATGATCTGTTGGAATGAATATTATTTCAAAAAATATTTTCGTTGTACAAGTCAATCTTTTGTCAACAGAGATTTCTTTCTCCCAGTTTAACAAGTGACTGGAGTTTTGTTTACTCAAAAAAATGACTTTAAACTAAATTTCTGAATATTTTCGACAATTTTATTTGCTGATTTTTTGCAATTGATTTAATTTAATTTATGTTAATATTTTTTGAGAATTTTGTTTAAATTTAGTGTTTTCCTATACAATAAACAATAAATAATACAAAGGTTTTCATTTATTTATCATGTTTGTGAGTATCACTTTTAAGTTTCATTATCATATTCATTTTCTCTTTGTCTTTTTTTTAAAGTTTTAGTTTGGGTGCCAAAATGACTCTTTAGAGATGCCGCGAAATATTAGTAGCGCAAGTAAAACGATTCTTTAAAAAAGTGTTATAATATTAAAAGGGCTTCGTTTGAAACAGTTTATTAAAATTTTTAAATATTTTATGAATTTTTAATTATTTTATTGAAAATATATATATATTAACAAATTTTAATACATATTATAAACTATTTATAATTATATAAAATTATATAATTTAAAAGTTCTTTGGTAAACAACATTAGTTATAACATTTTTAAACATCTTTTAAATAAAAGTTCTTGGCTAAATTTAAAATATTTATACTTGTTGACTGTCGTATTTATATTTAGTTTATTATTTATATTGGCTAAAACTACAAAAATATACGACTATTTTAGACCCTTCTTTCATTAAGTTGGGTCTCTGAACAAAATACCTTTCAAAAAGCCAGGCATTTTAGCTTCTATTATACTATTTAATTTACAGAAAATCAGATTTGTTAAGTGAAGTTTTTTAAATTTTCATTTATGTTGATTTTTAACTCGTAATTTGTATTTGTTTTAAGTTTGTCACAACTTTATTGTCACACCGTCGAATGCAACATAGAACACGTAAATACTTTTCTATTTAATATGTTTTCAATATTAGTTTTAAATTTCAGTTCTTTTGTAAATCAATCTGAGACCTTTATAGAAATTTTTACTTTCTTTCAATTATGCCTTGTATTAGAAAAGTTTCTTAATTATTATTATTATTATTTTTATTTCTACAAATTTTATAGCATTTTAGTAGGTAAATATTGTTGCTACTATTTTATTTGTTATTTTTACTTTGTGAGATGTTTTTATGTAAAAAAGAAATTTGTTAAACTCAACCATATTACCTGTAAAAATAATTGTCAAGACGGTTTGAGGTAAGGTGTTAAAACGATTTATTAGAAATTAATTAAATCTTTACAACAGTTAAATAATAATATTAATAATAACAACAAAATCAACAGTCGATTTCTTTTTTAACAATAAAAATATTTAATCCTGATTCATAATAACGTTTGGATACATACTTCCGAAATTAATATCTATAGTTGATAATTAGTAAAATTAACCAATTACATTTGCAGTTTTAAGATCAGAAGTTGTTGATGTTTTAATGTTGGAATGCTTGTGTGTCTGAAGGTATTTTGTATCAATAATTAGAAAATCAATAAACTCCCTTTTAGATGTTACACAACATAGAGCTTTAAAAGAGTGAGTTGGAGATTTGTCATGAGAATAAATATTATAGTTATCATGTCTTTATTAACAATATTAAACTTTATTTTGGATGTTTTAAAGCTATAATTTATATGTTGAATCTTGAAACAAAAGTTCATTTTTTATTTTTTTATGTAAAATTTACTTTTAGTTTGTTTGTTGTTTATTTCGAGTTAGTGTGTATTATTTTATTATTTTTTGGCTGAATTGTAAATTTAAAATTGGGTTTGAATTGTGGTCAAGGTTGGAGGATTTGTAGTTTGAATTATTTTTAATAAGTTAAATTGCTAACAATAAAACAAATTTGTCTTGTAAAGAAAAAATATTTTAAAAATGTTTCATATGATCGATGATGATTTATCTAGTAGTGATTCAGAATCAGAAGATTTTTCAGCGGAAATTATGAAAATTGATATGTATAGAGAAAATGTTTTAAAAAATTCTCTTGATAATGATTTTCATTGGAAGTTAATTAATACACTAAAACATTCAGAAAAGATGATTGAAGCAAGAGAATCAAGAGAAACTATGCATATTTATTATCCATTATCCTCTGAAATGTGGATTGATTGGATCAATGATGAAAAGTCTATTAATGCAGACAAAGATTTCATACGTGCTTTATTCATTCGTGCAATTGAAGATTATAGAAGTGTTGATTTATGGTTGAATATTGCCAATTTATGTTAGGATGTTTAACTGATAAAGAAGAAATTAGACAATGTTTTGAAGTTGCTATTGCTCAAGTTGGGACTCATTTAATCAAAGGATACTTAATATGGGGACTTATCTTATTTATGAAGTCACTTTTTGTAGAGGATGGTAGTAATGAACAAAAAGAACGAATATATAAATTATATTTAAGACAATTATCTCTCTTTTTACAAAGTAATGATGAAACATTAAAATAATTTCTTGAGTGGAATCCAGAGAATAAGGAATGTTAAAATCAAATCCAACAATTTATATGTTTGAATGTATAAAGCATACATAATTATCTTAAACATTATTATAAATAATAATATTACAAATAATAAAAACTAGTTAAATAATAAAATGAACCGTCACAATAAATAATAACGTCTTTTTACCTCAAATTTGACATTAAGCATAGTTTAAATTAATTGTACATAATAGTAATGGATTATCATATCAATTACTAAATATTTTATTTTGAATTTATCAGGAAACCATCGCAATGATAAAATTATTTATTTGAACTACTAAAATGGTTCTTTTAAAAATAACTATCAATTATTATTATTATTATTATTATTATTATTATTATTATTATTATTATTATTATTATTATTATTATTATTATTATTATTATTATTATTATTATTATTATTATTATTATTATTATTATTATTATTATTATTATTATTATTATTATTATTATTATTATTATTATTATTATTATTATTATTATTATTATTATTATTATTATTATTATTATTATTATTATTATTATTATTATTATTATTATTATTATTATTATTATTATTATTATTATTATTATTATTATTATTATTATTATTATTATTTTATTATTATTATTATTATTATTATTATTATTATTATTATTATTATTATTATATTATTATTATTATTATTATTATTATTATTATATTATTATTATTATTATTATTATTATTATTATTATTATTATTATTATTATTATTATTATTATTATTATTATTATTATTATTATTATTATTATTATTATTATTATTATTATTATTATTATTATTATTATTATTATTATTATTATTATTATTATTATTATTATTATTATTATTATTATTATTATTATTATTATTATTATTATTATTATTATTATTATTATTATTAGTATTATTATTATTTTTATTTTTATTTATATATTTGTGAACTAAATTTTTTTTAGAATTTTTTTAATTACATATCTTATTGCATAATCATTCAAACAAGCATGTACATTTAGATCAAGTTTAAGATTTACTTCAAATATTCAGAAAAATAAGTGTTTCAGTTTTCATGAATGACAAAATTTTTTAAACTAATTATTCAATTACTAATTAAACCTAATAGTATTTTTATTAAATAATGAAAATATTATAATGAATAATCTTATAACCAATAACTTTATAATCATTTTAACTTTTAGGAAAAGTACTCTTTAAAAATTATAAATTTAATGTAGTTTTTAATTTAGTTTGAGAAACTGAAATTTTACTTTTGATTAAATGTGGAGAATTAAAGTTGTTGGATCTTATTCAAGTAATCGAATGGCTCCAGGTAACATAGACCTTGACATCATATCAAATACTGTGTATAAACATTTAAATATTTTTTGGATAATATGACGTATTTATGCTTTTACAGATTAAATTATGATTAGAGAGATGTTTTAAAATATTTTAAAATATTTAGGAAAGTTTTTTTTACTTGAATATAAAATAAATGAATTTTATTTACTGTGATGTCATTTAATTTGTCATATTTTGTTTTGAAATTTATTTATTTGGACATCAAATTTAAAACATTGACATTAGTATTAATTATTAATAATTATTACTTTAAAATTACAATGCGAAATTTTTTTTTTCACATATCTAACAGTTATATTATAATCTTTATTTTTTGTTATAAGCAATATTTATAATGCAACTTATAATGCAATATTTAAGAACTATTTTAAATATTTTAAATAATACTATTTTTAGTGAAATTTTATGAATACTGGAAACATCATTTAAATAATTTGTAATTAAAATTTAAATGAAGCTGAGTAGTAAAGTCACATGAAAAGTAGGTTGTATAATTAAAAATAATTAAAAAAATAATTTTCATAAATATTTTATTTTTAAATTTATCACGTTTGTTTTGAATAAATGTCTTTCATTTTACACAGAAAATGTGAATATTATTGACAAATATATATTGACAAATTTATTCGCTTTTTAATTCTGATCTGAAGGATCACTTTTGATTAAAACACACATAAAACTATTATGCATAATATTTTAAAGCCAGAATTTAAAATATTCCTTTTTAAAAAAAGTTTAATTCTTTGTGTACAGTAATGAAAAATACATTGGGTATCAAATAAAACATTATAAAAGTTTATGATTATGATGTAGTCTCAACTTTTTATTTTTACAATTTATGCTTATTGTGAATAAAGTTCTTCCACTTCTTTACTGAATTGCAGAATCAATGAATTATTTTGCATTTGTTTTAATTTTATTACAACTTTAATATTAGATTTTAATTATTAAAATGTGTAAATTGTAATATTAGTAATAAAGTAAACTTTATAAAATATGAAATCGATTACTTTGTTTACTTTCTAATTGTTTTCTTTTATTTTTACAATCATTCAAGTCATTTGTCAGCATATGTTCCTTGTGGTTTTTAAAGAATTTTTATGATTTATGAAGGATTTTTATAACATTTCAACAACCTATTTTTATTATATTCGTTGTTCGTTTATTGACAAGTAATTTTGTAAACAATTATAATTTTAAAAGATTATAAAAACATAACTAAATAATTAAATATGTTTCTGTGTTATTTAATTAAAATAAAATAAACTTTTTTGCTCCAAATATAATATTTCAGTTTTTATGAATCTTTGGCATAATAAATATAATTATTCTCCTTCCCAATTTTTAATCTCACGCTTAAGTACGAAAATTTGACACAAAGAATAAATACGTAATTCAATCATACTTCGTGCGTACTTAGTGAATTTTTTTTAATATTTTATACTTTTTGGATTTTCCAAAAAAATTTATTTACATTGATTTTATTTCTCAAGATGGATAAAAGTATTTTAAATAATACAAACTACTAGTAATCATTCAAAAATTTCAAAACGGAAAATTACAATTTCACAAAAATGTGGTTTTTCCGAAGGCTCTATACAAAACCTAAACGTGAGGTTACTTTAAATTAACTAATATTGACTGATAAACAATTAATAAAATAATTTAAATTTTCCATTCATGTCATTTTTATTTGTGAAAAATTAATGAATATTTTCATAATTTATTTCATTTTAAAATTCCATAGTGTTTATTTTAATAAATTATTCAATTATCGATTTATTTTCCTTTAAATTTAATTTGAATTTAATTTTTACATTTTTATTATTGACATTTATTATATAATAACAATTTTATCATTGATATTTTTAGAAAATTTAAAAATTATTTTTTAAATAATTTGACTAATATTCAAAAAAAATTAACTTTATTTAATGATTTTATTTATTTATTTGTTGAATATTAATTTGTAAAAAAATATTATGACTAATATTTTATAAAAGTATTAAATATAATAATTTAATTCTTTGTGAACATTTATAGATTTTTATAAAAGTTTTATAACAAACAATTCTTTAATTTGTTTTGATTTAATAATTATATTTTTAACTGTTTCCATGACAACTGTCGTATCACATAAACCACTTGACATAGTTCTGTCATGTTGTTATCGATACAAATCACAAGAAGCGCCTTGTTTATGTAAATCTGTACTAAATAAACATAACCGGTATTATAAAGCTTCTAAAGTAATTTGGGGATTTAATTTCCAATTTAAATTAAAATTTGATTTATTTCTCATTTTGAATTTTCCTCTTCAATTAAAGTAGTAAAAATTCAATGTATTTTTTTCTTTACAAATATTATTTATATTGTTTAAATTAATAAAATTAATTATAATTAGTTGGCATTTCTATTTGCTTTAAAAATTAATAATTCCGGCAATATTATGGAAAATTAAAATTTATTATTACAAATATTGTTCATGGAAGGTTGAAATTAATATATAAAACTAATAATAAAAAATATTTTTTTAAAATAAAAAGATTTAATAAATTTATCAACTGAAATTAATGGGAAGAATATAATTATATTTGAAATGTTACAAGTAATTTTAATATAGTAATTTTTTTATAATTTATCAGCCGTTTTTATTGGAGTTCTTTTAGTCTTGCCTTTTGGTAGATTCCATAATATTTGCTTATAATAAAAAATTATAATAATAATAATTTTATATCTATCTTGATCAATTCTCTATTGTAATTAACAATAGAGAAATGAATTACAAACTATGAAATTAATTAAAAAATATTTAAATTAATTGAAATTTGTCATAATATTTTCTGGAGAGTTGAATCACGAATTAAATATATTGATAACAGAAATTTAAAAAATTAAAAGAAGACAAATTTCAACTGAAGTTTAGAAATTTTGTTCTAACTTGGAAATAAGCATAACTTAAATATCAAAGAAAATTATTATTTATTATTATATATTATTTTTGCCTTAAAATAATTTTTACGAATAAAAGCATTTTAAATAAAGTTATTGTTATATATACATGGTGTTGATATTGAATTCTTTCATTAAAACAAGAATTAAATTCAATAGAACATGAGTCTAAAAGGGTATTTCGCACAAATTTTGATTAATACCAATATTATTATAAATTATATTATGATTTAATTTTTTACTGTATGTCTCCGCGTTCATTTCAATAGCCTATCTAGCACGCTTCATCATTGAAGATCCAACACGTTCAAAGATCACCAACTTCAGTCAAATTTCCTGACAACATTTTTCAATTCCATGTCTCAATTCATCCACAGTATCAACTAATTTGCATACACAATACAAAGGTAAACACAATGAAAGGTAAAGTTGATACAAAAAATATTCTCAAAACTTATTAAAAGAAAATATTTCATTTTATCATTTAATGGTTGTCTGAGAATTTATTTTCGAGAAAAATATTTCTGTGGTATTTTGATAATATTAAGTTATTTTCATTTATTTTCATTTTTTATCATAATCATTTAAATTATTAATTTATAGTCATAAATTAAAGAAAAACGAAATACTCTATTACAGAATGCTTAAAAACGCTATTTAAAATATAGAAATAATCTTTTAAAAATTGTAATTTTATATTTTTATATTGATTTAAAATATTTTAAAAATCTTTTAAATGAAATTTTAAAAACCTGTTTTATCTTTAATAAAAAGGTAATTGATTTTAAATATATAAAATTTTCCATTTATAATTATAATCTTAAAATATTTAATTTGATTATTATAAATATATAGAGTCGGAATATAAAAGGCTGCGATCTCATGTAATATTTTCTCCTCAACAGTCTTCTAGGTTGATGAGCAAAGGTAAAAATTGTTTAAAATAAAAAATAATAATTTAACATTAACCAAAGAAAATGATAAAAGACTTTGGGCGGGATCTAAATAGAGTTATACTTATTGAAAATATGATGGAGGGAAGTCTGAAATTCAGATCTAACAAGTGCAGATATGTATCAACATTTTCCAACCCACGAGATTTGTTAAAATAGAATTTTAATAGAATTTTTAATAGAAATCGTTTTATTTTATTTATTTATTACAATAATTTTAAAAGATTTTATTTAATCTTTGTTATGAGAACCAACCGAGTTATTTATGTAAAGTTATTTTGTTCGAATATCTTTTTCAATGATTATTTAAATTATTTCTACTATAAAAGTTCTTGGTAATAAAATATTTCATTGAAACAGTAAAGAAATTCATTTTTTATGCATTTAATGTGTTCATTTAAAAATGCTATTTTTAAATTTTTTATTTTAAATAGTTTAGTTAGTATTTCATTTTTAAATATATACTTATACTATAGATCTCTTTTTGGTTCTTATTTAGCAAACTTTTGTACTGTCTTTATCAAATGTTTGAAACAAAGATTTAGTGTTAAATAAGAAATAAAACATTGATCTATGTTTGCAATGAAGATAAATTAAATTTCTAAATAAAGTATATTTAAAAAATAAATTGGATATTAGTTATAAATGAGTTAAAACAATTATTATTTTCATTTTTTATTAGTGAAAGTGACTAAAGCTTTTCAATGTTATCTTTTAGATTTTTTTTAAAATAAGCATTAATTATCTAGATTTTAATTATGATAAAATAAATACAGCATCATATATCATTATTTTGTGATTGTTTGTGAGTTTATATTAATATTTAATTGAATTATTTACTTAATATTTGTAAAATTCTTTAAATTTAAACAAAATAATACATTAGACCTAATAATGGAAATCAAAATTAATGTAAAACCATTTAAGAGGAACATTATGTTTGTGATTTTACTCGTAGTATCTTTAATATTGAAATCACAAAAAAATAAATATAAGATAATTAATAAAAAAAAATTAATAATTGAAAAACGCTAATATAGCATTTTTGATAAAACATATTTCGGCAGGTTCACTATTATCATCAAGTAGAAAAGAAAAAACTAATATTTATGATAGAAATAAATGAGAGATAGATAAATTGAATTTAATCTAATCTAAAACTCAGATTTTAGACCAATCTTATATTATCAATATTATGTCTTAGAAAACCTTATAAAATGGTTTTATGAAAGTAAGTTTATAAACCATGTTTTTACTCAGATGGCTGATGGTTTCTATCAAAGGAGCAAGGCAGAACCACAGTAAAACATATGGAGTTTGAATTTTCTTTAATTGAGATTTAAAATGTATACTTACGCAAGTTATGGTGTCGTGAAGATAGATTTGGTTATATAATTATTAATCTTATTTAAGAAAATACAAAAATGAGAAAACGGATATCTTATCGGTTTATAGTTGTATGGTGTTTAATTTAGGAAATACTAAGTTTTAAATATCTTTTAGTATTTATTTATATATAAAAATAGTTTAAAAATCTAAGGAATAACTATATGGTAAAAATCGCTGTAATGATGTTTCCCAACATCTGTTATGAGATTCTAATAACATTATAACAATTTCATTAGATTGTTTGAGTATTAGCACTATATTGCATACGGACAAAATTGCATACATTTTTTAACTGAATTTCGTTATATTGATGAATACATTAAAATCTGGCTTTATTGAAAAATCAATTATTACAGAAATTATTTAATATAAATTCTAAATTATTTAATAGATTAACATAATTTATAATTTATTTCATTTTATAAAATTTTTAATTAGTGACCTTTATATGTTTTGTAATTAAAGTGCTAATTTAAACAGTGAATTGAATAGTAACAAATTAATGAGGGTTAAAATGAATTTTTTAATTACAAATTTTAATTAAGAGTGAAACCTATTAAAAGTTTTCAAAAATAAATTATTGTTAGTTAATAATAAAAATAAATTTTTATATAAATTTTTATATGGTGATTTTTTTTAATTTTACGGAATCAGTATTTTTAATTAATGTTTATGAAAACGGATATTAACTGCTAAATTAATTGATCTTTAGGCTCAGAAAATAAGTAAAGAAAATATTCTAATACGTAAAAAGATTGTTTTATATTTTACAGTGTGGTTTCTAATTATCATGATTATCAAATTTCTTAAAATTTAAAAATCATGTTTAAAACTGCCTAAAAGTCTCTAAAAAATTTTGAAAATAATTATTAATTAAATTTGAATTAAATTGAATAGAATTTTATTTAATATGGATTATTTAACTTTATAAGAATTCTAAAATATCCTTTAGCAACAGTTTGCAAGATTGTGAAAAAAGATAAATAACTCAACACTTACTTGAGATTTTTTTAATAAATATGTAAATAAAAGTTTTTGGATCATCCTAAATTCTGAAAAATCAGGAACTGTGTGACATCCATTGAATTTGAACTAATTGGCAATTAGGTCTATTAAAACCAATGAAAAATGATCTTGAGATGAAATTATTTGTAATGGATCATTATGAATGAGTGATGGATTAATTCGTTTGGTCTCAGATATAATTTTGTTTATTTGCTTCAATTTTACAATTCATTTTATTTACAGAGTTTCTAGAAGTAATAGTTGATAATTATTAAAAGGATAGCTTTAATTATTTGACCTCTAGAGGATTTCACCATCTGGTCACATTGGGCACTTGTACATTTCTTTGAGTAACTAACTAGTTACACTGGGATAAATCAGGTTAATAGGAAAATAAGTAAACTTTTTTTTTGATATGGGTGAAAAATTACACTCAAATGTTAATTCTTTTAGTTGTAAATATGATAAAGCAATGCCAAGACTAATTTTTTAAATCAAAAAATGATTAAAATGAGGTTAAAATATTTTAAGTACTTTTTATTATAGGTACTTTTTTTATTATAATTTTTAAAAGAAACAGAAACAACTTTTGAATTTTCATAAATTTTGTGTTGATGTTAATGTATATGTATAAAACGATGATTTCTTGGTAACAGAATTAATTATAAGTTTAATCATATCAATAATAAGATAAGCCCTTGCTGCAAATTATGAATTAAAAAAACCTTTAGGTTATAAAATAATTCATATCTAAAGATTATTTTATAATCTAATTTTTTTCATTTAGTAACCACTACTTCTTCAATAAAATTTAATTGAACTTGATCCATTTTTTATATTGGATTTGAGTCTTGCTTATAGCAATTTATATTATTTGCCGTTTTTTTGTAAAAACCCTCTTTTGAAATATACAATGACCCTAACCCTTATGGAATTATTTCAATAAATGTTATTTTATTCTTATTGAAAATTACAACCAAAACCTTTTGACAAAATATAAAAATATTGGTTTATAGTCTAAAATGAAAAATAATTGACAGTGATATTTAAATTAATAGAACAAAAGTAGTATAATAATTTTAAAAAATCTTTTAAAAATTCATTAAAATGTTTATTTTAAAAGAAATGTCATGCTTGCTATTATTAGTGACTTAAATAAAGAGATTAATAATAAGTTTAGAACAAAAGAGTTGCATAGGAACTTTAGACCAATATATAACAGTAATATGTCTTTTTTTCTAAATATTATATAACACTTGGTTTATGTATATATTTTCATTTACATTTTTGTTGAAAGTATCAAAATAAATCTTTTGATCAAACTGAAAAGTCATACATTTACAAATGAAATCAAAACCCTAAAATTGGTATTGCTCTTATTATTCTTTCTAAACTGAAATTTTAACAATTAATTAAGGATTCTTAGAAACTGCTATTTAGCCGAATGAAACAAATTTTATAAATCAGGAAAAACCAAAAAAAAATGTAAAAGTTTAAGTAACATTTTTTTGCATATATTGTCTGATTTCTGAAATTGTTTAAATTTAAAGAAAATATAATTTAAACCTTTCTATTTTTGTTTAATCACAATAGCGCTATTTAACTTTATTTCTTGTATTTTATTCATTGTCAGCGTCAAATAAATTATGTATTATTTGTAATTGATAGTCAAAATCAAATAAGTTTATTTTAGAAGTATTTTTATTGTAAATTTATTACATCTATTTCGAACAATATTATAAAAAGAGTAAGGAGTCACAAATACAATTTGTTACTTCTTATTCCTGCACCTTCAAAAATTCTAACTCCCTTATTTCTTACTTCTTATTTTTACTCTTACGCAATTCCCTGATTGTATATACTTCATTTGTAATATTTGTTATACCCAATTTAAAATGAATTTAAAAGCTATTGTTTAGTATGTAGAAATTTTGAATAATTATAAATATTGTTATAAATATTGTAAATATTGTAAAAAATGTATTAAAATTATTTTAAAGAAATATATATGATTGTATTATTATAGAATAATATTTTTATTATTATTGTATTATTATTATTATTATTATTTTTATTTTTATTGTATTATTATTATTATTATTATTATTTTTATTATTATTATTATTATTATTATTATTATTGTTATTATTATTATTATTATTATTATTATTATTGTTATTATTATTATTTTTATTTTTATTGTATTATTATTATTATTATGATTATGGTTATTATTATTATTATTATTATTATTATTATTATTATTATTATTATTATTGTTATTATTATTATTATTATTATTATTATTATTTTTATTTTTATTGTATTATTATTATTATTATGATTATGGTTATTATTATTATTATTATTATTATTATTATTATTATTGTTATTATTATTATTATTATTATTATTATTATTATTTTTATTATTATTTTTAGTATAAATAATAATAATAGTATTAATAAAACTATGAAGATTAAAAGATAAGAAAATTTTTAACAAATATATCAACGATAAAATGAATAAAAATGATTTATTTATAATGTATTTTCATGTCTTAGGGTTAGGGTTTGGGTTAGGGTTAGGGAATTTTCTGCAGCATGTATTTTTGTGTGAAAAATTTTAATGCATAAAAATAACTGAAATTAATTAAATAATATATGAAATGATAAACTCAAATATTGTAAAAATTTATGCAATTAGTAATTATTTCAATTTCATGTTTATTTCCCACCAAAATTATCCTAGTTTATTTAATGCAATTATTGCACATGAACATGATATTAATTAATATAGCAAAGTTATATTTATTTTCAGAAAAGAATTAAAAATATTTATTGTTAAAAACTATTTGTTAAAATTATTAATAAAAATGATTTAATTATCCCAAACTACCAATAAAAACGTTTGTTTATTAGATTATTAAAGAGTCCTCATTTTCAATGTAGACTATATTTTTCAAAGTACTCCACATAAATTCTTTTGTTAATTTGCATCCGTTAAACTTTGAAACAATTATAAATGCATTGTTGAACACCTGTCAAAAATCTATTTTACTCGGAAGTTCACAATTACAGAGAAAATAAATTTACTATTAGAATTTTTTAAAGAGACCGAAGAATTTGAGTAAAATAAGTTATAAATGTCAATTTAAATTAATTATTTATTTAAATGGTTTTAAAGTGCGCAAAAAATTGTCTATCCTCAGTAATAAATGGTATTGGGATAAAAAAGACTCAAAATGTCTCTCTAAAAGTAAGTAAAATTATTATTTGTCATTAAAATGTATATTTATCATTCAGAAAGGGTAAATTATCATTTTGCAAGTTAATATTATTTCGTACAATAAAGGAGAAATAAAATTTCTTCACGAAAAAAAACAAAAATTAATACAATAAAATAAAATTGGTTATAATTGGTAAATTTCAAATAAAATGGATAAATTACTCAAAACGTTAAATTTGTTAATGAAAGGGGAAATGGATATGAAAAGGGATATTAAAGGGAAATTTTCTAATAAAATATTAATTATTGAATAGAAGTTCATTAAAACAAATAATCATTCTGCAATTAAAAATGATTATAGTGAGTAATTTTATTAATTAAAAAAGAAAGGGTATTAGAGAAAAATCTTTGAATTTCAGTAATAAAATGAAGTGAATAAACTGTTATATAAAAATTGTATTTTTTCATATAACTAAAAAAACAATTATTTTAGAAATATATTTTGCAACATATTTCTACAACGCAGCTGTTAAACAACTTGAGTAAAAAAGATTATACTTATATGCTTGTTAGATAATTATGTGCGGAAATCAAAACAATTTATTAATTTAAATAAAAATTAATTAAACCTTTCTCAAAATGAATGTGGTTAAATCATTTTTATGTTAATTCTTTGATGAGATTATTTATTTTATCATCAAATAAAACTTTTAAAATTAAAATTTATTTTCAAATTCCAGTTTGTTATTATGCTCAAAAATATTACTGTTTCCAGTAAACGGCACGATGAAAATACAGAAATAAAGTTAAATTTTACTTGATTTACTTCACAAATCTAAAAACATTGAACTCTCAGGTTAATAAACAGCACTGATTTTAATTAAAAATCACAACATAATGAAGTTGTTTTAATGAAAAGATCAAACATAAATCAGATTTTCGATATGCTATAGTATTAAAACAATCAACATATTTATTTAATAATATATATTTAACATTTAAGCAATTTAAAAGCAAAAAGTAATAAATTGAAGTAATCAAATTAATTGTCATAGAAACAAATAATTTCAATAAACTCTATATTAATGGTGAAACTTTAGACAGGAAATTTCATACTTCTAAATTCGGTATTTTGTGCAAGTTAGATGAGAACAGTTAATTACTCACGTAAATCATAACAATATCAATTTCTGTCATCAAATATCTCCAAAATACGAAATAAAAAACAGAAAAACAAAAAAAATTATTAATAATTTTGTTTTTAATTTGACTGAAATAAATTAAAACAAAACACTTACTTTTTTTTATTATCGAATGGAAATAATTTGAAATTTAATTGAAAATAAATGAAGTAAATGCAATCGATCAAAATCGAGTCACTTGAAAATGGATTATTAAGAAAATTATTGTTTTAATAAACTGTTTTCTCATTAATCAATATCTCGACGTTGAACAATAATCGATTTGATTAAAACAAAATCGGAAATAATGAAATATTCAAAAAAATATATTACAAAGCTATCAATGAGGACTGGATTTGACAATTTTGTCGGGGGGGTTTTCTTTATTGATTTTCTTATTTATTTATTTAATATTTAATTGTTTAATTGATAATATTGTTTATGTTTTTTGTTAACGGAAAATTAATCTTTTTAAAATTTAGGTTATCGGATTTGTCAATTAACAAGATAAGATTGCTTTTAGCAAAATAGACTAGTTTAAAATTTCAATATTTGTGATATTTGATTGGTTTTTTTTGTTGGAAATTATACGTGAATTTTTATTTTATTTAATTTTTCTTTTGATTCGTGATAATTGAATTAGTAACTGGAAATTTATTGATGTGTTGGGTTTCAAGTTAAACAAATTATTGTCAAATACAAAATACGTTTCAATGAACCCTTTCAATTCATTTGGTGTATTTATTGAGGTTGACAGTTAAAAAATTTTAACTTTAATTAACTTTATTAATAAACTTTATTATTTTATTAATATTTTTTTATTTATTTATTATTTATTATTATTTATTATTCATTTACTTTATTATTATTTATTATTTGCTTACTTTATTATTATTTATTATTTAACTTTATTAATAAATACTTAATTATGCTTTATATTAAAACTAGATAATAAATTATATTAAGACGGAGAAAAAAGTTATGATCAATTTGTTGGATAACATAGCAGTAATAATATTTATTATAAATTCAAATTAATTTTTAAAATTAAAAATTATATATAAATATATTTTTTAAATATTGCATTTATGAATATAAAAACACAGAAATACCTGATTAAATTGAATAATTTAATTAATTGGGGTCAGTTAAGTTCAATCACTGAGGGAGGTTTTTTTTAATTTAAAATCTGTCGATAAAAGCTTACTTAATAAGTCAAAAAATAGCCAATCGACTGATTTTGGCTGCCAATTCCTATGGTTTCTGTGGAAGATATTGAATGGGTTGACCAGGGCAATTACCACTTCAACCAGACCAAGATCATCTACTGGACAAAGTGTTGAAATAAACAGTTTTCTTAGCAAAATCGACACAGGATATAAGTCTTTCCTTTTCTTTAAAGTCGTGATAGAAAAGTCAGTTCTCATATCAGCTGGTAACATTATTTGAAGTCTTCAAAGGTTTTTCATTAATATAAGGCGATTGGAATCATTCAGCTGAGGACCATCTCAAGCGGCTACCTTTGCTGGTGAAATGTCAGTGATGAATCAGACGTTAATCAATGCCAGTTGTTAAATTTATCTGGCTAAATTTTATTGTTTTTTACTGTCATTTGAGACAAAAGAACTACATTATCTTTCATTTATGTCAAAGGCTATGTGATCAAATCCACAGTTAACAACATCCTATTATTTTATTGAGACCTCATGGACTACTACGTCAACCACTTACTGAAATACAGACAAGTCGGCAAAGCCTTTTGGGATTTTGAATGAATAGGTAATTGGTGTTAAAGCGTGATTGTCTTAAAAAACCAGAGCTGCCTAAAAAGATTACTTAGCAGTAATATAAATTAGTGGAGATTTCTTTCAAGGATGTCCATTGTAATATGTTTTGAATATATTTCCAGTAAAATTTATCTTAATTAAACGTCATATTACATTATACATCATCTAATATTTTTAATTTATTTTTTTACAGTTTTTACTTATAAAGTTTACTTAAAACATTTGCTTCCAATAAAACGTGAAAAAGAGTTAAATAGAATTTATTAATTGATGCAATAAAATTAACTGATTTATAATTATTATTCAAAAAATATTAAGATTACATTTCGATGTCAATATCAAATTTTCAAAAAAACAAATTTAACCTTAGAAAGATAATCATATTGTGTAGTACGGAAAAGATACTCATGTGTAAAATTGACGCATGTGTTTTAATTAGCTGCAGGTCTAGGTTTATTAATTTATTTCAATAAATTTTATGTGATTATTTATTTGCACATATATAAGAATAAGAATATAAAAGATAATTTACTTATACTCCTTTATTTATTAAAAAACCAAAAACTTTAAACTTCTTCTATAAATCAACGAAATTCTTTAACACTTACTCTTTCATACGAAAACTTATTTTTTACTACATTAATCTTTTAGTACAAAAGCAACAATTAGCATATCTTATATATATATATATATATATATATATATATATATTAGGAACAAATGGTTATATAAAAATCAGTTACAAACAGCTTTGGCACATATCAATGTTTTTACATATTTTTTTCATTTTTGGCAGGACGCATTATATTTCATAATCGGTCACACTTACCTTATCGACACGTACGCCACACAGCAGCTCGCAGCAACGACTGAGATGTCCTAAACGCACAGCTATGGATTCGCGCTATTTAGAAAGCGAGAGCAATATTTCGCAAATGAATGCGTATATTTTACGCAGACTATCTTTCTAGGATTAAATAAAATTATTTAATTTGCTTTTTCACTACGGATCTGTTTTCATTTAAAATTTATTTATCTTCATCATTTGTTATATTTAACAAAACCTTTTAGCATATTATAATAAATTATGGGAATTGAATTTTTGTATATTTGCTAGTACTTTAAATTTTTACATTTGTTATTTGTAAATTAACTCTTTTACCGGACTAGACACTAATTGGTGTACTCTTAGTTTGTTGCAAACAGTTTCCAATGAATCACACTATTTCTCTTTTACTCCCACTTGTGTCATATCTATCTGTTAGCATTTTCCGCTTACATGAATGTTTTGTGTGGCCACAGCTCTCCAATTAGTGATTAATATTTTATTATTGATGATATTCAGATCGTGTATTTATAAAATATTTGTGAGGGTTTATTATATAAATTAAAAGTACGAAATTTTAAAATACAGAATTTATGGAAATCTATTGTATTTATTAAATTTTATACAGTAATTGTTGTTTTATGTTTTCGCCATCTTTGCTTTGTATTTGTTAAGTGATATTTTATTTATTTTTGTCTCAAATGTTAGTTTATATAATTATTCTTGTAGGAATCTCTGTATTTTATTGTGTAGTATATTTAATCATTTAATATCAATTATTTAAAGTCAAACTTTAATGCATAGGTTCTCTACCAGGGATCTATGGACAAATATATTTAGTGGGACACCTCTGGGGTATATAGAGTATCGTGTAACAAACTATTGTTTTACTAAAACCATAAAAATAATTAATAAAACAGATGGAGGATTGAAAAGTAACTTCATCAAGAATAAAGATATTAGTTTCCAATATTATTATATTCTAATTTAATTACAAAAAAAACATGGAAAAAAAAACCCTGTGTTACTTTTTTAAAAATTATATTTTAAATAAAAATTTTGTAAAAACTTTATATTTCAGTAAAATATTTATTGTATCAAAGTTTAAATCTGGCAAATTATTATTATTATTATTATTATTATTATTATTATTATTATTATTATTATTATTATTATTATTATTATTATTATTATTATTATTATTATTATTATTATTATTATTATTATTATTATTATTATTATTATTATTATTATTATTATTATTATTATTATTATTATTATTATTATTATTATTATTATTATTATTATTATTATTATTAACAATCCAGCAAAACTTATGACTGCCTAATTTTTTATTGTATACATATCAGCAACATTTTGTCGACTATAGCCGTCATTTATGGGAACTTGTTAAGTTGTTTAAAAAGACGTCTGATAAAATATAAATGGTAAAAATCCACTACTATCTTTAAAGGAATGAATGCAAATCTTGTGTATTTTATTTAGTCTATAATGTTGAAAAATTTATCGATTTAAAAAATTAATTATTTATGGAATTCCTGCGTAATTCCAACCCAACATCTCCCTCTGTTCAGTAAATTCCATAAATAACGGTAAAAATATTTAACTCACCATACTTTTGGTCTTGACTCAAACCGAATTTTTCTGTGGATTTATTCTAAAACAATGAAATCGATTTTTAAATCAACATGTTTTACACACAAAAAAAATCTTATGTAAAATTAAACACCAAATGTAAAGTTCTCACCATTTTTTTGGGGGGGAAATAGTTTAAACAGTAAAAAATAAAAATCAATTTTATCGCAATTATTCATACTTATTCATTTATTATCAAATAATTGACCACATGAGCAATCTGATTTATCAATCACTCAGCCAATCAAATGAAAGCACAGAGTCGGTTGAGGAGCTCTTTTTTTACAGAATAAATTAATCATTTACATGTTGATTTGGTTTAGTTTTCATTTTCCCAATTGATTTTTATTTTAATCCATCAAGCACTTGAATGTTTTATTTTTTACTGTCAAACTGTTGTTATGGAGAACATTATTTATATTCAATGGAGTTTTTTTTCATAGTAACGTTTTATTGTGTATTTAGTATAGACATTCCCTTGATATTACTTTCTATTATTGATAATAATTAACCCGTTAATATCAATAATAGCTTATGCAATTAATAGAATTTTTGGATAAAGTTTACGATTTATATATATGAAATGTGGGACCATTACCTAATTGATTTTATTTCACTATTTACACTGTATTTCAATTCATCCATTTAAAAATTGATAGTCATGATACCAGTAGTAATAATAATAATAATTATTATAATTGTGATGTAATCTTATTGGGATATTTGTTTCCACTGATCTATATATTATTTTATATGCAAACCAATAATATTATTGTATATGAATGCATGTGTGTTTGTTTTATTATTCTTGAATGTCCAGGTCTTCAGATTATATTATTGATACTTAGATATACATATAACTGTATTATATATTCTTTCTTCGACGTTAAGTCTCCTTATTTTTTGCAATAATAATAATATTAATAATAATATAATTCAAATAAATTACTAAATCATTTCCGCAGTGTTTATTTAAAAAAAGGAAATATTTTGAATTTAAAATAGATCTTGTTCACTAAAATGTACCAAGTTTTTTTCTATCTTCTTTGATTTAATTTTAAAATCACCTTCAATAAATAGCGACAAAAATCACTAAGATTAAGGACAATTTATTGAAAGTAAATTTAATTAATTTATTTATTTGTCTTTTCATATTTTAATTTGTATTATATAATATTATTTATATAGTTATACTTTTCTTATTTTGCATCCTTGAAAAAGTTTTTTTTAATTAGTTACATCTAATGTTAATAGAATTTTTTATAATAAAATAATTGGAGCGGTATTATGCTTTCATTTCTGTTTTTTGACATGTTCATTCGATTTAGTCAATTGAATAAAATACATATTTGTAACGGAATTCTTTATCAAATATTAATTATAAGTACTTAATAATTAAAGTAATTAATTTCTTGGTGTATGTGATGGTCTTCATATTTAGTTTTATTGTGTATTGTAGTTATTTCCCCCCGCTTGGTGTTCCTTACCCTGCAACTTATTCATTTATTATATTTTTGATTGTTTTTATTTTCTTAAATTGAAATATAAAAAAATCAATACCCCTATAGTGATTAAATTGCTATAGGTAAGAAATTAAAAAAATACGAAATTGAAAATATTGATGTAAAAACAAATAACAGTCAAACAATCAATCAAGAAACAAAGCATTATTTCGAACAAAAATTAAGGATTTAATGATTGCAAACTCAAATTAAAAGATTACCAAAGCCAGACTATCCTCAAATACCGCGTTTCCTTCAAACAAATAATAAGACAACAAAGGATAAAACAATCTTTTAAGTCTAATAAAAAAGAACGATCTAAAGTCGACTTATCATACTGAGATAACGCACATCCTTCAATAAAGAATAAAGAAAAAATAAAATACGACAATTATTATTATTTTTAGTTTTTTGTTGTTTGATAATATACTTTTTAACTAATATTTCAGTAATATTTTTTTTTCTTATTGCAGTTAAAAGTTAACATAAATCAGCATACCAATCACCCCAGACCGTCCATAGCCTGTTCTTTTTAAAGGTGACTTGACTGGGATCTTACATACTTTGTACATCCATAAAATATTAAAACCTTACCAGTGTATGTATGTATGTATGTGTGTTATTACATTTATGAACCTTTAATTAATCAAGTCTCATATTCTATAATTACCATTACATAACAGTTTCTAATATTCTAAAGTGACAATAAGTAAACTAAGATATATTATGGAAATTATAAAATAAATTAAGTAAATATAGTTTAAGAGGCTGTTAAAACTCAAGAGGAAAAGGCAACGAGTAGTGGGATGCGTCACTGCTGGATCGTGTAACCGCTAGGTCAAACCCCCCGGGGGGTAAAACGTTTTTTCTAAGTCTAAAAGTACAAAAATTCGATGAGTCATAATAATTTCTCAAGGTCATTGAAACAAAGACCATGAATCATTCAAGGTCATTTGATGAATCATAAAAATTTCAAGGTCATTGAAACAAAGACCATGACTCATCAAAAAAATTCTCAAAGTCATTCAAAACCTTTCAAGGTCATTCGACTATTCATAATAATTTTTCAAGGTCAGTCAAACAAAGACCATAACTCATCCGAAAATTTCTCAAGGTCATTCAAACATTTTCAAGGTAATATTATTTTTTAAAAAATTTAAATTTAAATTTACTGCTTATTTTTATAAGTAGTGTTTTAGTTTTTATATTTATTATAAAAACTTTTTTATTATTACAACTTTTTATTATTATTATTATTATTATTATTATTATTAATATTATTATTACAATTTTTTTATAATAAACTCCTCTTGCACATGCCCTTGTTACTCATGCACTCGTATTGACCATATCTTTATAAGTCATGTGCGTGTAATGTTTAATAGTATTATTGTTATGTAACAAAGACATTGAAAACATATATATAGTGTTAAATAATATTTACTCTCATAAAATGGCATTTTTATTATTATTAATCTTCTGAATTAAGATACCGGAATTCAGAATTAAATGGAATCAGACCTTTTTAATAATCGATGGACTATTGACAGAAACCTATAATTATTTATTACTACAAAAAATAAATAAATATTTTAAACATCACAATATTCAAATTCTCGTAGAAATTTTCGGTTTCAACAAGTCAATAATGAAATTATTTAGTTGCATATTATTTCTAAATAACATAAATCCTACAGAAATTAATATGCTTAATGTATTCTGGATGTGTATGGATTTCAGGTTTGGGAAATATCGAGATGTTATTCAATCCTACATTGATAATGCAGATAAAATCGAATTAAAAATCAAGGATAAACTGGATGAAATACAAAAACAATATCTTATATGTTCAAGTTGTTTAATTAATAAATTCAATATTTTATATTTGCCATGTGGCCATATTATTATTTGTTCATCGTGTTTTAAAAGCTCTAATAGGTGTGAAAGCTGTGATATAATTATTGATGAGTATCATTTTGTGTATATGTAATAAATGCTATTTTGTTTCTAAAGAAATATTATTCAAGTTACTTTTAACTATTGTGAATGACTCTTTCAAGGTCATGAGTCATAATAATTTTTCAAGGTCATTCAAACAAAGACCATGACTCCTTAAAAAATTCTCAAGGTCATTTATAAAAAGCAACTAATAATAATCAAAAGCATAATAAAATAAGTAAATGTACAATTTTATTTTTTCTATAATATACTAAATTCACATAATTGTTCGTTTGATAAAATGATGATCATTCAGGAGCCAGAATTTCGTTGAATATATCTTGAAATTGCTGTGTTTTTGTAATACTATGACCACTATTAATTGCATCAAGCCCTCTATAGTGTCCATAGGCAAAACTAACATTTTTATCAACCCATGCCCTCTTATCATCGTAGTTGTTTAACGCTATTTTACTATTTTTAAAAGTGAAAAGCTGATGATTCCGGGACGCTATACTAGTCTGAGGTACAGATATAATCTCGTTGTTATTGTAACAATCTAAATATGATTAATTATTTATATTTGTTCCTGCTAATTTTACTCCCTATGCCTTCATAATCGACTTATTTCCCAATAAACGATAACATTTAGGACGCAAGAAAACCCATTCACTATACCCTTCCCCCTTACTCTCATCCTCAAACTTTCCTATAACGGATGCTAGTCGTCTTGAATATAAAGGATGAGAGAGGTCATAATTAGATGTATTTAAAAGGTCATCCGAAATCATCGCTTTTAATAAAATATCTAATTTTAAATTTTTTATCTCCAAAAAGAAGCTGTCCGTATCACCGGCAATTACATTTATATCACAATTATAAATGGTTCTATACTTTTGCAGCTCTATATACTGCAACTGATACATCCGTAGTTTGGATAGATCTAGTACTGATTGTCCGATGTAACTAGGCCTATCCAAACATATTGAATCCTTATTAAGATGCGCGGCAAACAGATTCTTATCAACTTCAATGGTTTTTCTGAATGCCGGTTTTGACGAATGTGTAATTAACTTTTCAAATGAATTACATAGTCCAAATTCATTCGCTTCTTAAGGTTTTCAACGGATTTACCGTACAAGCTGTTATTATATAATTTAAATAAATCTTTATATATCTCGCTGACTGCATTTGCTCGCAAGTCAATATTTTTATCTATATAATTTTTAAAAATAGGTTTCTGTGTAAATTTTATACATCTATGTACATTCACAACAGTTTTGTTGCATCCAAACCAATTCAGCAGTCGCATACTCATCATCTGTCACACCCTCCCATTTAGGAGGCAATTCATAAGTAGTTTCAAGAACATCAAAAGATGCGGCATAATCATAACGAAATATACCTTTAGAATCTATAATAGAACTAGGAAAGGCAGAGGTAGTAAGAGGTAGTGTAGTAAGATAAAGAACAATTTACAAATTGCATACAATCTATAAATCTAACAGCCAAATTTTGTATATGTACAATTAAAGAAATAAATTTTTCAGTTGAGTTAGGGATAATGTCTAAATTCCAAGAAGGAAAACCGTTGAGACCATGTTTTAAAATATGATGCATATCGTAACCTTTTAAATTATGAAACACTATCGGAAGCAACTTATATATTCTACGCGCAAAATTACATTTTCGGCACGCTGCACCAAGATATTTACCTGTAAAGTGACAATGGTCTTTAGCAGGATTTACAATCGGTTTCTTGCAAAGATAGCAAGTTCGACATGATTTAAATTCTCGTTGTTCAGCGAAAGACATAAAACTTATCAACTTTCTCCCTTCAACATCATAATAAGGTAGGACAATTGTGACAGCAATTTCCTCTACTTTTTTAAGAAATAAAGAAATGCAGTCAGGTCCATAAAATTCAAAATATTGTTGTGTTTTTGTGTAGTTATTTAATAGTAAAAGACCTGCTGAACTAGGCATATGAATTTGGTGATGTCTAACATCAGGTGGTAAAACCGACTCGAAATCGGCATAAATTACATAGGGAAGGGTGATGGTTTTAGAATAATTTTCAAATTTTAAATCTTTGTTATCGGGTAATATGTAAAGAGTTGTATCCGTCTGATATTTAGCGCATAGAGCTACATATTTATTAAAGGCATTATCCAGCCTGAAACCATTTAGGCAGTGTGGGCACCATTTGAACTGAACAATTAGGGTTCTGATGACAATTCATTAATTTATTGAGATCACTCACCGCGGTGTAGTGGTTCCTATCACATTTCTCTAATAAAAGCAAATAAATAGGTGTTCCGTCAGTTATCTTTGAACGATGAATTATACTTAAATGAGGGTGATGGAAGACATAACTATCAAGAACCTCGTCAATTTTCACAGTTGGAGTATAAAGAAAGGACATTTATTGCTAAATTTAAACTGTCTTTTTCTTTTCAAATTTGGGGATATTTATTAATTTCATTGGACAATCCGTAATTTCTTCATATACTAAATCGTTTAAAAACTCGGTGTATTTTGCAGGTCTAGTCCGATTTTCTAAAATTAAATCTTTTTTAAGAATTGCCAGAATACTATAAAGCAAGCATTTATCGTCGGTATTTTTAACATTTATAATAGCTTTTTTAGATGCAATAGCAGAAGGAGTCTGAATATATCGATGACCTGATAAACGACTAATTGGGGAAAATTTGGTAAGTATAAAATCTATTTCTAAAATATTGATTAGTCTCCATCCACTGCCTAAATGGGTGAACTTTTCTATTTTTTCATTGAGTTTATTAACACCTTCAGATAAAAATCTATCTGAAAATTTTTTTGCGTTGTTGGAAAAATAACTATCGTGAATTTCCCCATCTTTTTCAAACTGTATTAAAACAGCAAATTGAATTTTAACATCACCCCCCATC
Organism: Schmidtea mediterranea; assembly: GCA_022537955.1. Classification (NCBI taxonomy): domain Eukaryota; kingdom Metazoa; phylum Platyhelminthes; order Tricladida; family Dugesiidae; genus Schmidtea; species Schmidtea mediterranea. The sequence continues at coordinate 236,949,116 of CM039680.1, read as the reverse complement.
TTTCCGATCTCATTAATTAATTTAGAACTGATTCTCTCAGTTAACATTATTTTTATCAGTCGCGCCTCTGATGTATCAAATTTAATTGTTTTCTTTGAGCCGTTTAAATTAATTTGTATTATAGGTTCTAATGAACCACCAACTTGATTAATAGTATTATTTATAATATCTACATTATTTATAATATCTGCATTATTTACAATATCTGTATTATTTATAATATCAGCATTATTAATAATATCAATATCTATATTATTTATAATCTCTACATTATTAAATGATTCGTTATCACTGATTTCAATGACTTCGATTTTTATAAGTTTATTTGGTATTTTAGATGGCCTTTGTTCAGCAGGTCTTTTATTTTTAGTTATTTTTGTTGGCCGTATATTAATTATTATTATTTATAATATTCATAATATTTACATTATTTTTATTACTGATATGAAACAGATCCTTTTTATTTATTTTAAATGAATCTAAATTGTAATTGTGAATGTTATAAAAAGCTTTGTATTTTATGGACTGGGATTTTTTGCATACAGGACAAATAAAAACCTGATGCAATTAAATCTATGGATATAGTATTGTTTCATTTTTTGGCGAAATACTTCACCATGATTCTTTGAGATCATGCAATATTTTTGGTAAAATTTACCTGATAAAATAATAATAAATTAAATAACTTGTATAAAAATAAAATATAATTATTTTACAATATTTCATAAAATTATCTTTCATTATTATACAAGTCTATAACATAAAGACTTGTATAATAATAAATGATAATTCTTATATAGCCAAATGTATTTTACATGGCTTTGCACTTGTTTTGCATAATTATTGCAACATTCGCGAATCATTCATTACTATGCAAGTTTATAACATAAAGACCTATATAATAATAAATGTTTCAAATTATAGGGTGAATAGCTACATGCGTACTGTAGACTATTATTATTATTATTATTATTAAAAGATAACGCCAATAAAAAACTTTTCGTACGATATATTTTGATAGCATAACTATCCTCTTCAGGTACTCAAAACAAACTCAAAATAATCTGAATTAACATTTAATTAAACAAATTATTTTTTATTAATTTAATTTTGTAATAAATAAATATTTATAAAATATATTCAAATTTTTATTAGCGTTATCTTTTAATTAAATAGTTGCCAAATTTATTTAATTATTTATTTATAAATTATTATCATTAGTTGCTTTTATATAAAGCGTTATAAAACATGTTCACAATAGTTAAAAGTAACTTGAATAATATTTCTTTAGAAACAAAATAGCATTTATTACATATACACAAAATGATACTCATCAATAATTATATCACAGCTTTCACACCTATTAGAGCTTTTGAAACACGATGAACAAATAATAATATGGCCACATGGCAAATATAAAATATTGAATTTATTAATTAAACAACTTGAACATATAAGATATTGTTTTTGTATTTCATCCAGTTTATCCTTGATTTTTAATTCGATTTTATCTGCATTATCAATGTAGGATTGAATAACATCTCGATATTTCCCAAACCTGAAATCCATACACATCCAGAATACATTATGCATATTAATTTCTGTAGGATTTATGTTATTTAGAAATAATATGCAACTAAATAATTTCATTATTGACTTGTTGAAACCGAAAATTTCTACGAGAATTTGAATATTGTGATGTTTAAAATATTTATTTATTTTTTGTAGTAATAAATAATTATAGGTTTCTGTCAATAGTCCACCGATTATTAAAAAGGTCTGATTCCATTTAATTCTGAATTCCGGTATCTTAATTCAGAAGATTAATAATAATAAAATAAACCTCTGTATGATTTAAGGGTGATTCGAAAATATCTAATGCCATTTTATGAGAGTAAATATTATTTAACACTATATATATGTTTTCAATGTCTTTGTTACATATCAATAATACTATTAAACATTACACGCACATGACTTATAAAGATATGGTCAATAGGAGTGCATGAGTAACAAGGGCATGTGCAAGAGGAGTTTATAATAAAAAAATTGTAATAATAATATTAATAATAATAAAAATATTAATAGTTAAAACATTAGTTATAAAAATAAGTAATAGAATAAAAAATTTAAATTTAAAAATATTAATAATTAAAACACTACTTATAAAAATAAGAAGTGATTTTAAATTTAAAATTTTTTAAAAAACAATATGACCTTGAAAATTTTTTGAATGACCTTGAGAACATTTTGAATGACCTTGAGAAAGTTTTTAATGACCTTGAGAAAGTTTTTAATGACCTTGAGAATTTTTGCATGAGTCATGGTCTTTGTTTCAATGACCTTGAATGAGTCATTGTCTTTGTTTCAATGACCTTGAATGAGTCATTGTCTTTGTTTCAATGATCTTGAATGAGTCATTGTCTTTGTCTTAAAACTTTTTGTACTTTTAGACTTAGAAAAAATCTTTTTCCCCCCTGGGGGTTGATCTAGCGATGACACATCCCACTACTGCAATATGTAAACTATTAGTGACTAAATGGATCCTATATTTTGGTTCGCCAAACACATGTAATTAGCTCAAAATGAATCTAAAGAGGTTTAACTTACAACAGACATAATATTAGTTTAAGTTTTCAAAGGCCTTATCATCATAAAATTCGTTTGTAAAAAAGCACTTACTCAGATAGAATATACATTAAATACGGCAGTTCAGAGAAATATGAAATATGCTCCAGTAGATCTAAATCCCAGAGGATACATTTTGGATTATATTGAAAATTTAAGTGGAAAACAGCAAAATATACAACAAGAAGTAAGAGAATATTAGTTAATAACTTTATTCATAATGAGCATGACAGTCAATACAAATGATAAAAAAATACATGAAATTAGCTTTCAGATTATAGATACAATAGGGACTAGACTTATTTGAAATATAAAATGATTAAAATCTATTTAAGCGAGGGGAATATAAATGCTTAATAATTATGTGTGTTTTGTTACATTAAGGAACCACTGATAACATAATAATAAAAATAATTTGAATTATATTTTTTATATTTTATTAAGCTCATATTTGTAAAGCCTTTGAGAAAAATTTAATTTATTTTTCTTTCGACTATAGATCAAAAATTGATACTCTACAAATTTTTGGTAGTGTTTCTATGAACTTCCAATTTAGTTTTGAAAATAACGAGCTCCTTTTATTTATTTATTAATTTTTGTTTTAAGCGATAAATAGTAATATAGAATATTTTTTCAAGTAAACCTCAAATTTTGAGAACGAATTTTTAACGTTACTCTTTGAAACATTATAAATATATTTAAATGAAAAAAAGATGGGAAAAAACGATAAAAAATGTTTGAGAATTTTGGTACTTAATTTATACTTTCTTCGTGTTTTTTATTGTAAATTAAATATTTATTGAAATTTTGAAGTTATAATAATTATTACTTTTTTCTATTGAAAATCTTTAGGAGATATTTTTAAAAATAATTTATAGAAATAGTAATCACATTTTTTAGCAATAATATCAGAAAATAATTTCGAAATTAATTTTCTTTCTTTCATATACTTATCGCTTTCGATGAAAACAATTAATTTTCTTGAATATAAAAAATACAATTTACCCGCAAGACCTTGATTTAATAATAGTGCGGATAATAAGATGTGAAATTAAATATTAGCCCCATTGTCATTTATTAAATATTTCTTTTTACTGTTTGAGAATTAGATAATTAGCACAAGTAAATACCAAAAAATGTTTGGTAATTGAAACAAACACTTAAAAATATAACAAATTTTTTATATATTCTTTATATAAATTATTTAAAGGTAAATATTATTGAAATTAGAAAATCTTTCTCTAAAAAATGGTCTATGTTCAACATTTTAAAATATTTATGGTAATTGAAAACAATTTTAAGGAAAAAAAAATAACTTTTGATATGTTATAGACTCAACAATGTAGAGCATCATACGACTAGTATTTTTCATTAAGGAACTATTTAAATCATTTAATAAAAGGTTCTGTAGTTTTAATTTTTTTATAAGTGTTGTCTTTGTTAATCATATTAGTCTGAAAAATTGAGTATTAAGCCCATTTGATATTTTAATTTTGTTTAAATGGAATGACGTTTATATTATTTTTATTTATTTGTTTTGTTCTTCACTAAAAAAGTTTAAAAAATTAAAAGTTTCAATAAAAATACGATAAATAGACCATTAAACTTGAACTAAATTGGAATATAGATTAAAAGTTGTTTAAATTGCATAATTAATTAAAATGTAGTCAAATATAACAAAAGAGGAGTTTTAATGAAATTATTGTTGAAAATGTAGAAATATGTAAGTTAAAAATTATGTAATATTAAAATTCTTTAAATTGAAACTAGTAAAGCATCACAGAGTTAATAGTCAACCTGGGGTGGAATAATAGTTAATTTTTTTAAATTAAATTTTTAAATAAATAATAATTAAAATAATGATTTTTAAAGATAATAATTAAAGTTAAAATTTTAAGTTAAAGAAAATTTATTTTGATGTATTAGGTATATATTTTTTTAATGAAATGATAAATATTAATTTAACAATATTAATATTAATCAGAATAATATTTATAATAATAAAAAATATTATTAATTAGAAATTATAATGTATTCAAGTTACAGTTGATAGGTAAAAAGATTATAGTGATATAAACTGTTGAGGATACCAAAATAATATAAAACAAATATTATTAAATGCTTAAAATGATACAGGAAAAGGATGAAAAAGGTGTGCTACTTTTAATACTCCAGATAAACCGTTCCTATATCAATCATCGTATAATCAGACCAGTGAAATATTTAAACTTGCTAATCGTGATTCCCCACCGTTCATCTAGTTACCTTCGATAACAAATACTTCTTTTAATCGAGATAATGTTAACTCTTTAGTAAACTATGATTACCGGCTTGTAAAACTATTTCTTCTTCAATATAAAATTGGCCTTGTGCATATGAATAATTAATAAGGGGCCCGAAATTAGCACAGACCTTTTATGGATGCCTCGTTGAACTCACGGTGTGTCCGCTCATCAATAATTTTAGTAACAGAGCTCAAGTTTTATGAACCACCAACTACTCATAACACGCTCTCAATATTCTCTAGTAATGTGTGTCGAGTGGTAAGCTATAATAACTGTATGGGATTACTTTATAAACAGCTGTAGGGTTGGAAACTAAGCTTTTGCCGAATTATGAATGGTTATATCTATGTGTATAGTAAATCAGTGTTCTTCTATGTATTAATACAATAATTTTACTTTATAATTACTTCTAAAACATGGCGATAAATAATGTTCAGGTATATATTTATTGTAAAGAAACAAAAAATAACATTTAATGGATATAATGCGTTTTATCGGTATACAATAATTTGCAATTTTATTTCAATTTTTCAATTACACCAATGAATTTTGACAAAAAAGAAGTTTGGACAATTCCCTGCCTCATACCACTGTGGTCACTACCAAAGTAGTGGGATGTGTCACCGCTAGATCAATCCCCTCGGGGGGTAAATCGTTTTTTCTAAGTCTAAAAGGTACAAAAAATTTTTTTAAGAAAAAGACCATGACTCATTCAGGGTCATTCGATGAGCCATAATAATTTTCCAAGGTCATTGAAACAAAGACCATGACTCATCAAAACTTCTCAAGGTTATTGGATGGCTCATCATATTTTTCAAGGTCATTCAAAATTTCTCAAGGTCATATTATTTTTTAAAAATTTAAAATTACTACTTCTAAAAATAAGTAGTGTTTTAACTATTACTTATTTTATTATTATTATTATTTTCATTATTTTTATTATTATTATTTTAATTATTATTATTTTTATTTCATTATTTATTTTATATTATTATTATTATCATTATTGTTAATATTATTAATATGATTATTATTATTACTTATTTTTTTAATATGATTTTTATTTTTATTATTATTACTTATTTTTATTTTTAATATGATTTTTAATATGGTTTTAATATGATTATCATTACTTATTATTATTATTATTATAAGTTCACGTTTTATTATTATTAATATTATTATTAATATATAATAAAAACAAAACAACTACATAAAACTTTTATTATAAAGAAATAATTTTATTATTATTATTAAGAATTTGATTATATAGTATGATTACTTATTATTATTATTTTTATTATTATTAATATTAATATGATTAATAATATGATTAATTAGTATGAATACTTATTTTTATTATTATTTTTTTTATTATTATTATTATTATTATTATTTTATTATTATTATTGTCAAGGTCATTGGATGACTCATCATATTTTTTTCAAGGTCATTTAAAAGTAGGTCTAGGTCATTCAAATTTTCACAGAGCCATTGTATTTTTAAACATTTTTTAATATAAATTTACTACTTATTTTTATAAGTATTGTTTTTTCAATATTATTATTTTATTATTATTTTTACTATTAATATTACAAGTTAATATAATTTACTACTTATTTTTATAAGTAATGTTTTAATATTTTTTTAATTTTAATTTTATTATTATTATTTTCAAGGTCATTGGATGAGTTATAATATTTTTCAAGGTCATTTAAAAGTAGGTCAAGGTCATAGTATTTTTAAACATTTTTTATTTTAATATACTGCTTATTTTTTATAAGTAGTGTTTTAATGTTTTTTAATTTTTATTCTATTATTATTATTATTTTTATTATTATCATTATCACTAAAATTATGATTACAATTTTTTATTATTATAATTTTCATTATTATTTATATAAATTTTCAACAAAGTATATAAAATTAATATTGAATAGAAAAAGTTTGTTTAATTGTGGTTCATAGTAGACATGGATAGAACAATTGTAAATGTTTGTAAAAATTTAAAGAAAAATTCTATATTTTTAAGAAAATATGTGCAAATAAATATCAAAACTAAGTATGGCTTAAATGTGTGTGTTAAACCATCGATATGTTACAGTGTTTATGGAAAAACTTTAATGAAAATATGTGTTATTTTTCAAAAGTTTATGAAATATTTATTTAATGGCTAATAATGTGTATGTGTTAAATCATAAAAATAGTTCAATATTTATGTAAAGTTTGAGATTGTTAAGAAAATGTATATAATTTATGATACACACGTGTTTTTTGATTGAAATATGTGTGTTTGTTTTACCGATATAAGAAAAACTATGGACAATTTTTAAGAAAATACACGTAACTTATGATTATCATGGGATTAGAATTTGATTAAAGTTGTGAGAAATTTGTTAAATTTGAAATAAAACTGATTAATTGTAAATAATGTTATTACTTTGAAGAAATTTTAAAATAAGACCTTCAGCAAATTGGTAAGAAAATAGTACTTATTGAGTAATACTTATTAAAATTACCAAAGTTTTATAATTTTTGACAAGTCTTGATAGATCTTTAATAAAATTTGTTAGTACTTTGAATGAGAATTTAAAAAAAAAAGTTTCAACACAGTAGCAAATCGTAAAGAAACTAGTACTTATCAGTTAATTAACTAAGTTGTAAAATAATTGAAAAAATTTGTTAGATTTTTTAAAATTTTAAGATTGTTAGGTAATTGTTCTAGGTACTTGTTGAATGAAAATTAATGTATTTTATCAACAGCTCATAGTTTTTAATCGTACAATTTCTCTTCATTCCTGGAAATAATCGTAAATATTTAAATTATTCAGAAAATTGTCAATAACAACATAAGTAATGGGTAACATAAATTTTTTAAATACTAATCAATTTTAGTTTTTAATTAAATTACAAATATAATAATAAAATCAAATAAATACTTGAATACATGAATCGAAAAATTTCTTAGAACTGAACACGTATCGTATATTTTATTCAGATTCCAATAATATCATTAAAATTAAACAAAATCTTATTGTTATATTTTGATAACCCTTAAGTCAATGAAAATGTATCGATTTCACTAAGTATCCATCTTTTGACATTGATATCCAACCGAATAAAACCCCCTAAAAATATCATAAACTCCCCCTCTTAACCTATCGTTTCACCCTAATATAAAATTTACTCTCAACCAATCATTTCTCTTTAAATGACAATAATCCCGGCTATATTCATTATTTTCATAAAAATCACCGACTTATATCGATTTTCAACCGAATAAATTTCTTGAAATTGCCTTACAATAGAATTCATCTCATGACCAATCATTTCCCCTTAAAAGATCATAAATTCTCTTCTTAACAAATCATTTCTCTTTAAATGACAATATTTCCACTTTTTACACACATATTGATATCTATCTGAACAAATCCCCTAAAAATATTATAAATTCCTCATCTATATTCTCCATTTAGAAAATATATACCCTTTGAACACAGATATTCAACCAACTCAACCCCTTAAAATGACATCAAACTTGTTCTTAATCGATTATTTCCTTAAAATATCATAAAATTTACTCTTAACCATTCATTTCCATTGAAATAACATTTTCCCCCAATGCACAAATAATATACATATTTTTGGTAATAACCTACAAGGTAAAATTTCTTTAGAAATCTATGTTTAACCGACTCTACTCCTTAAAAATCCATCATTCGAATCATATTTACTATATGTATTCAACCAATCAGATTTCCCTTAAAATTATCATAAAAATCTGAATTTTACCAATAAAAATAAATTTTCTTTAAAGTATTACAAAATTGTTATCGATACCCATCATTTTCCATCGAAAATCACCACAATTTTGTTCTGGCAACAATTTCAAGCAATTAAAAAATTCATCAAAAATGACTTTAATCGAATAAAATCTATGTTTTCCAAATAAATTATATTATTGTAAAATCACAAAATATATATCATATTGCTCATTAAAATTAATCAGTAAATCAAGTATAAATTCAATAAAAATTACCAGTCAACCATTAGAGATAATTCAATGATTTTCATAAGTATACTGATAACCACACTGAGCATCCCCTTAAAAATCTCTAAATTATACTACTTTTGTGATTGATATCCATGAAATCAATATTAGAATTGAAAATGAAAGTAATTATTGATCCCCTTTTTTACACTGTAAAATCAATTAAAATTTTAGGTTTTACTAAAATATTTTTTAAAATTAACTGATTTAATCAACTATTTAAATAGAACATAAAATTATAATTAAAATATCATTTACTATTCAAAATCTATCAGTCAAATTGGATTCTAATTGGTAAATAATTATCTTAAATAGATGTTTCATAAACATTTTGATCATAAATTTAACTTTTATTTAAAATAATCCTAAAATCAAGTGAAATCTAATAAATTAAGAAGAAAAAATTAATTGTTTCTAAAATTATAGATTTACCCTAATTTCTTCAATAATTTCATTAAAAACAAAATCAAACCCTAAATCCATTAAAATTCAAAAGAAAACCATAAAATTCACAAAGATGATTAAAATTTACTAAAATAAATACCTCGTAAAACTAGATATTACTTAAATTATCATAAAATTTCCCTAAAAGCTCTAATTGATTTACATAGCCTAAAATTATTTTGTTTTTGTCGAGTACAACCTAATCTATTGAGATGTGTCACCGCTAGATCAACTCCCCATGGGGGGGGGGGTAAATCGTTTTTTTCTAAGTCTAAAAGTACAAAAAATTTTTAAGACAAAGACAATGACTCATTCAAGGTCATTCGATGAGTCATGATAATTTTCCAAGGTTATTCAAACAAAGACCAAGACTCATCAAAAATTTCTCAAGGTCATTCAAAGTTTTTCAAGGTCATACTATTTTTTAAAAATTTTAAATTTATAATTACTACTTATAAAAATAAGTAGTGTTTTAATTATTAATATTTTTTAATTTTATTCTATTACTTATTTTTATAAGTTTTAACTATTACTTATTTTATTATTATTATTAATATTATTATTATTAATATTATTATTATTATTATTATTATTAATATTATTATTATTTTTATTATTATTATTATTAATATATAATAAAACCAAGACATATACAACAAAAAGTTTTATTATTAATAGTATTATTATTATTATTATTATTATTATTATTATTAATATATAATAAAAACCAAGACATATACAACAAAAACTTTTATTATAAAGAAATAATTCTACTATAGTAATATTGTCGAAGAGCTTTATTCAAAGCCCATTCCACATTCCTCCGATATCGGGCAGCGCACCAATGACATCCATCACCACATGGATATGCAGGTTCCATATCTTTTGACAAATTGTTTTGTTCGAAATACCATAGGAACTCATCAATTACTGTAAATATCTATATTGATGTATGATTGAATATCAAGTCTGGAATTATTGATGCTGCCTTATCCATAATATCATGTATTTCAGGATAATAGAATTCCAGACGTTCTTTAATAACTTTAAAATAATCATCTAAAAAACAAGTAATAATAATAATAATAATAATAATAATAATAAATTACCATAATGTTTAATTTCATTCATAGCTTGAACCGCGCTTGGTACATCCATTATAATGATAAAAATTGAAATAACAATTACTTTTATACTAATTTAAACCAATGAGAAGTTAAACACACAAATATTTAGCTATAAACAATAATTATTAATTTATACAGATTTGAAAATGATTAAAGAAATTTTAATAATATTATTAGTTTTTAATATGGTCAACTCAATTGTTGTAACCGTTCAAGGTAAAAATTCAACAAGATGTGTATGTCCTGATACAGCAGTATTGATGGATATTTTGTATATGATAGATAGGCCTAGATATTTGAAAACTCCAGTCAAAAGATTATCGGAAAGAATGAGTAATTTAGAATTCCAATTTGAACACACATATGAGACTTTAAAAAGAGCTAAAAAAGAATTATATGATGATATTATAAAAGAAAGAATACATTCCAATCAATATTTAGTTATATGTTCGATGAAAATAATAAATGGATGCGAATAATAGTAGGATTAATGTATATGAAACACTTGATATTAAAATCTGGATCCGACTATGAAAATTATTTCCAATGGTCTATAGAAGTAAATTACTTTATATTGTTAATAATTTATCATTATTTAGGTGATAAAAACAAAAATTGATCCGTGGGTAGAAACAAACGGTGGATGGTCAGCGATTATTCAAGTTGCCGCAGAAGCCAAACGTTCAGATATTTGTATTGCAAATTGCAAATTTTTATTAAAAATATTAACTGGAGCTTCGGTTTTATATATATGTAATAAAGTTTATCATAAATTTTAATAAATATTTCTTTGTTATTATTATTATTAATAAAAAACTACATTTTTAAAGATTTATTGATTATTACATGTACATCCTTCATCACCACAATATTCTGTCATTATATTTTCTATAACATGATCAACACAGGTCTTAAATTCGGTAGGCTCAACTTCATCATTGATAATTTCGGTATCTGCAGTATCTTCAGTATCATTAATAATTTCAGTATCATTAATAATTTCAGTATCATTATTAATTTCATTATCAATTTCTCCATCGTCACTCTGACATTCAGAATCACAACATGAATCTTCTTTACTCAATGCTTCAACTAGAGTCAACATATCTCTAATTTTTACACCGGTTATTTCTTCGAGTTTATCAAACAAAAAGTTTATTAAATATTCTAAACAAAAATTAATTAATTATTTTATATTTTGAATTTTACCTTTTTCAGACATCATTTTAAAACTATTTTAAAACTAATTATAATTTTGTTTATAGAATAACAAAGAAAACATTAATACATTTATTAAACACTAAACATTAAAATATACATTAAAATAATTGTGAAAGTCTAGCAGTAACAATTTTCCAGATTGGAGAAAGCACATCATTTTGATCAGCTTTATATCCTTGGATTGCTATTGTTAAATACCAGTTTTCCTGTTCTTTGAAACCTATTTCTGTAAATGCATCATAATATCTGGTATATTGACTGGTGAAGAAAGCATTTTCATTGCATTTTAAATTGGAGTTGATCTTTTTGTAAACCGTATCAATATCCTTGATATCTATCATTGAGAGAGTCCCAGCGAGAGATTGAAATTGAGTTTTATTGAGTTTGACTGGATTTGCCAATTGCATATTGATAGGTTCCTTTAAAAAATACATTTTATAATTGTGGAACATCTGAACTGGTTGGACATTGATAGCACTTATTTTCTTGGTCATGTTTGATTTATGATCTTTAAAAGGTGGTGACGAGCTTTTATACTCTTGACAGATACTGATTAACCAATCAGAATAATGCATATTTCTATTATTAATTATAACAAAGGCAGTGCATGATTAGTGCATGATACATACACAAAACTGAAAGAAGAAAATCCATCTATTGAGTTTGTATATGATTTTACATACATCAAAATTTCTCATCTATATAAAATTGCTTTATATGATTATTATTAATATCATGTTTTATTATTATTATTATTATTATTCTATTATTATTCTATTATTATTGTTGCCATCAAATAAAACTATAATAAATAAAAATATTATCAAAAAAAAAAATAAAACAAAACAAAAATCAAAGTTCTAAACATTCATTTTTTGTAAGTTTCTTACCGAGTTTGTTATATTCCACTCAACATATCGCTAATACCGAAAATTGCAGCAACTGAAACCCAGAATACAACCCGTTTCCATTTCCTTCACCATGCGGTTGCTTTTATTATCCCAAAGAGCTTGCCTAATCAGCTCGGAAATCATAATTTCTGATTCTTCATATATTGCCGGTTCGATCATTGCTGGCTCCTTGATATTCAAAATTTCCTTCATTTAAGGATAATAATAAATAATTAGTAGGTAGATGTGTGCCATCTGGCGCACTTTTTGGTACCCCCCCCCCCTTAACAAAAACAAAACAAACTAAAATATAATGTAAACACAAAAAAAAATACAAAATAATGAATAAGAACAAGAACGTATATAGGTATACATTTATTAATTTAATGAACAGTTGACTGAGCTGTTGGATGATCGGTTTGATAGGCTGTTGGATGTGCTGTTGGATGTGCTGTTGGATAATCATGTGGAAAATTATTATTTCTATTCATTGTCAGTCTCAATCATATAATGACCGTATGCCAGGCTTACATTCTTTTCTACCCAAACCCTTTTATCCTCTTTGTTTGTTAGTGCAACCTTTGAAGTTTTAAAACTATAAAGTTGGTGATTGTTTGTACCAATACGAAATTGAGGTACAGAAAATGTGGAGTTTTTCTCGTAACAGTCCTTATAAGATTTATGAGTTAACGTTGTGTCCTTCAATGTGACTCCCTTAGCTTTTAGGCATTTTGATTTTCCTAGTAAACTATAGCATTTGGGTCTAAGGAATACCCATTCATCATAACCTTCTCCCTTACTTTCGTCCTTAAATTTTCCAATGACCGAATCAAGTTTTTTAGAATAAAGTGGATGAGTAGATGGATAATTAGATGTATCCAAAAGATTATCCTTAACCATTTCAGACAAAAGAATATCTAGTTTACAATTTTTAATCTCCAAGAAAAAAGAGTCTGTATCTCCAGCGACTATATTAATCTCACAATTAAATTGTCGTCGGTATTTTTCCAAGTCCTTATACTGTAGCTCGTACATTCGAAGTTTGGACAAATCAAGTACCGATTGTCCTATATAACTTGGTCGATCTAAACATACTGAGTCTGGATTTAACAAAGCAGCAATTAGATCATCAGCAATTTTGATACTTCTTTGAAAAGTTGGTTTAGAAGCATATGTAAAAAACATAGGGGGAGGGGGGGATATGTAATAGCGGATTAAATTTCGGATTATCTTGATTACATAATGATGTAATCAAGATAATTAATTTTTGTGTGTATTTTAATTAATTTTTTTTTGTTCCAGTGTGCCACTAACTAACTTCTCATCAGTTTATTTTATATCTATACATTTATTTTCTTTGAAATTTAAATGTAATTTTTTTTTAAACTAAATTATGAAAAGATAAAAATGAAAGAAAAATTTTAAGAAATAAATTTACACTGAATAAATTTAAAATTAAATTTTATAAACTCAAGCAAACAAAAGTCGGTCAAATGCGAAATTTGAATTAATTTAAGCAATACATTTTAAAATTTGAATAAACTAACAAAAACTACACGTATATTAAGTATTAAGGCTTGACATAATTCAAAATGAAATCAATAAAATAAACAGTAAAACTAGAAAAAATCAATGAAAAATAAAACGAAACAAAAACATAATAGAATTGTAAAATTAATGAAACTTAATCAAAATATAAAATTATTTTCAGGGAAAACGTATAAAATTGAACAATAAATCTTGAAACTAACACTGATATAATAATAAAATTTTAGCGAAGAACCCTAGAGAAAGTTAAAATTGAAAAAACTCTCTAATTAAAATTAATTTATTTGGATAAATGTGAAATTTGAGTCATGTACACAATCGAGTTGTATGGGAAGCCCAGGAAAATATTAAAATGAATTTATTTAAATTTTCGAAAAGTGTCGAGTACGATGCCGAACAATTGTTTTATTTTGGAATTGATTATATCAGAACTTTGGGATCATTGGTGTAAACTAATTGAAATATTTTTTTTTTCGAGAATATATAAAAACTGAGCTATGTAGAAGCTAATTGTCATTGTGCCAAAGAAACGTTAACGAGTACAAGTCAAATAACAAACAATCTAAAGGTTGGTAATAATAAAAAGAAAAGAACATACATATTAAAATAAAAATATTTGAGTTCGGAAAAGGTAATTTCTCTCAGGGTTACTTACACCCATCAAGTAATTAGTTAACGAGAAAAAAAAAACTGAAAATAGTTTGAGTTTTGTGTTGAAAATCAATAAACTTCATCCCGTTTGTACTTTTATTTAATACAGCGAACCACGAGGAGTCAGAAATTAACTGACTTGTTAAATAATAATAATCCAACGAACAATTTGATTTTAACATTGTTTTTAATAGAAAATTTTGGAACTTATTCTAAGAATTTATTGAGAAATATTTCGTGAACTATAAATTAAATGCTTTAAGCTGAAATTTTTTTTTTTGATAAGTTGTAAATAATGATTTATTTTTAAAATTAAATTTAGCTCTTCGTATAATTTATTTTTAGAACAGAATTATTAAAATTTGACAGACGTTTAACACTGGAAACTTTATTTTAAAGTAGATTTTTAAGACTTGACAATTAAATAATAACTTTTGAAAATGAAATTAAATCAATGACTTCTAAATTTAACATTTTTTTTTATCAGAGTTTTAAGTATTAAAAATAATGTAATAGATATAGGGTCAACAAATATAAATCTGATTTACTTAAGTCGTAAATTATTATTATTATTTATTGAAGCCATTAAGTGAATAAATACATGAGTTATAGGGCAAAATTAAAAAATTTGATTGACATCGTGAAAAAAAAATGTATCAGATTAAAATTAAACAGACATTTTCATGTAAACATATTTCTACACAATGAACCAGTGTTTAACTTAAATAATTCTGTTAAGATTCTTAATAAAATTACCTAAAATTTACAATTAAAATAATTATTGTATATGATTGAAAATTTGAATTTTCGTAGTTGTACACAAGTGATTTATTTAATTCAATCAGTTGAATTCATCTTATTTTATTGTCAATGAAGAACTTTCTCAAATTAAAAAATTTTTATAAGCAATTACGTAAGTAATATATTTACATTAGTACTTGTACTTTCGAATTTTATTCTGTGTATAATAAGGTTATTTTTGCATAAGGTAATTATTCAAAATTATTTTCATTATAAATTGAAATATCAAATATAGTTATTTGACAGGATTTAATTATTAATTCTTTTTATAATAATATAGTAATTAAACTTCAAAAGGATAATTGTTTATTTTACTTTTAACTTCTTTGTAACACAATTTTTAATTATTATTATTTTTCAAAGAAAATTTCAATTTATTTTATCAATTAATTTTTAGTGGTGATACAAATTATTAATATAATACTTAATTAAATATAAATTATAAATTCTTTACACAAAATTAATAGACAATAATTAAATTTTTCATTTTGTAACTTACTCAAACTAATTTATTAAAAAAAAAAAAAAAAATAATAATAATAATAATAACTTTTATGATGTGACTATCATATTTTATTGATTTAACTTGACATGAATCTTTTCCACGTAACTATAGCAACCTATGTTATTAAATTTTATTTTAAAAAATTTAGTTTTCAAATATCTTAGTTACATGTTATTCAATTAATTTCTTTGTAGGGAATCAACAAATAACTTATTGCATATGTATGTATTTTTGAAAAATTAATCGATGAGAAATAAATCAATAAGTATTTTCATTTTGTACTTTACTCAAAATAATTTATTAAAAAGTTAATTTCCCGATGTGACCATCATATATTATTGATTTATCATGATATTTCTATTTCTATCTTTCTTGATTTTATCAGATTTCAATACAGCCAAAACACTATATATGAAACATAAATTATCCGTATTTTGTACGTTAACTATTGCCTTTTTTCCCATTAGAGCTTTAGGTGTTTGAATATAACTATGTCCAGATAACCTAGATATATTCGAAACTTTGGTTACTTTGAAATTTACTTCTATTATTCGGTTTATTTTCCAACTACTTCCTAATTCTGTTCGTTCAACAATCTTTTCATTTATTTTCTTCATACCCTCATCAAGAAAAGTTGTAGTCACTGAAGCAGCGCGATTTGATATACTAACTACTTTGAGTTCCCCATCTTTTTCAAATTCTACTTGGACTCCAAATTGAACTTTTGAATGTTTCATTTCATTTAATGTAATTTTTAATTTTTCCAAAAGAGAAAATGGAAGAACTATTTCCTTAACATTATATCTTCCGATGTTCACTTTTATAATTCGATGTGAGCGTAGTAAATCATATTCAATTTCTGGTTCAACAATAATGTCACTTAACCCTAGTCCAATTTGTAATTCATCTTTAATAAATATTTTTTCAAGTATTTCAGATTTTATGGTGCTTTTTCGTTTCAAACTGTGTTTAAACAATGATTTTTTATCTGTATAAAATTGAGTCAAGTGATTTTTATGGTCATTATAAAATTTAAGGTACGGGTCAGAGGTTTGGGTCTGGCATACAGGACATATATAATAATTATTCACTTGATAATATCGATTCATTTTATTGTGGCAGTTGTTATCATGGCTTGTAGATTGACAATACTTCGGATAAAGATTACCTGAAACATGAAAAAGTTAAATAATTCTGATTGTAATAACAAAAAACTCACATTTAACATTTACAGTAGAGATATTTTCAAGTTTGGCAAAATTTGTTTCGTAAAATATTCTATCATCTATGTTTTCAATGTGAACATTTAAATCATCTAAATTAAAAATAATTAATAATTTAAATAAAAGTAAAAAATTACCATTTTTATATTCATTTCTTTCATTACTCGATCTTGAATCTTGAATATTAAAAGTATCTAACAGTTAATAATTTAAAAATCATTAAAAATTATCAAAAGATTACTTGTATCATATTTATCAATATGCAAAGTGTCTTGAAGGGTTGTCCTCTTTGACAATACTAAAAAAAAGTAAATTAATAGTTAGTTATATTATACATACACGTACTTTTGGCAACAATACTACTTTTCGATTCTCCGAATTGTCTGAGGTGATGCCCGTGTTTTTGTAAAAACATTGACCATCTACCAGATGTTATTGTGAGACATTCTGGACACACATAACCAAGGAAACCAGCATCATTTATCTTGAAATATGATGATGTAACAAGTTCACAGTAGTGAACATCTTCGTGACTGATAGCTACGCAAAATTTATATGTATAGCAATAATTCACTAAAAAACAAATAGTTAATTAAATATATATAAAAAGTAAACTTACTTATGATAATATTTTAATAATAATTTAATTAATAATTGATTGTTTATACCTCAAAATCATTCGTTTATACTAATTAAAATCGATTGTTTATACTAAAAAATTACATCCAAATTGAAATTTTTAATAAATTTAAATTGAATAAATTATAAATATGTTTGAAAATGAAATTTAATAACATAGGTTGCTATAGTTTCATGAAAATCATTAATGTCAAGAAAATTACAGAATGAAAAATACTTATTGATTTATATCACATCGATTAATTTTTCAAAAAATATATATATATATATATATTTATGCAATAAATTATTAGTTGATTCCTCACAGAGAAATAAAATATAACTAATAGGTTTGAAAACCAAATTTAATAACACAGGTTGCTATAATTAGATGGAAAAGATTAATATCATGATAAATCAATAATATATGATGGTCACATCGGGAAATTAACTTTTTAATAAATTATTTTGAGTAAAGTACAAAATGAAAATACTTATTGATTTATTTCTCATCGATTAATTTTTCAAAAATACATACATATGCAATAAGTTATTTGTTGATTCCCTACAAAGAAATTAATTGAATAACATGTAACTAAGATATTTGAAAACTAAATTTTTTAAAATAAAATTTAATAACATAGGTTGCTATAGTTACGTGGAAAAGATTCATGTCAAGTTAAATCAATAAAATATGATAGTCACATCATAAAAGTTATTATTATTATTATTATTTTTTTTTTTTTTTTTAATAAATTAGTTTGAGTAAGTTACAAAATGAAAAATTTAATTATTGTCTATTAATTTTGTGTAAAGAATTTATAATTTATATTTAATTAAGTATTATATTAATAATTTGTATCACCACTAAAAATTAATTGATAAAATAAATTGAAATTTTCTTTGAAAAATAATAATAATTAAAAATTGTGTTACAAAGAAGTTAAAAGTAAAATAAACAATTATCCTTTTGAAGTTTAATTACTATATTATTATAAAAAGAATTAATAATTAAATCCTGTCAAATAACTATATTTGATATTTCAATTTATAATGAAAATAATTTTGAATAATTACCTTATGCAAAAATAACCTTATTATACACAGAATAAAATTCGAAAGTACAAGTACTAATGTAAATATATTACTTACGTAATTGCTTATAAAAATTTTTTAATTTGAGAAAGTTCTTCATTGACAATAAAATAAGATGAATTCAACTGATTGAATTAAATAAATCACTTGTGTACAACTACGAAAATTCAAATTTTCAATCATATACAATAATTATTTTAATTGTAAATTTTAGGTAATTTTATTAAGAATCTTAACAGAATTATTTAAGTTAAACACTGGTTCATTGTGTAGAAATATGTTTACATGAAAATGTCTGTTTAATTTTAATCTGATACATTTTTTTTTCACGATGTCAATCAAATTTTTTAATTTTGCCCTATAACTCATGTATTTATTCACTTAATGGCTTCAATAAATAATAATAATAATTTACGACTTAAGTAAATCAGATTTATATTTGTTGACCCTATATCTATTACATTATTTTTAATACTTAAAACTCTGATAAAAAAAAATGTTAAATTTAGAAGTCATTGATTTAATTTCATTTTCAAAAGTTATTATTTAATTGTCAAGTCTTAAAAATCTACTTTAAAATAAAGTTTCCAGTGTTAAACGTCTGTCAAATTTTAATAATTCTGTTCTAAAAATAAATTATACGAAGAGCTAAATTTAATTTTAAAAATAAATCATTATTTACAACTTATCAAAAAAAAAAATTTCAGCTTAAAGCATTTAATTTATAGTTCACGAAATATTTCTCAATAAATTCTTAGAATAAGTTCCAAAATTTTCTATTAAAAACAATGTTAAAATCAAATTGTTCGTTGGATTATTATTATTTAACAAGTCAGTTAATTTCTGACTCCTCGTGGTTCGCTGTATTAAATAAAAGTACAAACGGGATGAAGTTTATTGATTTTCAACACAAAACTCAAACTATTTTCAGTTTTTTTTTCTCGTTAACTAATTACTTGATGGGTGTAAGTAACCCTGAGAGAAATTACCTTTTCCGAACTCAAATATTTTTATTTTAATATGTATGTTCTTTTCTTTTTATTATTACCAACCTTTAGATTGTTTGTTATTTGACTTGTACTCGTTAACGTTTCTTTGGCACAATGACAATTAGCTTCTACATAGCTCAGTTTTTATATATTCTCGAAAAAAAAAATATTTCAATTAGTTTACACCAATGATCCCAAAGTTCTGATATAATCAATTCCAAAATAAAACAATTGTTCGGCATCGTACTCGACACTTTTCGAAAATTTAAATAAATTCATTTTAATATTTTCCTGGGCTTCCCATACAACTCGATTGTGTACATGACTCAAATTTCACATTTATCCAAATAAATTAATTTTAATTAGAGAGTTTTTTCAATTTTAACTTTCTCTAGGGTTCTTCGCTAAAATTTTATTATTATATCAGTGTTAGTTTCAAGATTTATTGTTCAATTTTATACGTTTTCCCTGAAAATAATTTTATATTTTGATTAAGTTTCATTAATTTTACAATTCTATTATGTTTTTGTTTCGTTTTATTTTTCATTGATTTTTTCTAGTTTTACTGTTTATTTTATTGATTTCATTTTGAATTATGTCAAGCCTTAATACTTAATATACGTGTAGTTTTTGTTAGTTTATTCAAATTTTAAAATGTATTGCTTAAATTAATTCAAATTTCGCATTTGACCGACTTTTGTTTGCTTGAGTTTATAAAATTTAATTTTAAATTTATTCAGTGTAAATTTATTTCTTAAAATTTTTCTTTCATTTTTATCTTTTCATAATTTAGTTTAAAAAAAAATTACATTTAAATTTCAAAGAAAATAAATGTATAGATATAAAATAAACTGATGAGAAGTTAGTTAGTGGCACACTGGAACAAAAAAAAATTAATTAAAATACACACAAAAATTAATTATCTTGATTACATCATTATGTAATCAAGATAATCCGAAATTTAATCCGCTATTACATATCCCCCCCTCCCCCTATGTTTTTTACATATGCTTCTAAACCAACTTTTCAAAGAAGTATCAAAATTGCTGATGATCTAATTGCTGCTTTGTTAAATCCAGACTCAGTATGTTTAGATCGACCAAGTTATATAGGACAATCGGTACTTGATTTGTCCAAACTTCGAATGTACGAGCTACAGTATAAGGACTTGGAAAAATACCGACGACAATTTAATTGTGAGATTAATATAGTCGCTGGAGATACAGACTCTTTTTTCTTGGAGATTAAAAATTGTAAACTAGATATTCTTTTGTCTGAAATGGTTAAGGATAATCTTTTGGATACATCTAATTATCCATCTACTCATCCACTTTATTCTAAAAAACTTGATTCGGTCATTGGAAAATTTAAGGACGAAAGTAAGGGAGAAGGTTATGATGAATGGGTATTCCTTAGACCCAAATGCTATAGTTTACTAGGAAAATCAAAATGCCTAAAAGCTAAGGGAGTCACATTGAAGGACACAACGTTAACTCATAAATCTTATAAGGACTGTTACGAGAAAAACTCCACATTTTCTGTACCTCAATTTCGTATTGGTACAAACAATCACCAACTTTATAGTTTTAAAACTTCAAAGGTTGCACTAACAAACAAAGAGGATAAAAGGGTTTGGGTAGAAAAGAATGTAAGCCTGGCATACGGTCATTATATGATTGAGACTGACAATGAATAGAAATAATAATTTTCCACATGATTATCCAACAGCACATCCAACAGCACATCCAACAGCCTATCAAACCGATCATCCAACAGCTCAGTCAACTGTTCATTAAATTAATAAATGTATACCTATATACGTTCTTGTTCTTATTCATTATTTTGTATTTTTTTTTGTGTTTACATTATATTTTAGTTTGTTTTGTTTTTGTTAAGGGGGGGTACCAAAAAGTGCGCCAGATGGCACACATCTACCTACTATAATTCGGTCAATTACCATCGGGGCATATGTGTCTAAATAAATAATAAATAAAAGAAAATTAATAATAATAATTTACCATATTGACTGGTATTTTTCTTCTGCATATTTTTCTTCGGTTTAGTATTTTCCATTTTAAAAATGAAATGAAATGAATATGCAAGTTGTTTTAATCAATCATTAGCCAATTAGATGTTGACCAATCCCGTGATTTCATTTTGTATGTCACAAACAATATTTTTGTACTCTAGATTTCGCAACCCTAATATGACTATTTTGCCACTGGCAAACACGTTTTATTCTATATATGTATTTTAATAATCTTTATTCTATATTGTAATTTATTGACGTCTAAAGATTTCTTGCATCCCATGATTCTGCATTTGCCTGATTTGAAAAATATTATAGGATATTTTCCACTTCTATCTACAATTTGCTGGGGTTTACCATTCGGAAACGTCATTTTTGATACATCGAAAGTTATTTTATAATTTATATTTGATAACATAATTATTCAATAAAGAAATATTAATCTATATATATATATGATTTTTAGAAAGAGTTCATTAAATCATATAATATAAACAAAAACCTATAATTATACAAATTAATAATGGAATTAAGAAATGATGCTGTATATAAAATCGTCGGCCCAAGTGGTAGTGGTAAAACTATGTTTGTGTGTAAATTACTGAAATCTAATTTATTTCAAACAAGATTCAATAAGATTTATTGGCATAGAGGTGCAGATGAAGAACATGGATTAACTCAAGATAATTTCTGTAAATTGAAAAACATGAAAATAGTAAATGGTTTCGATAAAAACTGGTCAAGTCGATTAAGGAAAAGTGATGTCATCATTATTGATGATTTGTATCAGCAAGCTAATAAAGAAAAGGATTTTAATAATTTATTCACAAAAATCAGTAGACATGTTGGTGTTACTGTGATCTTTATTACTCAAAATCTATTTCATCAGGGTGGTGCACATCGAACAAGGAATTTAAATGTTCAATATTTAGTTATTTTCAAGAATCCTAGAGATGCAACAGTTATTGATTTTCTTGCTCGACAAGCATACCCTAATAATCGTAATTTTCTCATCAGTGCATTTCAAGATGCTACAAAATCACCACATGGATATATAATTCTTGATTTCACACAACAATGCAATGACGATTTACGGGTAAAAATAGATATTTTCAATAAAGAAGGTGCCATGGTTTATAAACAAAGTTGAAAAAATTAACATATAAAAATCTTTATGAAATCCAGGCTTAAAAATGTTCGAAAACTTAGAAAAAGTATTAAAAAGAAAAACACAGTTCCACCAAAAACCAGTTATACACCATCTAAAAAACTAATAACCGATAATTACCCTGCAATGAATCTAATTTCATAGGAGTTTCCAATATTTTAATGCATTGTTAAAGGCATCGAGTATGAAAAGAATGTCTATTTTACAATCATTTCCAAATTTTGTTGTCGATGATTTACTCAAAATTCTATTAAGAGTAGTCAGAGGTAAAATAAAATTAGTAAATCTAAAAAACTAGTATTGAATAAACATCGTAAGTCTTGGTTATCGCTTGTAAATAATCAGATATCAGCTCGAAAACATTAGCTAAATCAGTACGGTCTAAAACAGTTGCTATTACAAAACCAAAATATAAAGTTGGTAATCACGTTAGAATTAGTAAAATATCTGCTTCACCTTTCATCAAAAATTTCGATAGTAATTGGAGTGATGAGGTATTTCAAATTACTAAAATTAATACTAAACAGAGTCCTGTAATGTATGTTATTAAAGATAGTGATAACAATTTACTACAAAGGAAATTCTATGAACAGGAATTACAAGTTATTTCCAAACCTACAGTGTTCAGAATTCAGAAAATATTGAAAACTAAAATGGTGGGTAAGGATAAACAATACTATGTCAAATGGCATGGATATCAAAAACCCTCATGGATATCATCAAAAGACATAGTAAAATGAGCTTCTTTACAATTTTACCGAGCAATAGTTGCGCACTAATCCATCCGGAAAATTAAGCAAGTAAATTTATGGTTGATCTTCAAAATCCCATTTATTTACATGGAAATTGGGAAGTTGCTTTGCAAGACTTTACATTTGTGTACAATACATTCCCATTTTATAGTCATTGTAAAATCGGTTACAACAAACGTGCTCCCAAAACCTGTAGTGGTATTTTCTCAATCAATAATTTTGAACGATATTGTCATATTCCGAATCAGATTTTAGATGAAAATAGTGGCATGTTTTTCAAAGATGGATTAAATATTAGTTGTGATTTTAGCCCATTTACAATAAAGTTTGAAAGTATTGATGATGCCAAGCGAATGGGTAGTGATAAGCTTAACATAGTTGTTCCTGGGACTGAATACTTATTACGTTTCAAAACATTTGAAGAAATCAGTGTAACGACCGAACACATCAAAATAACTGTATCATATATTAATGAAGTTGAAGAGACATTTACATTTACTAATGATTTATATATTGAAACACTTGAAGAATTACATAAATATATTTCATTCAATTGTTTACATATATTTAAAACTATTGAATTTGTTAAAGACGGATTATGTAAATTCAGTCTGAATAATAACATTTGTGAAGTTACATTTGATAAAACTTTGGCTAATACATTGGCATTAGATAAGCAAACATATAGGGCAAGTGCTTTTGGTGTACGTAAACCAAAAATAATAAAACTTCATAGACAAATGTTCATATATACTAACATCATCGATCCTATAATTGTTGGTGATTCTTTGGTTCCTCTATTGAAATCTGTTTGGGTTGATAAACATGACCAGGATGAAGTTGTCAATATAAATATCGATAATCCCATGTACTTACCGGTGTCAACATCATGTATAAACAATATAGAAATAAATATTCGTGATGATAGCGGTAAATTTATTGAATTTAGTAAAGATACAAAAACTCATTTGACATTTTCGTAAATTAGATGGCCAATAACGATATTATTAGTATGTATAGTGGTAGCCAAAGTGGTGGCGAATTACCATATTTTATTGGTAAACAGTATGGATCAGGATGGTTGAGAACTATTGGTAGATTTGCACTTCCTATTCTTAAACGCCTTGGTAGTTTTGGTATGAAAACCGCTAAAGATGTGATGAATGAGCAGAAAATATTACCATCTCTGAAATCAAATGCATTATCCGAGTTAGGGAAAGTTCTACCTAGTGTTGCAGGTATGTTTCAAAAACAGGAACCAGCACCGGCACCGGCTCAAAAACGTAAAAGACATCATAAACATATAAAAAAACGAATGAAAGGACATGGAACTATATTTCAAAAATGATTTGTGGTAAATCTGAATTGTGCTTATTTGATAGACCATCTCCCCAAGCAGTAATTGAAATGGGAGCCTTTGAAGAAGTATTTCCGATGAATTCTATAATGGATAGTAGAACTGATATTGATATTTATATTAACGGTTCCCAAACTGAATATTTAGATTTGAATGATACATTGTTAACTGTTCAGATCAAAGTTGTAGATAAAGATAGAAAACCGTCGGGTGAACCTAGTGATGTATTACCAAATAATTTCTTGTTTCATACACTTTTTAAAGATGCAGTTCTCGGATTTAATAATATCAAGATTGAAGGTGGTAACAGTACATATATTCACAAAGCTCTAATAGAAACTATTATAAATTACAATAACGATACTAAAAATACATGTTTAACTCCTATGGGTTATGGTAGTGATGACGATAGGAAAAAGTGGATTAAAGGCTCGAAATTATTTACCATGTGGTCATCATTACAACTCGATTTTATGGATCAACCGAATAATTTACTCCCAGGTGTTAATGTACACATTAGATTGAAAAGATCAGAGTCGACATTATCACTAACAAGTACTACCACAACACCAATTCTTCAATTAGTTGATGCAAAATTATTAGTGAGAAGAGTTCGTGTTGAGCCTTCTGCATTAGCCGGTCATCAACTGGGGCTTAATTCTAAACATGCAATATATCCATTGAAAACAAAGGAAATTGTTCAATTTGCAATTCCTAAGGGTTCAGCTTCTTTCTATAAGGAACAAATATTTGGAGATAGAAGAATGCCCAACTTTATATTGGTAACATTTCAAAGTGAATCTCAATATAATGGATCATACTTAACATCGAGCTCAATTTTCAAATATTTTGGAGTAACATCGCGAACTTTATCAAAAAATAGTGATTATAGAGAAACATATACTCAAGATTTCAATAATGACAATTATTGTGCTACATACATGCAGAGTATAGTGATAAATATGGGTTATTTGGATAAAAACCTTAATTGTGGTATAACTCTTGATGATTTTAAAAACAAATATCCATTCTTTACATTTGTTTTGGCACCCGATTTTGATTTAAATCAGAGTCAATTACCTCAAAATGGAAATTTACGATTAGATATAAAGTTTGCTAAATCTACAACTGAACCGGTACATGTTGTAATATATGGAGTATTTGAAAATGAGGTTCAAATAACTGCAAACAGAACAGTGTTGGTATAAATGTATAGATAATTTATGATAATTTGTCATGGAGTAAGTTTTTAAATGTATTATTAATATTATTGATGTAGTTCTGTTCAGGTCTATCGAATTGGAAAACAAATACTAGGACATGAATTTCCTCTTGATAAAATTCCATATTTACGTAATAATCAAGTCATAATCGTCAATACTCGGTGGAGAACATTAGTTAGCAATATATATGAAACCTAGCATGATATTTGTATTTGATCGTATGGGTTTCTATTATCCTGCTTTAATGTTTTCAAAACTGCAAACAATGGGTAAACCTATTGTGTATAATAAAACTATGTATCAAAAACCAGGGACCTTAACATGTGGTCAACATTGTTTAGCATGGTTATTATCCAAGCGATTTGATTTATAATAAATGTATTAATGTTTGTGTTATGTTTTATTATTATTGTTATGTTTTAACTATTAATATTTTTTTAATTATTATTATTATTATTATTATTATTATTATTATTATTATTATTATTATTATGTGTTTAATTAATTAGTGTTAACAAAGCCATTGCATGATAACTGCATGATTTACAAAGACACTGCATGATAAGTGCATGGTTAGTGACAAGGAACACATACATACACACTCAAGACTGTATGTAATTTACAAAGAAATCACATACATACTTTTGTTTGTATGTGAATTACAAAGAAAACACTCACATACTTATGTTTGTTTATGATTTACAAAGAAAACATACCTACACAATATAGGCTGCATGCTTAAAAATCTCTCACTTATATGTGTGTATTGCTTAAATGTGATTGGCTAAATCCTGAAAATATTATTCTTTTTATAAACATATGCAAATTCAAAATCTGTCACAATTAATTCAAAAATCTCAATATGGCAGGACAAAATAATATTTTAAGAAGTCTTTTAACTTCATCCATTGGTAATTTTTATTTATTATTTATTACTATTAATCTTTTAGTAAATTTCGACTGGTTCGATGTAACCGAAAATGAGGATCTTTTGGATTTGGATGACGTTTTTGGTAAAATTTTATTTGTTTGTTAAATGATTTTATTAATATTCTTTTAGATCGTAATAATAATAATAATGTTGAAAGAATTATTATTGAAGATACTCCCACTTCAATTAATGAAGATGTTTATGAGGTTATATCTATCGGTAAGTTTAATATTTATTTATTTTCAAAATATAAAAAACATTTCAAATGATGATGATATGATTCTGGCAACTTACCCAATAATTATTTTGGATGATATAGTGGATTATTATATTGATGATGATAATATAGTGGATAATGCCCCCACTTCTATTGATGATGATGATTCATCTGATGATAATATTGATGCAGATTTATGTTAGTAACTTATTTATTTTTAAACTTTATTTAAATATATTAATTAATTATATTTTTAAAAATTTAACGAATTTAAATAAAATTTTGAAAAATTATGAAAAGTAGAAGATTTTATGGAAATTATTTAATTGCGAAGAATTTATGAAGATTTTATGAAATCGTGCAGAGTTGATTCATAACTAATTCTAGGGAATGATTTCTGTAAATAATAAAAGGTTGTTTTTATTAAATTTTAGATTAATAAATATCTATTCTTTATTAATAATAAGAAAAAATAATAATAATAGTCTCCAGTAAGCATTGAAAACGATATTCATTTTATATTATAATAATACTTATTTGATGTGATAATAATAATCTGCAGTGAGCATGTAGCTATATTTTGAAAAAATGATACTTATTTTATATGATAATAATAATAATATTTTATATGATAATAATAATAATAATAATAATAGTCTGCAGAGGAAATATTTTAAAAATGATATTCAGTTTATATGATAATAATAATAATAATAATAATAATAATATTAATAATAAAACTTTTTGTTATATATGTCTTTGTTTTTTATTATATATTAATAATAATAATAATAATAATAATAAAAATAGTAATAATAATATTAATAATAATAATATTAATAATAATATTAATAATAATAATAAAATAAGTAATAGTTAAAACTTATAAAAATAAGTAATACAATAAAATTAAAAAATATTAATAATTAAAACACTACTTATTTTTATAAGTAGTAATTATAAATTTAAAATTTTTTAAAAATAGTATGACCTTGCAAAACTTTGAATGACCTTGAGAAATTTTGAATGACCTTGAGAAAATTGAATGCCTTGAGAAATTTTAAATGACTTTGAGAAAATTTGAATGACCTTGAGAAAATTTTGATGATTCATGGTCTTTGTTTGAATTACCTTGAGAAATTTTAAATGACTTTGAGAAAATTTGAATGACCTTGAGAAATTTTAAATGTCCTTGAGAAAATTTGAATGACCTTGAGAAAATAAGATGAATCATGGTCTTTGTTTGAATGACCTTGGAAAATTATCATGAGTCATCGAATGGCCTTGAATGAGTCATGGTCTTTGTTTCAATGACCTTGAATGAGTCATTGTCCTTGTCTTAAAAATTTTTATACTTTTAGACTTAGAAAAAAACGATTTACACCCCCCCCGGGGGGTTGATCTAGCGGTGACACATCCCACATTCTCCATACTTTCACGACCTGACGTAGTCGGATCTGTATCAATTTTTACCCGTGTCATAGCTAAGCTTACGGATATATGGTGTCGATGGTTTGAGTGTGGTAGTAACTATATTGAATTTAAAATTCCTTTGAAAGTTCTTTCATTTAAAAGCATTACTTTCATCAACTCTTAGTTTGTATAAAACTGTAGTTATTTTAAGCTTTTATTTAAAGTCGCAATATTTAAACGGTAGAAACTAATTTAAAAGATTGTTATTCCAATTTTTAATTTTCAGATTTATTTGAATTTAAAATTAAAAACATTTTATGGGTCCAACAATTGTAATATGTAATTGTTATATTTTTATCATTTACTCAAATTTTCTATAGTAAAGAAGCCTTTTAATATAAGATCTAATCCGTGTTACAAATAATAATGATTAATATTTGATTGGTTTCGACATTAATAATAATAATAATAATAATAATAATAATAATAATAATAATAATAATAATAATAATAATAATAATAATAATAATAATAATAATAATAATAATAATAATAAATAATTAAATAAATTTGGCAATGATTTAATTAAAAGATAACGCCAATAAAAAACTTTTCGTACGATATATTTCGATAGCATAACTATCATCTTCAGGTACTCAAACCAAATAAAAATATTATGAATTAACATTTAATTTAAACAAATTATTTTTTATTAATTTAATTTTGTAATAAATAAATATTTATAAAATATATTCAAATAACTTTTAATTAATTTAAAATTTCATTTATATTATAATTTTTTTAAAAAATTAATGTAATATAAAATTTCAATTATTTTAATAATATTAAAGTAATATTAAAGGTTTTACAAATTATAAAAGGAAGTTAAGTAAACAGATGGGAAATTTAGAGTATAAGATCGTCTCTAATTCGTGTAAGGTACGCAATATGTTTATTTATAAATCAAAAACTCCGGTTGGATTGTATTTTGATCTCGTTTATCAATTTACATGTAATGGGTGTAATGCCACATACATTGGAGAGACTTCCCGTCATCTCTGTACTCGAGTTCTTTGTCGATTGAAGGGTTTGACCAATATTAGTGAGCACAATAGAGCCTGTAAAAGTGAAATAGGAATGTCTGATTTTAGAATTTTGTTGAAAAGTTTTAATAATTATTGGGAACGCGTGATATGTGAAGCATTGTTGATAAGGTCATTGGATCCAAAGATTAATGTGCAAATTGCTGTGACTACGAATGTTTTGAATGTTTTTAAATAGTTTACGTATGTTAAATCATGTTTATGTATTGTTTTTTAAAAAAACTTTTTTGTTTAATATTATTAAAATAATTGAAATTTTAAATTACATTAATTTTTTTAAAAAGTTATAATATACATGAAATTTTAAATTAATTAAATATTTATTTATTACAAAATTAGATTAATAAAAAAATAATTTGTTTAAATTAAATGTTAATTCATAATATTTTTAGTTGGTTTGAGTATCTGAGGATGATAGTTATGCTATCGAAATATATCGTACGATTAATATTTGATTAATATTTGATTGGTTTCGACATTAATAATAATAATAATAATAATAATAATAATAATAATAATAATAATAATAATAATAATAATAATAATAATAATCAGATTAATAATTATAATTAGAAAAAGATGAAAACACCAACAACACAACAACAATAACAATTCATATTGAGTGTTTATTATTTTTTTAAATAACATTTAATTTAATTATTTTATTAATTATTTTAATGGTAACTTTAATTATTTAAAAAATAGATTGAATAATGTTTTTTCTAACAACAAATCTCCAATACTCTCTCAAATAGCTCTTCGTCGCGTAAAATTTATAAGGAAGTTCAATAATTGAATATTATTAATTATTGATATTAATTATAATTAATACCTATAGAAACACAGATATAATAACATTCAAACACAACCATTAAACATAAATACCCTCGGATCGTAAAACTACAATTTTGACTTATTATCATGCAATAGAATTATTAAATTAATTGTACATTATCCATTTTTCATCCATTCTTTACTATATATATATATATATATATATATATATATCCTTTTAAATCGTTACAATACAATTTTTTTATTATTCAAACGATAAAATTGATATTGTATTCATTTGTATGCTTTCATTTAAATCTCAAGAGAAAAATAAATTGTGCGTGATTTGTTTTAATGATAATTTAAAATATTTTGAATTTATAATATTTCTATAGATAACTATTTTTTTCAATATTTTTAATCTAGAATAAATTTCAGTTAGAAATTTATAATTTGTTGAGAAAATTATAAATATAATTTTATTAAAATAAGGTGATTTATTATTTTGAATGTATAATAAATCTTGTCTAAATTTTGTATGGTTATGAATTTATAATTTTGCACGTTCAAGTAAATTGTGATTTATTATTATATTTGTAACTTATAAGTGAGCCCTTCTTCAAGTGCGCCTTGAAATTTGAAGACATATTTTGGGCTCATCCGTAATTGCAATACAAAGGCTTTAAGTTTCATAACTTAAAATGATAAAATACAGTTCTCGGTTTGAAATTGTTTTCCGAAAGTTAAAAGAAAAGAATTTACATTAGAGATTTTTGGCTTACTTTTATTTTAATAAGATGAGAAATTTTGTACTACAGGTAAAACATGGATTATTACAAATACAGTGTCTATCTTCCCAGGACGACCATCACCTAACGTCTCAAAACCAGATGTTCTCAAGCAAAGTATTTTAGATGTTTAGTGGGATTGTACAGAAAAATATAACTAGTTATTTTCCATTCATATAATCAGTCAAAAATGTTCCTATTGTTAGCAACACTGTGTTATTGTTATTCACCCTTTAGTAGTGTACGATAAGTGCACTGCCACACATACCCCATTAAGGTCCATTTTCTAATTATATTTCAATTTAGTGTCATTTAGGGGTCAGAAAGTCTTTATATGGATCAAAGTTATTTAATGGTAGGAAGTGTAATTTCAATGGTCAAAATTTAAGGGCAAGTTATATTTAGGTGTCTATAAAATACAATAGATAATTGAAAGTTGCGTATGATTGACCAAAAATTTTAAATTTATAGTTTAAATGTTTTTCTAAGATCATTGATGTTGTTTAATAGTCAGATTTTAATGGTTATAGAATTTAGGATTATGAAAAATGTTTATCGTAGTAAAGTATAATAAATAAAGAAGTGTCACGGATTTCCATCAAATATTTTAATAAGTTAAAAGTAATAATAATAATAATAATAACAATAGTTAATTTATTTAATTAAACATGGCAATGATTTATTTACAAGACACTGCCATACAAACATATGACATATTTCAACAAATTCACCGTTAGGTAAAATATCAATTAAAATAATATGGACATTTATTTATATTTTCAAACAAATTATTAGCTTTTTTAAATATTTTATATATTTTTTTTAATTAATATATATTTTTTAATTTTATAAATATATTTTAAATTAACTTTTAAAATTATAGTTTATTTAAAAACAATTTTTATTATAAAAAATTAGAAATTAATATTAAAAAATTTGAATTTTAAAAACAAACAATAACTATTTTACTTATTTCAATTTAACTAATCAAACTATTGAAAGAAACGTTCATGCTCATAACTTCTGAATTTATTAGAAATATATAATATTAGCATTTTTTCATATGATATTGCAATTTTTTTTGGAAATTTTAGAAACCACTACCAACAATTTTGGATGGAGTCACAGAGGGTAAGTATAATACATCATTTTTTATAAATTGCCATCAGTTAACATAATTAATTTATATATAGAAAAAGTATACACCTACTTAAAATTAAGAAGGAAATTATACGTGAATTTATAAACAAATATTTTAGGTGAGAAAAATAAATTACACACATTAACTCAATAAAAAAATTCACACAATAGGACAAAATTTTAAGTATACTAATATGCAATTTGAAGATATTTCAATGTCATATTACATTCCACCTTTTCGTGCGTAAGGAGCAAAATGGAGCAATTTAATTATAATATATTGTAGGAACACAAAATTAGCACGAAACATATATTGCAAATACATTAGGAAAAAGGATTGGAACAATCGATGATTGTGTTCATTTTTTTTGTCGGTTGATAACTGAGCATTTGATATGATGATTTTGTATTACATCAGGATAAATTCCAACGTTTTCGGATTTAAATTGAAATCGTCCAGATTTGAGGACATAGAAATAAACTCGAACCATCATTAATTTAACTGATTGAATTTTGGTGGAGTGCTTCATATAAAAATGATTAAAGATTTTGTTACTTACTTGGGAAGTTTTAAATAGGATAAAAACATGTCGTTTTAATATTAATATTTAACAATAATTAAATATGTGTTATTTTTAATAACGCTTTTGTAATTTTAATTAAAATTTAATGAAATTAATTAAAACTAAATATTTCAAGCACTACATATATATAATAAAATTCCACTTTAAAATGCTTTTTTAACTTCGGAAAATGATGATAGATTACTTGAAATTATGGAAAATATAGAGGAAGCCATTGAAAAAGGAAGTTTTATGTGAAAAATTATTTCAAATTTAAATATTTTTATGCATTTAGAAATTGATATCTAAAGATTTATTAAAGGCAAGGAAAAGTTATTGCAATTACATAAATAAGATTTCCCTAAATAATTTGTGAATATAAACATTTTAAATTTAAAAATCTATATTTAAATAAAATATTAATAAATCTCGTATTTTTAAAAACATCACCATAAATAATCTGGAATTCATAATAAATAAGAAAATAATTGACATCAAAAAAATTAAACGAATAAAAATTAAAACTCTCTGTTTCTTGGTAGGTGACTTTGTCAACAATACATTCCAAGATCTATACTTGAACCGTTAGATTTCTTAGGTATTCCAGGTATTCTTGGAATTCGGTTTAAATTACTCAAATTTTCTTATTGAGTTCTATAAGACATGGAGATGTATCATTTATTCTAATGAAGGATCTGTTATTTTACAAACGCTATTTAGTATCTTCAAACACCACCGAGCTTTATTAAATAAATTTAAATAATTTATACGGGTGGCTCCTTGGTTCAAAACTTCCATATAAGGAGTTTTTGGGTTACCAATAGGAAGATTTAAATAAAAAAGTTTATAGTGAATAAATAGTACTTGAAAATTCCTGAAGCAAATGTAATTGTACCTAGGTATCCCCTGTGCATGTGCATCAAATTCTTTTGATTTTTATGTTTGTAATTGCACTTTTAAAATTTTCTGAAAAATCTTACGTAAATTGTTAGTAAATTATTTATATATTGCGCGTCTTGTTTTATATTCGTTTAGTGTATCTTGGCTCTTTCTGATTGTATCTATATTTATGAATAGTTATTAAGTATATAAATTTTGTTTTATGCCTTTTATTTTTGGAGTTTTAAGTTATACATATGTGATTTTATTTCAGCAATTATTACTTTGTTTGCTGAACCTCCTAAGAATTAAGTAAATGATACTCAAAGCTACATGGGATTTGGGATTTTGAATTAAAATAAAAATAAAATCTTTATCCAGTTTATTTTCATCGTAATTTAGTCTTAAGTTGCTTAACTTTTTGTACCTCTTTATATAGGTGTTGATGCGTTACTATTTATAGTTAACTTGATTTTTCGATAAATCTAGCGTCTTAATTTTTTAACGCATAAAGGTTTGTGTTGTTAACAGCGTTGACATATAATTTTACATTTCTAACTACACAAATTAAACTATTTAGAAATTTTTTTCTCTGAAAGGTTCTGAGAATGAGTCGGTTTTTATACCTAAATTTAGCTTTGTTCTTCCGTATATTCATTAGTTTGATAAAACAAAATTTGACCTTGCTATAACTTTTATATTAAGTAAATTATTTTTATTTCATTTTTGTATCTATTATTGTATTTTATAAATTTTCTGATTATAGTTAAATGATTTGTTAGGATATTTATGTAAATTTCTTGCTAAGCTTGGTACATTTTGAAGAATTAATTTATTTTTATTTTATTTTTGTTTCATTTTATATATATTTTGTTTTTTCTCAGATTTTTTGCAGTTTAGATGATAAAGTATGTTATAGTTAGGTTAACTTGGTCGTTGGTAATTAGTGAATTAGTTACTAGTTATTTAGTGCTATATAACCAAACAAATTCTCAGGTCTTTTTGTTTTGACCCAACTGTTATTATTATAATCATTATTACTATTAAAATGTGCTGGAGAAAAAAAATCAAAGTGAAATAATTACCAGTAAGTGTTATTAGATGGTAGACTTTAAAAGTGAAACACAACTGGGATTAAAACACAATTTGAAAAGAGAAACACGAACAAGAAAACAGAATTTGAACAAAACACCAAGGATAAAAAATTAATTACGAAATTATTGGAGGAAACATTGTCCGATCAGAAAAGAAATTTAAAGTAAATTATTAAAATTGATAATCATGAGTATTTAGTTAATTCAAGTTAAAGACAACAAGGTCAATTCCACCTATTTTTTACCAGAGGATGAGGTTAAATGATTGTGAGTTGTATTGCAGAGGAGATATTATTCCTAACGAGCTGCAATAAGAATGTGTTAGTCGTTGTAAGTTGATAATGAAGTACACTAATTTCACATTTCACTGACAACCCACCACACAATATTTACAGTTCCTCAAATAACTGACTTTAAATATATTTTGTTATTTTAAAGATATTTTAAAGCAAATAATTTATTTTAGAAATTAAAGCCTTATGTGCCCATAATATATTAGAGGATAAAATAAGGATATATAAATTTACCTTTTGAAATGTATATTATAAGCATTATGATCATTACTTATAAATGTAAAATTATATTTAAGATTTATCATATTTAATTGATAAACGAGGTCCAAACGAAATCCAACCGGAGTTTTTATCTTGTTAAGGAACATTTTGCGAAACTCACGAATTAGAACCTATCGTATAATCTATATTGTCTAACTTCTTATTTATCTTTCTCTTGTAATTTGTAAAAAAAATGGCATTTGATGTAACAAATTCCAGTAATTTACGAAATACCCTTTCATCAAAAAATTTATGTCTACAGAAGTTTTCATTCCACAACAGACAATCTAAGTCAATTGTATCAGCTAATTGTGCATTCGTAAACAAAATACAAAATATTTAAGTAAGCACAATAGGAGCTGTATGAGTAAAATAGGAATGTTTGATTTTATAGTTTTATTAAAAAGTTTTATATGTGACACATTGTTGATAAGTTCATTGGATCCAAAGATTATTGCTCAAAAATTTACGGTTACGAATTTTTTAAATGTTTTTAAATAGTTTGATGTAAAATAGGGATAAGTAAAAATGACTTCCTTGGTTTTTAAAATTTTTAATATTAATTTAAATATTTATATAGTATAAAATTTATTTTGAAAAAATATAATTTTAAGTTACTTTAAAATTTTAAAACAAAAAAAATGTATTTAAATATTTAAAAAGTAATAATTTGTTTAAATGTATAAATTAAATTATTATGTTGATTGGTTTTTATCTGATGATGACAGTGAATTTGTCGAAATATATTTTAAAACGTGTGTTTGAAGGACGTTTACTTTTAATATATTAATTTCTTTAAAATGTAAAGAACTTTCACTTTTTAACATAAATAAGAGAAAAAATATAAAATTAGAGAAGTAAACGATAGCAAATTATTTAGAATTACACATTGGTGTTTTATTTCGTTTTGAATTTTATTCATAATATTTACATAATTTCTTGAAATTATCATAACTTTCGACAAATTTTCTCAATTTTATAAATTTATTAAACTTGAAGCTAGTCCAAAAATTAAAATATGAATAATTATTGACGATCAAATACGTTCAACTCTATCCCGAATGGGTAATATTTCTACTATAACCTTAGGTAATGTTAAAATTATTTATTTATTTTATTTTATATATTCAGTTATTTTTTGGTTTATTTAAACAGAAATATTAGTATAAACGAAAATATATTTTTGAAAATTTATTTTATTATTATCGCATAATTACCGATCTCGAGAAATAATTATAACAAATTTCTTAATAATTGAATTTGTCTCATAATTATTATATTATAAATGATTCACTAAAAGTTACTTTAATTCTATAATGTTTATTTTATCCTTAATTTGAATAATAATTGAAGACAAATAATAGAATAAAATAAAAATTTTAAAGTAAATTTTGATCTTTAGTTGCAATTTTTATATATTCTTTAAAAGTAATCTCTCAATAAATTTATTGTAAATTTTTTATTATAAGTAATATAAAAAGAAATAAAAGAATATGTATTATTTGTTCGATATGTGCTAATTGAAAATTAATTTGGGTCAAGGATATGGTTTCCAATATATGAATACGTTCTTCGATGCTGTTATTTCTGTATTGGGTCCATATTGAAATCGGTATTAGCAATATTATATTATCATTACAGAAATCAGTACTATTCGAAATGCTTATGTTGTGTTTTGAGTATTGTTTAATTGCTTCCGGTGATCTATTGGTTGTGGTCCGGAAAAGATTCGATGCAAAAAAGAAATTATCTCTAACAATGTGGTGGGTTACAGGGTTTCATTGTTTGTTTGAACTAACCGGTGGTTGCCCCCGTAACGCCATACAAAATGATGCTAATCGCCACTTGGCACCCGTTGCTAAGCAACGTTGGTAATGTGTTCAAGTGGTGGATTGCCCGCAAAAATTGAGTACCATGTGTTAGTACTATAGTTGCTCGGACAACCCTCGGGTTCACGAGCTGTCGATAGAAGACCTATGCTCGCTTTGCTCTGTCCCTCATGATCATTCGAGATTAGGTTCTTATCTGCCTGCGGAGGGATGAAATTAAGGTTGAGTAACATGATGCGAATGTTTGGCATATGAATATATCAACGGAACAAATTGATTAAGAACACGACTACTCCATTTATTTAGCAACGCGCGCAATGTTTACAGGTTAATGATTCTGAAGCTGGATTGCTCGACGTCGGGCCCGTTCCTTACGTCCCGGCCGACGATTGTTTGCTGGAAGGGCGGGTTGTTTCACTGGTTGGGTGTTCTTCTGCGACATCTGGGTTGGGGCGAAGACGAGCGGATATGTTACCGCTTCCCCCTCCCGGCAGACTGCTAGGGCGACTTCGAGTCCCCGAATTTGCGTGCGCAGGCTCTGGTTGAGCTGCCGCTCCTCTGTCCAGCCTTTCTGTGCTGCGGTCAGGCGGTGGTACAATGCTTTCACCTTTCCCGGTTCCTTCCAAGTTGCTTTAATCTGTTGCATTTCGCGGGTTAATTGAAGAATCTGGGCGAGTAATTCCGCGTTTGCCTGTCTCGCGTGGTCCAATTCAGTCTGTACGATTCTTAGGGAGGACATCGCTATAATCAAATAGATCATTTTAACTTGTTATTGATCAATTTAAATAATTATTTATTCCACTAAACAAAACCACATTTAATTCTAGCTATATGAAGAAAAATTAATGACACACGAATTTCTAATATTTTAAATCAATCACTACATAAAGTCTATCATTGTTGCTTTCATTCTTCGGGACAATATCTCTTCAGGCTTCGTTTGAGAGCCTCCACTGTATAGGGTCGCCTGGTGTCTCGAACTGGGTGAGGTGGATAGGCGACTGCAATCCGCCCGGCAAGGATGTCTTCCACCACGTTCGCAAGATACATCCTTGCCTTAACCACCTGTAAATCTACCTGCTCCTGCACCCTTTCCCATTGGGTGAGGAGGTCCTGTGCGTGCAGGTAGGTCTCCGCAGCTGGATATTGCTGTTCCGAGAGACCGCAGGGATCCGTCTCCAAGCCTAATATTCTCCAGGTGGCAGGATATGGCCACGGTCGTTGTAACTGGTCGAGTATTCTCATGGTCGGCGGGACTCCTGTCTGTTCCTGTCTGGCGGTCTCTCGACGGGTAATTCGTTTGGGCGACATGTCTAAACATTACTGTTATTAGGTCCGATTGATTCACCATTCTAAGTTATTAGCATGCAAATTGTGTCTATGTTACTAGTAAGGGTGTCATACACGTGACCATTGCCTTCCTCTACGCGATAGGACATAAATAAGCAGGTTGGGTTAATTTGCGGGTCTGGTTCTTTAAGGTGCACTCCTTTATAGGGGAAATATATAACAATATGATTAATCATATGGATGAGATAACCTGGTGTTTAATTTATTCAATATATGCATATTAACATTAAAACTTTACATGTAGGCGGATACTCGTGTATTGACCTAAGAGAATTTGTACATTGATTTAAAGTTTGTTTACCAACTCCATGTGCGGTCAATTCGAACTTTAAGATCTAGACCGGATGTTGATCCGAGATAACTTAGTTGTGCGTGGGTGTATCCTGGTGGGCGAACGATTTCCGGCGGATCTTACCATTACAACCTAAGCAGTTGACTAAAGGTGATTTACATTGTTTACATCCGGTGATTGTATTATTCGTGTCGTATTTTCAGAATTACTGGTCAACTGTTTCGCCTACACTCGATTATCTCAATTCTGGTAAGTTATTTCGTCGATTAGTTTGAATGTACTTTACTAGTAAATTTTAGGAAAACTTCTACGCTTACCGAGGTTTCCAAGTAGATGCGATACCCTTCTGTTGGAATAATTTCGCTATGTGGAATTTCATGTGTTCAATAATGTGATATTAATACAAGTTCCTTCTTATCTTAAACTTGGGTTTTTCCAATTCTATTAATTTACTTTACTTAATAATTCGTTCACTTTATCTTTAATCAGTTTGCTGTAATTACCGAATTTATAATAATTAAAGAAAACCTTTTTCAAATCTGTGAATTTATTTTAGTTCTAACTAAGGGGTCGTGTTATTGGTAATGTATTCTGTTGTCCATTATTCAAATTACTAATAGTTTTCCTGAGGCTAGCTGGATAAACTATTACTTTAATCCGCGAAGTTATTTTAATATTAATTAAATCCGTGAATTCGGTTGTACTTTAATTTACATCGTAAATTACTTGATTTCTACCAAAAAAACTGTCTTACGGTTATTCAATTCATCTCTAATTTTAATCTATGAATTACTTTAATCCACTAATCATAGTTCGTTAAGGAACTTATTTTATTTATTCTTATTCAATACTTCACTTTACCAAAAAACTAGGCTATCTTGGTTTTACTCAATAGCTATTTGAACTAATTTAATCATTTTTATTATTACCAATAAATTGATTCGATTTAATCAACGATATCTTTATTTTTGTTCATTTTATTTTTACTCAATAATTTAATCTAAACGCTTGATTTTTCTCAATCACCTCTTCAATTTTATCAGTGAATTACGTGTCGTTACACTAATTTTAGTCAACAAGTTAACTAAGGGATCCCCTACTATTATTCGAGAATTACTTTACTTTTAATCGATACATTTCATTATTTGAAATCAATGAATTCGATTCGTAATTGCTTACATTTTTCTCGGTGGTTTCAATACGTTACTCGTCCCTACCAAGGATTAGATTAATTTTATCGAAGCGAATTATAATAGTTTAATTGATGAAATTATTTGCCATTGCCCTAATTTTAATCAATAGTTTACGATCATTCAAATTATGAATTATCTTTACCCAATCTTTACGTTAATTTTAAGCCATAAAACACTTTACTTTTACGATCAATGGTTACTTTAATTTTTATCAATAATCGCAATTTAATCGAATTCAATGATTTCCAATGAATTTTATCTATTTCAAAATATTAATCCAAAATAGTTATAACAACGATTTCAGTTCATTTAATCCCCGTACCATTCCCTTTAATAGGCCTTAGACGCATATTGTGTTTATATTATATTTACTGAGTGCCCACTGGACTACTCGGTGTGATGATTTTAAGCCGTATGTAATATAAATTTAGGTCGATTTTACAGAATTGAGAAACGAGGAAGCAGCCAGAGACTTCTTCCTTATTTCTCGCTTCAGCTATAGGGATAAATATTGACGTTACGACCGCTGCGTTGCGCACGCTGAGTCTTCACGGGTACATATCATTGGCGATTTTCCACGCACTTACATGCATCTGTACTATGTAGATTTTACTTTCTTGCGTTATGTATTGGCTGTGGGCCGGAAAAATTTTGACAGTTTAATTTAGTTTATGAAAACATATAAAACAATTTATGTATATAAATAATATTTATTAATTATGAACAAAAATAACATAATTACCCTTAGACCATTCCATAACATTGCATAAAATATCATATCATAAATTAAAAACATAAATGCCTCTCTCCCCACGTCATCGCCAAGCAGAGCTCTACAGAGATGCTATGGACGTGACGTGGAAAGAGGGTTCCAACCAAAATAGTTCTCACCTAAAAATTAAGTTTTTCCAAGATAGTCTTAAAGTTCTAAAACGGTTTGAAAATATGGTTTTAAAATAGTTTCACAACGATTCCAACAATGGTTTGAAAAATGGTTAAGTTAAATGTGAAAATGGATCAGTATTTATACCTATTTTTCTCGCGTGTGAAATTTGATGCAGTAAAACAAAATTCGACCTTGTTATTTTCTAGTAAATTCTATTCTTTAATTTTATTATTTTTTGATTTATTTTTATAATTTTTTATTTAAGATTTTTATTGAATTATTACTAATTCAAATTTTTCGATTTAAATTTCATTTTAATGAACTTTTATTAATTTTTTCAATTTCGTCGAATTTGTTGTGTTTTCTTGTTATATTTGTGTAGGTATCGTGCGAATCTTGGTGCATTTTGTTATTATTTTAATTTATTTTTATGTTTATTATTTTATATTTAATTCTCCTTTTTTTCTCGTATTTTATAGGGTTTAATTGGTGTTTCCAGGTTTATTTAAATTGCATGTTATTTTTGCGTGTGTGTTTCTGATCCATTTAAATATTTCTCAAGGCCGTTTACGTTGTGGCCCAACAAATGTAACATATAATTGGATATATGTGCTACATTTTAGGCACAAACTTGCATAATTGAAAAATCTCGAAGTTACTTGCAAACAAAACTACTTTGGTTGGCATTATACGTTCAAACCAAAAAGAATTACCTATAGTTGAGAAAGCCAAGAAAGATAAAATGACACAGTTTTCTAAAAACTGTATAGATCTGAGAATTGTACCCTGACCATTTATAAAAGCAAGCCTAATAAAAAAGTTGTACATAGCGATACTTCGCTTCTTTGATCGGTTTTCAGTTGTGCTTTCACACTTGCCATTTCTCTATATTGATGATGAGTAATGAAAAATCTCGCTAAAAGTGGAAA
The DNA here is from genome assembly GCA_022537955.1 of Schmidtea mediterranea. Classification (NCBI taxonomy): domain Eukaryota; kingdom Metazoa; phylum Platyhelminthes; order Tricladida; family Dugesiidae; genus Schmidtea; species Schmidtea mediterranea. Next base: position 236,906,576 of record CM039680.1, on the reverse strand, counting down.
ACAACCAATTACGTATATTCTATGAGCCGATAATATTTGCGACATTATTACCTTTAGCACTTTTATCATTTTGGTGTTTTATTGATTTTACTGTGCTTTTTTCGAAATACCCCAACACTATTTTTTGTAGTTCTGGTGAAATATTAAGTCATAGGTATTTTTTTGATGATTTGATTTAGTTGGTTTTTGATGAATTAAATCAAATATGAATTTCTTTTTGAAATATGAATTGGAAGCATTTTGTCACCTGGAATAAAATTATCTATATAAAATTCAAATTTGTATCAAACTTTAATATTATCTTTAAATTATAAATTCAAATAGTCAAAATGGAAAATAATAATTTGAAAAATGATGTATTTTTGAAATATAATTCAACGGAATCTAATTTCATTATTAAATTCCATCTATTTAAACAAAATTAATAATTTATAAAATTTTATATAAAAATATCAAGTCATCATACTAATTAGATGCTGTACACATTTTTAATAAATGTTTTTTATATTATAAATAATATTTTATTAAAAGTCTTTAGTTGTACATTCTCTAATTACATTCTTTGCCAGACTTTGATATAAATAACTTAAATGTTGATAATAACAGTCATCTGATAATGAAATATGTTTGTCACTAATGTCATTGGCCAATAAACCCTTTTAGGACAAGCTGGCATTATTGATAACCGCATATCTAAAAAATATTTCTGAATACTTTACTGGATTTTAGTAACAGTCATCGTGTAAAATTTGTCCCTTTAATTTAGAATTTTGTGTTTATACATTCTCGGAGTTGTTCTTATAAACTTGGAAGTTATTTTACGTTAATCGTTAAAGATGTATTATTAAAGAAAATTTAAATTCAACAATAAATGGGAAAATGTTTGACCGAAATAATAGTTAATAAGATACATTGGTACATGAATAACTTTCAGTGAGTTTGTAAACAAATTTAATAAAAAAATTCTAAAGTTAATCATTTATTAATTTAAATAATTTTGATTTTTATCAATTCTTATCAATATTGAATATTTCATAAATTTTAATTTGCAGGCTATCGCGCAATTAATTAATTTTATTTGAGCTTTTATATTGTTTTAAAGAATTTTGTAAAAACAAATGAAAATATCTTTTTATACAAATGAATTTCTTATTAAAATCTTTTTGATCTAATTTTGTTTCTCTTATCAAAAATAAGAAATACATTATTTATAATGATTAAATTAATATTTTAATATTTTTACAAACTTTTTCTACATTTTTTAAACAAGGAAATATAATTAAATGTAATTTAAATTAATACATTTTATAGTATTATTATATTCTAAAATTTGAATTTTCTCAAAAATTAATTAATAAAATTTAATTTTGACTTTAAATTATTAAGAAAATTATATTTCATAGTAATTAAAAATTTCTAAAAAACAACTAGGGTTATCAATTATGCTTTCTAAAAGCTATTGATTTTATGTTGGCATTGTTTAATATTCATTAAAATTTTTAAAAAATAATCTTTTTTATAAATAATATTAGAACTAATCAAATTTAATTGTTTTGTAACTGAGTGCACACAAATTCCAAATTTTTCGGTAATTTACAATAAACAATGTCAGTAAATAAATGCCATGTGGGTGTAGTGAAAATATTATCTGTTTATAGTAGATTCAAATTGGAAATGCTGTACATTTATTGTACAGTTATAAAAATGATAAGAAAGAAAACTTATATTTGTTATCCAAATATGATGTCAACTTGAGATTTCGTTATTCCGTTAACCTTCACACACAGCACATATTCGTTTTGTCATAGTGCATCTATTCGAATCTTATACAAATTATCTTTTATAATATTGTGTGTCCAATACCTTTTTGTTCAAAATAGAACTTGAAATTCGATAATGAACATAGCCATAAAAGCAGAACAACATAAAACTTGATTCAGTAGCTTACTGTCAGATTTGACCGGTTCGTGTTAGACAATTTTTAAACGGTCTTTTTAGGAGAGTGAACAAAATTAACAGCACATGTAATAGTAAAAGAAGGTTGTTAAATGTTAAAAAGTAAAGCAAATAAATGTGTGCAATCTTATTCAAATTCAAAACTACACGTTGATTTCATCATATTTAAACAAATAAAATTCATCACTAAATCTCCACTAGATTCTTAAGAATCTTAAACTTGCAATCTAAAATCTGTGACGTCCCCTGAGTTTATTTATCATTCAACTCTATCAAATATCTTTCTTCGCTTTTTGGTTTAGCTATTTTTCGTAGGCATCCACTGTTAATTGCATTTAGTTATTTGACTTGGCTTGACCCAAACATTATCGCTTTCCTCAAATTTGAAGTTTTCTGATTGACGATATTTTCTGTTGGTTTTACGTTGGCGGTTTGAATTCGTCCATTATACCTAAACATTTGATAGTTTTTTCGTGACGGCGTCAAGTTATTCTAATTAACAACATCAAAAATGGAACCTAGACGTTTCTCTGCAATTTTTAAACACGTACCACTAAACGAAAGAGATTCGATATTTTCATTGACGATTAGTTTCTTTTTTTGATACTAGATACCTTTGCTAAATGGCTCTATGATTACCACGCATGATTGTTGTAGTGCATCAAGTTTCAACGTGTCATTTCTTCATCACACCATTTATCTGTAAGAGTCTTAATGTTGATCGTTCATTGGGATTTTGAGTGACTCCAAATTTTTCAAAGTTCCATTTTCTTTTCCTGGCTTGCAGAACTTTAAGATATGTCCCTTTTTACTGTACTTAACACACGTTATCTGGCCTGGGTTGGGGTAGTTTTTACTAATATGGGATGTATCTCTACAAGTAAAACATTCCTTACTTCAATTTGTCTCTTTATCTGCAAATACACAAATCGCATCTTTATTCATATGATTGCCTTGTCATAAGACATAATCCATTTACTGATCTAAAACTTTGCTTTACTAATTTCCTTGAGATATCATTTGGAAGGCTTGAGATAGAAATAATTTTACGATATCTTTCACCTGTTAAAACAAATTTTGAATTTTTGCAAGATGATTATCAATATTCTCACCCTTGAAGTTAATTGGTTATTTGTAAGATTCTTATTCATTTTGTTTATACGCCAATTTTAATATCTGCTTCACGGTATCAAAATCATCAATTCCATCTTGTTTCGATCTTAAATAGATTTGAAGCGCATCATCTTTATGTAATACAGGCAATCTTATCCAATATTTTATACCCTGCAGTTCGCATAAGGTTTCTACTTTGTAAACATTTTATTGGCCTGAAGCTTTATTCCATTAAATCTTGGAAGTATATCTAATAATATTTTTAAATTGTTCATTATTGAATAGCTTGTTGTGCAATCTAATTCAAATTCAAGACAACACGTTTATTTCATCATATATATCATATACATAATGGATATAATGTCAGCTTGTCTTGATTAAATTTAATTATAAATTAAAGTTACCAGCGGATTGCATGTTGATAACTTTATTTTGTTATTTTAACACATTTCAGCTATACTCATTCATTTTTCGTAATATGATATTTGGACTTTTTAATACCTAAACAATGGCTGAGCTTTGAACATTAATATAAAATCAAGCTCTTCTTACAAAAACAGGAATCGGGATAATATTGGTTTTATAAAATCATAATTTTTGAAGTTATGTAAATTCATATTGTTTGTTTGAGATTACAAAAAACACAAAACTAAAACAAAAAAATCAATAGTAAATTATTTAAGCACTCTTCTTTTATTTATATCCATAAAATGTTTGTCAGGAAATTTTAGAAGCAGATAGAAATAATATTTAAAATTATAATTAAATTTGTAAAACTTTTTATATTTTAACACTCCAATAACAATTATTTAATAAAAATGTAATAAAATTTAATATTAGAATTTGTTTATAGAAAATGTTATTATTTTTCAAATTAAGTTGATGCAACCAGCAGATTAGATGTAAGTATGTAGCATTCTGGTTTAAACAAAAATAGCAAAAAAAGCAATTGAAAAGTAATTAAGATTAAATATATTTTAGAAAGAAAATTTTCCATATATCTATACCATATTTTAAATCATAAAATAGAAAATTGTTTTTTCAGTTATTATCAAAATTCAGAATGTTAATATATATTTTATATATCATATATAATAAATAAAAAAATATAATTTTTTCTGTTTTTAAATTAGTTTCTTTGAATAATACGCAGCATTGAACGTAATCGAAGAATTATTAGACTTAGCACTACAGAAATCCCCCAAGCTGTACAGGAGACTTTGGAAAAGTATGAACTTTCACTTTTCAAACTTAGCGGCATAGCAACTGATTGGTCACCTGCTGTGAAAGGTCGACATTCAGGTTTAACTTCACATATAATTTTTATTGCTACTTCATTCTGGATATGGAGATATCATATATTTTAATGAAGTTTGCTGGTTAAGCAAGGCAAATGTTTCGCAGAAGTTTTACAGTCTTTTAGAAGAAATAATTTAGTTTATGGACATGAAAGGCAAACCGATTGAAGAACTTAATAACACTGCATGGATTGCTGATTTTATTTTTCTGGTGAATATTACATCTCACCTATCCTATTTAAATATAAAAAACATTAAAATTTCAAAATTCATCACCAACATTAAATCATTCTTAGCAAAGATATCATTTTGGGAAAAGCAGTTGGACAAAAATAATGCATTCAACTTTGTCAATTTATAATTTCACTCATTGGGAAATATTAAATGTAAATTTGAGGAAGGTCTCGGAGAATTTTTTGATAAAGAAAAAGAAGTTCGAATTTTTTTTCCTCATTCTTTTTTAAATATTGATGATGTACCAGATGATTTGCAAGAGAACAACTTATAGAATTGCAATCCAACTCAGAGCTGAAGGATGTATTTAATAGCTTGGATCTTGTGGTTTTATAAAAATTATATTTCATTCGAACTGTTGCCTAAAAAATATATCAAAAAATATATCTTAAAAATTCATTGCGATTGGCTTTGAGTTGCTTACCACTGAATATAGCAGGCATATTAAAAAAGCACCAATTTCAAAGATCACATTAAGTTTGAGTTCGTTCAAAATTACCACATCATACATTGCATACGAAGATTATAATATTATTTAAATTGCATAGACAATGTAGTTTTCATTTTCATAATAAAGCTAAACTTTTAAATGCAGTTGACTTTTTAATGCTGCTCGCTTGCCTTCAAAAGATTTACCATGTGCCCCAGATTCTGTAAAAGGTTAAACACTTAAACTTTTGATGTATGACTTTTGGTATAATACTTTGAAAAAGGAATATAAAGACAAGATAATCCCATGCTATATAGGCACTGATAGTGTATGAATAGAAACTAAAGATGTTTATAAGTATATAACAGTTAAAAGTGATTTTTATGATTTAAGTGATTATCCAAAAGACCTTTCAAATTTTTCTACAGAAAATAAAAACGATGTGGAAAAATTTAAAAATCAGAATATTGGGTAGTCTATGGTTGGAATTGTAGCTTTACAGCCGAAGATGTATACATTTCCAATGTGAGACTCTAAAGAAAAATGTGTGGCAAAGGAGAAGTCGTGTAACCAAAAGATAAGATGATTGTTGAATAGAAAGCAAAGAAATACATCATAAGCAAACCACTTTTCTTAGTAATCTCAACGTTGGCATTTAGGAGCTTTAGAACTAATTGATTTCAAAAGATATTAATCTAATTGAGTTCCAAGACTTGAAAATAAATCAGTTTTAGTAGAGCACGAGTCTTTATTCAATGTAATGTAGCCGTATTTATTATGGCATGCATTATCAAGTTCGTGTTGCTCTACAAGACTTGAGAATTAATCAGAATATATCCAATCTTTATTGTGTATATTAAGTTTGAAGAATATAATAAATTTCGCCATGTTGCGTATGGCTCTCTCAGATATATCAAACCAAGTTTGTGTTACATACAACGAGTTACAATTCTGAGGAAGGCTTTTTATAAAGTATGATTCAATTAGTTCTTGGTTTTTAATATTATCATAATCATCGAAAATAATTAAATTCTTTTTTTTAGAATCTAGCATCTGAGGTGGTTGAATCTGTTCGAACTTATCACTAAATACAATTGTAGTGCTAGATTTTTCAAGTTTTATCAGAGAATATTCAACACAATCATCTTATACAGCAGGGGTTCTCAATCTTTTTTAACATGATTATTCCCAAATCACTGGCCTAAAAAACTGTGCCATTTCTGGAAATAAGTTTTAAACTGTCTATTAAAAAAATAAAAAGATTAGTAACAAAGAGAAAGCTTAAAAAATGCATTACAGAAAAACAAGAAAAAAGTATATGATGTTTGGAATTTTTTTTTTCGCGTATCCGTTGAGGCTCACGTACTCCAAGTTCAGAACCTCTGTTCTATAGGAATGTCAAAGAATTTATTTTGATTTTCAAATAGATAATTAAATGATTGTTTTGATAAATCATTACGAAAGCCGTGATATAGAACTTGATGGTTTTAGAAAATGTAATTAAATTGTTATAATCAAGATAGTTTGGTGATAATAACAAGTTTAATAATGAATTTGTTTTAACACAACAAGGTGGGCCAACAATTAACATGCTAAAAGATTCTGGAATAAATCTGATATTCCTCGACCTTGATATTGATTTAAATAAAATCTGCGGCCTTAATAAATGCCTCCTTCAGTTACTGAACTTCCACTTTCAAGAACCTTTCGTTGAATATCAGCAAGTTGACTGATTCGCTGATTTTATTGCTATTGCAACTCCTCCAGCTACATCGCCCACGACACCAAGTCCTCTAAATATTAATAGAAGTAAGACTAACAACGTTAAAACTCTGCTTTCCGTCTCTTTTGATCTAATTTATTCATTTTTTTTACTAACTAAAATATCCCTTCTTACTTTCATGAGTTATGGTTTCTGGCACTTCAGTTTTAATTACTTTCCATGACTTATTTATTTTAATATAAAAAAAATATATTTTGATAATTATATAATTTTAAAAATATTATTTTCTTGTTATTTTCTAAAATTACGGAAATTCATAATCCAAAATTCAATTTAGACCAAGCCAGGAATTTTTTTTAATGACATCAGTAGTTTTGCTATGAGGAGTGTAGCTCACATATCCACTCCTTCAGGGTCAAGGTCACGTAACAGGATAATGTCATGTTGTGTAATATATAACGGTGTGTAGCATGCTGAGGTCATATTGTGAAATCACCATTTCGAATTTTTGATTTTCGGATTTCGTTCAAATAACATTATTTATAAGTTAATTTTGGACGAATTATATAGATTAAGCGTCTATTGGAATTATATGAATCAAAAAGTTAATTTTTGACAAATAGGCCAATTTAAGAGTACTTCGTCGTTGAAAGGGGTTAGGGTGGTGTTGAATTTCAATCAAACAACATCTGTTTTAGGCTAATTTTGGATAAAAAGCCAATTATAGTATCAAAATTTATGAGTTAAGGGTCAAAGATGCGACTAGATGAATGTGGCATTGAACAAAAAATCAATATTAGTATTAGTGTGTTTTTAAGCATTTTAAGCTCAAGGTCCTCACCCGAGATAACCGAGATCTCGAAAACTTTCTAAATTTACCAATTTCTCTTCAGACTTTGGTAACTTGCTAAAATAAAAAAATTTCTAATTTACTCATAAAGGGATTTTCGCCGAAAAAACTTAAAAACACAGTACTTGAATATTGGGGATTCCCTATTTTCAAATTATTAAAAATATTAAAATTTAATAAATTTCAATTTTAAAAATATGCTTGTTCGAGAAAAATATTTTTGTAATTATTGCAACGAAATTTCAAAAGTACACAAAGCGAAACATGAAAGAACTAAAATTCATAATAAAAATAAACATCAACAAGTTTTAGGTGGAGATCTTCAATCTTCAAAGATTGTATCTTCAATATGAAATAGATTCGCATTTTGTTTCTTCATATAATTCTTCACATAAATCTCCAATGGATGTATCATCAGGAATTTTATCTTGATTTTGAAGTAAACTCACAATATCTTGTTTTGATAAACCAGAGTTTAATCCATGAAAAATTATTTGCATTTCAGGTTGATCAATTGTTTTAGAAAAAATTATTAAATTATTATAGTCTATAAAATTAGGAGTTAGAATCATTTTTAACAACAAAACTGTTTTTCCAGAACCAGAACTTCCAATTATCAACATTCTAAAAGAATTCGGTAAAATAGGATTGTGATTGAATTTCATAATATTTTTATTCCAAGTTGGTCTAAACCAGCTATTCTCAAAGGGGTCCATGTGGACCCCCTTGGGGTCTATGGGACTTCGTGGGGGCCTATGATCACCAAGGGGTCTATTGGGGGTCTATGGAAGTCTCTTTAGTGAAAAATAAATTTATAAATAAAAATAAATAAATAAATAAAATGAACATAATAATATTATTAATAATAAATAAAATAATATTTATAAATGAATATTAAGGTATTCGTATTGTAATAAAAATAATAAGTAAATATAAACTAGATTTGGGGAGGAAGTGAGCATGAGTAATGAAAAAGTATGTTTTGATAACTTATAAAATATGTCCAATATTTTTATATGAGAGTTTAAACCCAAAATTAAAACCCCGGACATACCACAAACCCATTCAACAAGCAAAAACATATGTTACTAGTATGTTTATAAATGTAATCTGAGTGTTATTCACTGTACAATTATTATTATTGAATAGTAACTTATGTTAAATTTGATTAGTTAAGTTAGTTTTTTTTAATTTTGTGTGTGATCAGTTTTGTGATTAGTTTTTGAAGTTGACTTCTAAAAGAAATCTAAGTGTTTCTTTTCTTCATTTTAGCTTTAATTTGCTTTTGTCATTTAATTAATTTGTTTTGCTCTTTAATTAATTTATTTTTGCAATCTAGTTAATTTATTTTTGCGTTTAATTTAATTTTTTACAGCATGTCAACAGAAAAGAAAAAAATCCGTCAATATTCCGAGGAATATTTAAAGTTTGGGTTGTTGGTAGCTCCGGGCAATTCATCAATGCCCTTATGCCTCATTTGTGAAAATAAGTTTCAGCAATGACTATATGAAACCTTCCAAACTAAAAGATCATTTGAATAGGATGCATACTGATAAAAAAGACAGCAATTTACAATACTTCAAAAATCTAAAATGCAACTTTTTAACACGCTCAAATAAAGTAATCAAATCGTTTATGAAACCTTCAACATCAAAAGATGTCGAAGGAGGCTTAGAAGCTTCCTACAAAATTGCTTACTTAATTGCCAAAGGTGGATATATGCACACGATAGGAGAGAATTTATTATTACCAGTTATTAGCGAAATAATAACAACTGTTTTGAATCAAAATGACAAACCTATCTTGCAAAGTTTGCCGCTGTCAAATAGCACAGTTCAACGACGAATAGGTGAAATGGCAGAAAATATAGAACTGCAATTAATAACAGAATTAAGAACAAGTAAATTTGCCATACAGCTGGACGAGTCAACTTTCGACAGGAATAGTATTTTAATGTTATACGTACGTTATTATAGTTGTTCAAAGGAAGAAATAATCGAGGAGTTTTTTTGTGCCAAGTCTCTTGAAACGTACACTAAAGGAGAAGATACATTTTATTGTTTTGAAAATATTTTAAAACAATATGATATTCCTATAGAAAACATTATTGCCGCTTCTTCTGATGGAGCTCCTTCAATGGTTGGAAAATATCGAGGATTCCTAGCATACCTCAAAAACGAAGTACCCGAGATCTGGACAGTTCATTGTTTCTTGCATATACAGTACTTAGTAGCTAAGAATATTCACGAAAAACTACATAATGTTTTAAATCTGTGCATTAAAGCAATCAATAGTATAAGAGCAAAAGCACTGAATTCCCGCCTTTTGCCCAATTGTGTGACCAAAATGATGAAGTGTACAACAATTTGCTTCTTCATACGGAAGTACGCTGGCTCTCTAAAGGCAACTGTTTGCAGCGATTTATTGATATTTTTAGTTCAGTTGTTGAGTTTTTCCTTGAAAATGACAACTATTAAATTTCAAAACTCACATTTTTTATTTGGCTGATATTTATGGATTATTCAATGCTACACAAAACAAATTATAAGAGAGAAACATTAATCTAATAGATGCAAAAACGATTATCTTCAGTTTTCGATCTAAAATCGACTTGTTCATATCTACTCTAAATCGAAAAGAATTCCGTTATTTCGATAACTTAATGCACTTATCTGTAATTGAAAAAGATTGCATTTCTTCTGAAGATATAACATTATATACAACCCATTTAAAAAATTTAAAAGAGGATTTTAATGTCCGTTATCGCGATATGGAAAATTTATGTGTCCCAGCTAGGATCATTGAGCCATTCCTCTGTGATTTAACTAGGTTTGATATTTCGGTACAGGAAGAACTAATTACGTTGAAGGAGGGTGTCCAAGCTCAAGTATTATTTAACACATATGGTTATGCAAAATCTTCGACCATCAAAGTGATTCGTGAAAAGAACCCACATTTGCAAATGAATAGCGAACCTCTATTGTTAACTTTTCCGTCATCTTATTTTGTAGAAGCTGGTTTCAGTGCAATCAATAATTTATTAAGAAAAACAAGGAACAAACTCAATATTATTGAAAGGGGAGATTTAAGAATAAAACTTAGTAATTATAAGCCAAACATAAAGGAAATCGCACAAGAACATCAAGCCCATCTATCACACTAATATTATAATTATGTAAAATATTAATGTTTTTTTTTATTAATTGCATATAATAAAAAAAATTAAAATTATTGATAGTTTTGTTATTCATTAATATGTAGCAATTTTAAGGTAATATTATTTGTTTTATTTATTATTATTATGGTTTCCATGGACTTTTCTTAATTTTTTTTAGAATTACTTACATAAACCTTTTTTAACCTAAAATATTATTACACATTACTATTTTCTTAAAATTGAATTCTGATTTGGGAATGTTAAATTTAATCATTAAAAATATAGATATAATTATTGATATTTCAGTTTCTTTCTTCTGTACAATTTCCCCTCATTTTCCTATTACTATGGGTTTTAAAAATGAGTTGTGTGTATATATATATATATATATATTCCTTAGGTAGGGGTCTATGAAAAAAATAAAACTTCTACAGGGGGTCTATGGATGAAAAAGTTTGAGAACCCCTGGTCTAAACGAAGACATTTTTAATAGTAAAATTTTTAATTCATGAAAAATTATTTATTTTTTATAAGAAAGAAAAATTCCATCACCATCAACCTCTATTTTAATATTCCCCATTTTTCATTTTTTCAAAACTTGTTTTAATTTTTTATTTTTAGAAAAACTCTTTTTATTAATAGATTTTATAAAATCATAAATTCCATGACCTTGTTATGAATCTAAATAAATTCCTTTTCTCTCTGAAGATTTTTCTTGTGAAGATTTTCCTTCTGAGGAATAAGGAATTTTCGCCTTAGAAGCATCAGCTAATTGGGCTTCCTTAATATTTTTAACAGTGGCTGTTATTCTACCTGCTGCTCCTGCTGCAGCTGTAATTCCTCCATAGATTAATGGTAATAAAGCTACTAAATATAAAAGTCCTCAAGAATGTTCAGCTTCTTTTTGTTTAATTTCTGCTATTTTCTTTTTACCAATGTATGTTTTTTACCATCATATTCAATAGCTGCAGGTTTGTTTCTATTATTTTTCTTATTTTTTTTCTAAATTATCAACAGTCTGTGTATTAATAATTTCATCAATCATTTTTAATAGAAATTATTAAAAAATATTTTTCTGGAGTTCATTTTGATAGAATTTACCTAGAATTTCTTCATCGGTTGAATCTTTAATTCCATAAGTTATTGGTTTTGAGCCAGCATGTATTTCTGAAATGATAAAAATTTCTTTAGACCATTTATGTGTTGAACCTTTTTCAAATTTATTTTTCCATTTAAATATTCGAACTCGATCTCCAATATTTAATTTTTGTTTTTCTTGTAAATTTTCATTATCATAATTGTTTTCATGGGTAATTTCTTTGATTAGATCAGGATTCTCACTTGCTTCTGTTGGTGAAACTCCTATTGTTCTATGAATTTTATTATTATATTTATTAATTAATTCTGGTAATATATCTATCCAAATTCTATTTCCTTGTTCTGTAAATTTTTTATTCATCCAATTTTTCAATTTTCTATTAAATCTTTCAATTATAGGATTATGTGAACCATAATTTGATCTATCATCAGGTGAATTAAAAGTTGAATAAATTTCAGTATCATTTTCTTGTCTAAATTCTTCAAATATTCTATTATAAAACTCTTTAAGTAGGTAGATGTGAGCCATCCAGCACAGACCGTTCTGATTGGCTGACGGGAAACGATGACTCATTGTGTAGAGGGTGAGTCAGGGGTCACGTGTGTGTATGACTCATGGTCTTTGTTCTACAGCGGTTCAAAGAAGTCATGTCAGGGTAAAAGCATGAGTCATATATTTTTTCAAAATCAAAACAAAGGCATACCCCCCCGGTAAAATTTTAAGGAATCATGAAAGCTGATTAGACTTTTCATCTCCACCAACGTTTAATCTCTGAACAATCTCCATATTCTAATAATAACGAACTTACGAGACGTGCTGTGGATTGTCCATATATTCTTTTTCTTTTTTACCATTGAGATCGGTCATTATCCGAGTTTCTTCATTTAATTTCTCTAATGAAGTGGTAGAAAAAGACTTTAGGAGTTTCCCGCAATTTGAAGGTGTTGCATTTACTAAATTCATAAAATAATGAGACGTAATTTCTTGTAATAAATATTCTTTTAAAATTATTTTATTGTGTTTTGATAAATTCTTCTTTGCTCTTAAGGGTCTTAAATTTATCCAATTAAAACATCTTTTTATTTGTTATTTATCTTCAAAATTAAAACTAGAAACTGGTAATGTGTGATCTATATTTTCCAAGTCATTCTATCATAAAATTGAAATTTAATCCATTGATGAAAATCATTTATTAAGCATCCTAAATACTTCATTAATGCTCGACTTTTTTTGTTTTGTTTTAATGTTCTTCTAATACTTTCATATAAATGATTAGATTATTTAACTTTCGGATTTTCACTATATCGTTTTTTATGCTGTTCATTAATTTTTTCATTATTATTTTGTGCATAATCTCGATAACATCCTTTACATTCAGAATTATAAACATAATAATCCCTCTTTAATCTACTCCTAAATTCACTTATAGGTTTTTCTATATTATATTTTATTGATAAAGTAGTTTTCAAATTTCTTATTCTTAGGCTAATAAACTTTGTTCCTTATACTTTTGTTCTCTTACCTTATTTTCTATGCTTTCGCATTCTTTACACATACCAAGGAAATAGGAATTTCTTTTTCTGTTGATTTTTCTAAACTATTTATTTGGTTTTTTAATTTTACATTTATTACAAATTTTTAAATCCATTTTTAGCTTAATTATTTTATAATGAATTTAGCAAATACTGGCATGTTCTTTTTTAAAACACACTTGAGCCCAATTGACCCAAATAAAAATATATTTTGGAAGATGATGTTCTCCTGGATATTTCCCCATGGAAATTTTGAAAGTTTAGAACTTACAGTTTGTAAATCTCCCCCAGAAGTGTAAAGATGTGAAGTGTGAGACATTTTTTGGTGTATTTTAGTTTTTTCATGTTTAGTTTTGTGAACTTTTGAAAGATATTTATTACAATATTCACAAAAATATTGTTCTCGAATTACCATATTTTTAAAATTGAAATTTATTAAATTTTATAATATTATAATTTTATAAATTTTAATATTTTATAATTTTTGAAAATAAGGAATCTCCCAATATTCAAGCAGTGTGTTTTTAAGCATTTTCAGCGAAAGTCCCTTTAAGAGTAAATTAGAAAATTCGATAATTTTTTATTTTAACAAGTTACCAAAGTCTGAAGAGAAACTGGAAAATTTAGAAAGTTTTCGAGATCTCGGGTTATCGGGTATCTCGGGTGGGGACCTTGAGCTGAAAATGCTTAAAAACACACTATTAGTGTCAAAAATTAAGATTTTCATTAAAATAGATGAGGTTAAAATGCGGATAACAGTGTTTGACTTGGATTTATGAATTAAAAGTGGATCTGAGTGCTACTAATCAGTGGCGTACCTAGTGGGAGCGGTGAGGGCGGTCCGCACTAGGCGACACATATTTTGGGGCGGAATTTTATATATTTATTAAACTGTAGAACTATTAGTTCTATTATTTAAATATAAACATATGATATAAATTTCTCAATCTTTATTACGTTCATATTAATTACTATCTATGAATTGTATTTTACTTGTGAATTAATATATAAAATATATATATAACCTATCGTTATTAGTATTATAGCATTATTAACGGGGCATATGACAGTTTTCCAAGTATTTTATAAAAACTGTTCCCACCCGAATCATAGAAAACGGTATTCAATTAGTTGTTTATATGTGATATGTCCTCGGATTTGATTTTTTTTTAAATATGTTAACATATTTATTCTCTATCAAATGTACTATTAAAGTGAACTGAATATAATTTTTTTGGTAGTGTAACGTAGAAGTATTATTTTCTTAGTCTTGTTGCCGCTTGGAGTGGACTAATTAACAACCAAAACCCATCCGATGGAAATATCCATCATAAATTGATAGAAAAAGCATCAGAATAGTGTATACAGTTTTAAAAGTACAGAAGACTATACAGCTGATTGTGAAACATAGGATTTTTTGAGCGACGACCAGAAGAAAGAAATAGGATTTCCACCACAATGAAAAAAAATCATCAAATTATCAAGATTGTTATGAGACTCTTAAAAGTGATTTTTCTCGGCTATTAAATGATGAACAATCTAATTCTGGGCATAGAAATCCTCTTGTTTTTTATTAAAAAAATAATAAATGTTTTGTTAAAAATGTATGAGCTAATGTTAAAATAATAAAGCTGAAAATTTTGTGTAAAAAATGTAAAAAACAAAACTTTCCAGAATTTTAAAAGAATATGCTTGTTTAAAAATGTTATGTAAACGATTTTTTTTTAAAAATGTATAATTCAAATTTTTATGTTATAATTAGAATTCAAATTTTGTTGTAAAATATACATAAAATTAAGTGCTTTTAGTTAAATGAATATTCGAAATTTAGTATTTCATAATTTGGAATTTAATATATCGAACATAGTTTTCTTAACAAGCTTGAATTAATTTCAATATGACCGACATGTGTGGAAACAGTTTTCTTTTAAAAATTGGTTACTGGTTCTATGTAAACACCAGGTTTGGTCGTTGGTATTTCAATAGATCACTGGAGAAAATTGAAGCTTCGTTTCCCCTTGGTCTTTCTGCTCCATTAATGATGGATTTTCATGTCCATATTGCCACTTATTGTAAAGATAATTATGGATTTATAATTTGGAGAAATGATAGTCAGAGATGTGTTATAGTCGATCCTGGTTACTTCCCTCCATTTGCTCTGGTTCTTTCATCTAAGAATTTGATATTAGATTCTGATCATTGTGGTTCAGTTAATGGAATTAAAGCACTTTCCTCATGTTAAAAATTCAAAAAATTTCATTTATTTATATTCATTTGATACTGTGACGATAAAACTGCGACAGATTTTCTTTATTATTTCAACTTATTTGTTATTCATAAAAATTAACATAGAAAGATCTTAAATGAAGCTCGATAAAGCTCAACTACAGTGGCTCTATTCGTAAAATAATCTGCTCCCATGTTACTTAAAACTAACAGAGATTTAAAAAATTTAGGTTCTGTAAACCCGATTGGAATCACGGCCGCTCTTTTCTTTACTTTGTAATTATTGCTATTCAGTCGACGAATTGAGATTTCAAAAGTTACAAAGCACGAATTTTAGAAATAAAATCAATTTTAAATCTCAAATCGGTTCTTAGTTATCAAATCAATTAAATAAACTAGATCCTAAACCCGAAAAAATACCCTGACAAATCGAAAAAACCCGTAAATATAGCACCCCAAACACTCAGTGACAAAATCCGTTAAATGTGTGTCTAAAATCCCGTCCACGAAGACCAATATTCATATCTCTAAATAAAATGGGAGAAATAATACATGTCGAAAACTCATGAGGATCTTTAACATTATGAACATACCGAGTAGAACTGTCCGATTGTTTAGGATCGAAAAATCATCATGCATGCTTAAAACTAGCCGAATAATTTTAGCGAGAAAAGGATTTTGCCAACTATCAAACGGACCACATGTTGTTCTGAAAAAACCCCAATAACCCATAACGTGCCCTGATTCGGACAACAACCAACCAGAATTCAAAATTTATTAATTATAAGTTCCGCATCACAGAATTAAAATCATATAGCTAATATCTGACTCGTAATGGACCTAGAAATGGCACGAAGATTCCGAACGAAACCGTAATAAGCACACGGAATGTAGTATCTAAAAATCATGAGAATCACGATGGAAGGTATAAACAAATAAAACATAACCTGAACCAATAACTCGCGCCAATGTATGGATTAACACCTGAAAGAAATATCACGGTAAACATCGATCACTTGCTGAATAAAATCATAGCTTGCAGCACATAAACCCAACAAAATTCCACTGATGAATCCCTGAAATTGGAAATGTTAATTCGCCACAAGCGACGAAGTATATTAACTGAAACGATCTGACATTTTCTAAAATGTCAATCGAAAAGAATTGATATGTTAATGCCACATTCACTCACCCGGAGACGAGAACACACAGACACGCGACGTCGAGAAATGGCGAGTGTGCCGACAGAGAAGTTCAACTTTCCTGTCCTCGATGTGTGCATCTCCACATATATATAATGGATGTGCGTGACTAGTATAGTAAAACAAAAAAAGGAAAAAATGAATAATAAATCACAGTATCTAAATACTTCAAATAGAGAGAAGAGCTCGCGATATCCAAACGCGTCCGACAAAGATCTGCAAAATCCCGGAACAAGTTCGTAGACAGCCAGAAGAAAAATGCCAGAAGGTAACAATTGCTAATTTTTTAATACGAGACTAGTCTATTTTCTCGAGCCCTAGTTCCACGAATTAAATGCAACTTCCAACGATAATCTGGGCTCGAAAGACGATGAAAAAATCAAGTTATGTTATGAAAATATAAATTATCTTCTTAATTTACAAATATCACGGATTGCATGTCATTTTTGAGCTCCAATCCATAAGAATAATCAAACTAGTTTGTAAACCCTCAACGTGACATACACCCGCTCCGATTGTCACACATCACCGTCGTTCGAACCCATAATAAAACAGAAAATGAATTAAAGTCAGTATAGTTTTTTCAATTTTTCATTCAGCAATATTAACATTCAACTTATTCATTTCATTTATTTAGTAATGACAACACTGAGTACGTTAATATTTAATCTATTCGTTTCGTTTTAGTAATTGATTTATCCATTTCATTTTAATACTTAATTTATTCACTTCAATTTTAGTATTTGATTTAATTCAATCCATTTTAGTATTCGATTCATTTTAGTATTCAATTCATTTCAGTATTAGATTTATTCAATTCATTTAAACATTCAATTCAAATTTTAGAATTTAACTTATTCGTGTTGTTTTCAGTATTTAATTTATCCGTTTCCCTTTTGATTTAATATTTAATTTATTTTATTTTTAGTAATTGATTTCTTCTTTTCATTTTATGTAGCATTTGCTTATTCCGTGTCATTGTTATTTAGTATTTAATTCATTCATTATACTTCCAGCCAAGATTTAATCTATTTATTTCCTTCGTCATTTAATAATGGCGACATTGTGTGCTTTAATATTTAATTCATCCTCAAGGTGAGCATAATAGTATTTTTATACTGATCCGTTTGATGATAATGGTTCAAGATAAATTTATTTATTTTGGCTTATTCATTTCAGCCTTAAGATGAAGGTAGTTGATGATTAATTTCAGTAATATTTAATTCGTCAGGACGATGATAATTAATAACTAAATTTCTATTCAGTTTTTGAAAGAAATGACAATGACATTTGTATTTTAATACGAAAATATTAAACTCTAATTGAATTAGCTGAAATTTTAGGAAAATATAGGTTTTATTCAAATCACGTTAAAGTCCCTTAACGTAACTAACGGGTGTTTACTCAGAATCGACCGGTCAGTGAGGTGTGAAAGTTGGGAGTGACGATCGAGCTGCATAGTCGTTAAGATGTCTCCGCTAAATTGAAATAAATTAACAACAATAATGAGATCCCGAAGTGTAAACCCAGTTGAATGCATTCCACCGAGGCTACCCTAACAAACAGATTATACCCTGTGAGAATCGACTACCCCATAATCCTACCTTAGATTAAGACCCCGACGGAGTAACTCCATGACCCCTTGAGATGATCCAGAACTGGAAAATCGTAGACCCACCTATCTCAGTGTCAGAGACTTAAATGATGAATTATGTTAATGTATGCATCGTTATTTCAGAAAACTCATGGATCGACGCGTCCCGGATCACACTCAGCTGCGCGGTGCCGGAAAGCAATGTGGGACGCGGGATTCTCGATCTCTCCGGTCAGAGAATCCGAATGGGAGACCAGACGAGTAGCGACGACACCGAGCTCCCATTCGTCGCTATCAAACGAGAACCCGGCCGCAATCCGGACTGGGAAATCAGAGGCCAAGCCGAATTTCTGCTCGCTCGGTTATAGGAACACCAACGTGGTAGTTCCACGCAAAAACGAGGAGAGCCAGTGGACTTTCAGACGTTCAGCGCGAGCACCCATATGCTGGGAATTTTCGCGAAGGAGCTCTAACCGACAATATCCGAGAACTGGTTCGCCCCGATAATCTCTGTTTTCTGTTAAAAATACATGTTTCCTTTTGAAATATTCTGGGTTTATTGTTGATTTAAAATTTTGAAGGTATTAAGATAATAATAATAATGATAATAATAATAACAATAATACTAATAGCAATAGTGACGATATTGCATTATTATCAATATTTACAATAATGATAGTAGTAGGATGTGAGCCCGCCAGATACACCCCCTTGGCTTATGTAATTATTACATAACATTTGAACTCTGTCCTTGCTGTTGCTACCTGGAGATTGACCTATGTCCACTCAGTTGCTAACTAGTAATTGACTTTTGTCCACTGACCTCATGATTATGTCACGTGACCACTGATCAGTAACTTATTACCTAACCCTTTTTATGTCATGTGCTCACTAGTCAATCACTACCCGGAGACACACTTATTACCTAACCCTCATTATGTCACGTAGACCAACAGACCTATTACCTAACTGTTATTATGTCACGTAGTTGTGGACCAACACACCTACCTTCTAGAACCTTCCGTTCTTTAACTGTTCACACATACATACATCACCGATCAACACCGATCCGCACCCATCAGTACCCATCCGCATCGATCAACACCGATCAAAACCGATCCGCACCCATCATCGCCTAACATGCTTACGACTAAGTCGTAGAATTAACAAAATCACTCACTAGTACTATTTAAAATTTTATTAATACAACAAGTTCTTGATTCATATGAATTGAAATGATTCTGCTTGGAATCAGCCAATCGAGGAGGTGTAACGATCGAGATAAAATTTTCGGTTTATTATCATTTAATTTTGAGAAAAGGTTTGTCTCAATAAAGTTCCACTCCTCGAAATTTCTCTGGCTTTACTGATTTTTATCGGTTATCTGATCCGGCTTTGAGCTAAAAGTCATATTCGAGGGTTTGACATAAAGAGCAGATTGGCAGATATTTGAAATAAAATCCATAATTGCTTCAGAGGAGACAATTTGGGATTTGAGAAGATCCATCAATCTTTTACAACTCGATTGCTGAAAATCGAAATGTTTCTCCAGCGGATCTAATTGGCTCGAAAGAGCATTATTTGAAATAGTTTTGTTTTTCATTTTATTTTAAATATAATATTTTTAAAACAAAATAAAACTATTTTATTGTTTTATTTTGAATTTGAAATTATTTATAATAAAACTTTAATTGAGAATATTATAAAAATAATTTTTAATCAAATTAAAAATCAATTTATTGGCTTTTTAGAACACCAGTGACATGATAATGCCATTTTCTTGAAGAATTTGCGATGTTACTCATTGCGCATGCATTTACCAGACCAGCGACTTTTTCAAAAGGAACTCCCATCTTACCAAGTAGATCATAAGATGCTGGGGGAACAGATCCCATAGAACCGATTATACAAGTAAAAGCTAGGTTTGGGAGCCTGTATTTGTTTTTTTAAAGAATCATATTTTGCCAAATTTTCCTTATTCACAGTTTCAAACGTGACCAAAGAATCAAAAGGACATTTAATATCAACCATAAGAATTGTCTTTTTCTCATTATTAGTTATAATCAAATCGACTCGTTCTTTAGAGTTTGATACCAAGGAGCTAGTGTGGTCCACAACAACAATCAGTGAAGGACTTTTCAAATGATGTACTATTTGTTGAAGGCAATCGTTGTGACGATTAAGTGCAAGAGTAAGATGAACCGTGCAATTTTGCAAAACATGTGGCAACGTTTCATCTTGGTTATGGCAACGCCTACACAATCTATTCTCACCTTTTATATAGGGTTTTGCCAAATTAGCTAATGTGTTTGTTCGGGCACGATGAATAAATTTCCAATGATCCTCTCGTAATTCTCCTTTAAATATTGCTCTAGTAATATTAGGGGACAGATAAAATGTTGATGAATTACTAATGTTACTGTTTTTCCATTTAGTAAAATATGAATCATAAAGAGCAAGATGAAGAACTTTCGAAACCAAACGACGATCGAACTCAGTCAATATTATTGTTCCTTTCATAGGTGTTGTCAGGTGAAGAATTGGCTTATCATCCAACACTTCAAAGGATATTGTAATATTATGAGTTTTTTCAAAAAACCGAATCGCTGTTCTAGCTCGAAAGAAACGAGTTTTTTTTCCAGAGTGCTTTTGAATAATATCAGTTTTATTAATCCAATTGAAACTGTCTTGGAGCGATGGGTTATTATTCCCAAGCCTAGGTCCAGTGACAAATTTTAAAGAATCTATATTAATACATTTTGTAAATTCACAATTATCAGTAAAAAGTCTAAAAAAGTGGCTTATAGTTTGCGTGTGATATTCATCCAAAAGATCAGTGCAAGATGCGCCTCCATTTTCAATCGAGTTATAAAAGTAACTGATTTCAGAATTGTTAGGTAAACTCATCATTTTTCTCAAATGACTACGAAGTTTTTAGTATTATTACAAACATTTGCAGAAAGAGCACTAATTTTAATTTCTATCATTCTAAATGGGAAGGTTAGGCGAGAGTGAAGGAAGGTCTTATAAGCTTTTAACTTTTGCCAACCGCACAAATCGAAAAACCAAACAATTTCAAATGATGCTCTTTCGAGCCAATTAGATCCGCTGGAGAAACATTTCGATTTTCAGCAATCGAGTTGTAAAAGATTGATGGATCTTCTCAAATCCCAAATTGTCTCCTCTGAAGCAATTATGGATTTTATTTCAAAAACCTCATTATCAACTGAAGACATTTCCGAATTAATGATTAAGAAGAATGAGAAGAATTTAGATGGCTATAAACATGTTCCTTCCACTTTTGAAGACTCAATATCTAGGAGGACTAATGAATTTATACTACAAGAAATTCATAGATTAGACGTTAGTTTTTGTAATATTGTAAATAAGCTAGATTTAGTTATATCTTTTTTAACTCAAAATTTAAACTTTAATGCTAATTCTAAATTGAATTTAAGTAATAAAAAAGTTAATGTAGAAGATAGTAACTTAAATTTAAATAATAAATTAGAAATCGCTAAAACATTAAGCTTGATTGGTAATGCTGGTTTGAATTTAAATAATGATAAAGTTACTTTAGAAAATGATTTATTAATTTCTGATATTCCAGTTCAAGTAACTGATTGTGAAATTAATAATGTAATTGGTAATAAATCAAATTTAGGGCAAGTTTATTTAGATAATGTAAAATTACAACATAATGAAATTTCTAATTTACAGTTAGTTTCTAAAACATCGCCTAATTTAAATACTTACAAAAAATTAGAAAATTCTTCCAATAAATCTACTAAAAATAAAGTATTTAGTAGTAAAATTTCGAATATAACTTCTAATAATGAATTTAAAAATAATTCGAAATTGTTTAAGGCTTTATGTAAAAAGTAGCAACAGGCTTTATTTAAGATGTTCCCAAACTTAATTAAGTTCATTAAAATTAAAGAATCGACAGATATATCTAAAAATTTAAATAAGGAACTTTCTTTTATAACTAAATTCATAAATCCATTAGAAATTGCTGGATTTGAATATTTTTTTTATCGCAACAACAATATTTGCGTTTGCATTGACCCATTTAACATAAATAAACTAGCTGTCCCCATTTCTAATAAACATACGAGAGGAATTTCTATCATTAAAGCTAATATTGTTACAACTTGTGAAAAGAGTTTTAAATTTGTTTCTGCTCCATTAATGATACGGAAGTTTTTGTTTGCATTATCGAAGAAACTTGCAGAAACAGCTACAATTAAAAATGAAAATTTTTCTCAAATGACTACGAAGTTTTGTAGTATTATTACAAACATTTGCAGAAAGAGCACTAATTTTAATTTCTCTCGTTCTAAATGGGAAGGTTAGGCGAGAGTGAAAGAAGGTCTTATAAACTTTCAACTTTTGCCAACCGCACAAATCGGAATCCGCTAGCTTTTTCGCATCACTGACAACCTTATTCAAGATTTCATAAGGACTTTGGTTAGGTTGCTCACCTATTGGAACTCCAAGATATTGATAAAATTCTTTACTCAATAACTTTTTTATTTTTATATTATTAATTGAAATTTCACTAATCGTGTCAACATTTGGCAGTTGAATATATGCACACTTTTCAGGTCGATATTCAAATCCAATTTCACGAGCTACATCAAAAGCAATATTTAAGGTATTTTGCAAATCATGAGTATTATTAGCAATAATAGCGATATCATCAGCGTAAGCAAGAACTTGGATTGAAGATTCACCAATTTTGAAAGTTTTTACTTTAGAAAGAGTAAAGGATTTATTGCAATGACAAACAAAATCATTGAAAGAGGGCATCCTTGTTTGATACCCTGCTTTATAGGAATATTCGGAGTAACAATTGGACCACATGTATAGCATGAGCTAGTTTCAGTGTATAGAAGTTTCAAAGTGTTTGTGAATTTTTCACCAACTCCAATGTGTCGTAAAATCTTCCACATGTAATCATGGGGTACACTGCCAAAAGCGTCTTTGATGTCAAGAAATGCAATTATGATAGGTGTATCTTTACTATATTTCGAGTGCTCAAGACAAGATGAAAGTACAGAATTGTGTTCTACACAACCATCATGCACAGAACCCCCTTTATGTCCGATAGATTGTTTCGATTTACCCACGATGTTAATCGTCTAGCTAATATTGACGCAAATATTTTATAAACAACGGATAACAAAGCAATTGGTCGCCAAGAAGAGATCAGATTATATTTATCACCTTTATCAGGTTTAGGAATCATTAGAGCTTTAAAAGATTTCCAAACGTCAGGCATAGTATTTTCCGTGATGATTTTGTTGTAAAGAAGAGTCAACAATTTACCCTCTGGGTCAAGAATAGCAATATCGTTATATTTAATTCCATCAATTCCAGGAGATGTATTATCAGCTCTTTTCAGTTCAAAAATAACCTCTTTATCTATAATTGGTCGAAGTAAAAGAGTATTTTGAGATTTTAGACCAAAGTTTAAAACATTATCATAACTTTTAATTAGCGGATCTTGATGGCTAAAATTACCAATGTGATCTTTAATTGTTGGCCTCTCGTTTATTTCATCGTTAACTAAAATGTTGTATACCGTCGTTTTCATATTTTTATTAAATGATGATTTGAAGTTAGTTTTTGGTGGTGGAACTTTACTGATTTTATTTCCTAAATATGGTCTACTGATTTTAGTTACACTTGTTTCTTTACGAATACGTATTTCATTAATAATAAAGTTACTGATTTCGTTTACACTTGCGTTTTGTAGGGTCAACAAATTCTCATTTATCAAAAGTATGCGTTGATCTAATTTTAGCTTTACATTTGTTTTATTATCAGGTAAATTCTTTATCGAATCCTTTATAATGTCTTGTACAGTCGGTAATAAAGACTTTATGACATTTCCAATATCACGGAGATTAATATTTTCCAAAGACAAATCTAAGGCATAGTGTTTGATAAACGCACATATGAGAATCCTACTAACAAGACCAGAGCCACGAATATCATGAGGACAGTTACCAAGTAGTTTACAAAGTTCCGGAGTTTCTTTGATTTCATTGATTTTAGTCAATAAAGAGTTTGCTGTACAAAGATAAGGAAAGTTTGGAAATAAAGATGAAGGATTAAGTAGATAATGTTCATCAGAGTTGTAGTCGATGATCATCAATATTTGACGAGTTTTAGGAGGAGCAATAATGGCAAATACAATTTTTGCTTTCATTAAATTTTCAATATTTAAAAATTCATTTAAGTATTGAGTGCAATCATCCAGTATTGCTGTGGTCATTGTATAATTTAAAAAAATGAAATTTTCGGATAAGTTCAAATTGATGAAAAAGTTTGTTAAAATGTTTTCTGTAATCTTACAATTTATTAAATTCAAATTTACTACTACTTCATCGCACATCTTGGATTGCATATTTACAAGCTTTTCAATTACTTTATCTCTATTGACAACATTTCCAGAAATAAATTCTTCTAAAAATAGTATAAAAGTAGTAGCGTGATGTATAGGGTCATCAGAGAACATTGCAAAGCGAAAGAGAGTATGAGATTTCTTAAATATAATTGTTTTTTCAAGAATAAATTTATTCAAGTAATCTGTTATATTCTCTCCTATTCCTAACAGCCTTCCGTTGATATTTGAGAAGATCGGACGTCAAAGATGTAACTGAAGCCAAGACAAACTGAACAAAGAAATAGACACCAATAATTATCGTTGGAGATAATACTAATGATTATTTTAATGCCCTAAATTGTTTAAAAGCAACATGATCGACTATATAAATATTGTTTTGAGCAATCAAGTTAATTGTTAGCTCTGGAGAAAGAACCATCACCTCAAGATTATTTTCAAACCATTTTTTTAAGAGAGTCGAGACACAAGCTTTTTCTTGAGTCAGCGTTATAGTTTCTATAGCTTTGAGGGTTGGGTTTTTATTTTTAAGTGCTAATGCTTTTTTAAAGTTAATTTTATTTAGGAAGTGATCTTTAGAAATTCCACCCCCCGATAGTTTTATATTATGAATTAAATAAAAACTTTGAATTTCGTAAATCTCTTTCCTAATATTCAAAATGAAATCAACTGGAAAATAGTACCATTCTTTACACACAATCATCGCATAAGCGCAAATGTAAGGTCCACAATCAAAATTATTATTTTGATATTGCAGATTTTTATAGGGATGATCAATTATTTTATTTTGAAGGTCAAATTTATTATTTAATTCAGAATTAATTATATGAGCTCTTTCATTATTTTCAAACGTTCTGTTATTTTTAAAAACAGGGTCAATAAAGTAAGAGTTACAATGGACTTTACAGTATACAAATAAAATCCAGTGGCAGTTGTTAATGTTAATTGGACATAAGATAACTCGAGCCTCATATATATTGCTAGGAATTGGAAAAATTTCCTTGGAATTATTTGAGCATAAAATACTCACAACAAAACCTTTGAGGAAAGCGAACTTTGGATTTCTAATGTGACTTTCAAAATAATAATCTATGTGATCATCAGTAAACCAGAATTCAAAATCAAAATTTTCAAAAGTGCAATCTGCATCAGTCTCATCAGACAGTGCAGCAGGTGTTGAGACTGGTGCAGGCACGTACCTTCATTTGGATGTTGTCTTTAACAGCTTTACATCCTTTCGTGTCGTCATCTTTTTAACATCTATATTTTTTATCGTTAAATTATGTGAAGGTTCCTCATCAATATCAGTAGTTGGATTATTTGTTGCCTCAGTAACTTTATTATCTATATTTACTATAGGCGTTTCAACAATTAAGTTTTTACTTTCATTGATAAAGCAGAGCGAGGTTTGTACAACATGAGCCGTAGATTTAGTAGAAGTTTGTACATTTATAGTTGTAAATTGTTCTACTTGGTTAACGTCTGCTTTTTCTTGGATAAACAACACAAGTGAGTCTATAATTTGAGAAATGAATCCACTCATTTTACTTGTGCAGATTTTCCGACAAGTTTGATGTATTCGCTATGATTGTTTCTTTGAAGAGAGAAATTTCTTCTTGTAGCGAAGTAAATCAAGCGTTTTGCTTTTACCTCATCTACATTGCTAGAGTCAGGATTCCAATTATTGATTTTATTACTTATTTCGCATAGTAACTGAATCTGGTTAGACTTTTCAGTAAATGTTTTGTCTAACAAATCGAAGAAACTATTCACGCTGTTTATTGATGGCGGAGAAATGATGTTGTGAATTCTATCTATTTCACCTGACAGTTTCCACTGTCTGAGCCTTAAGAGTCGTTCACGGCAACTAGAGTTGTAATAAGATAAAGATGGAATCATATCAATCATTTCAGAAATAAGTGTTTCATTATGATCAGGATCAAGTGAAGGAGTACTTTCAATGTCAACAATTGAGTACATAAGTAAACAATTTCTAATATAGTTTAGAGCGTAATCACCATAAGTTCCATTCGTTTTATAATTTAAATTATTTTTTAAATTTAAGTAGTTGAGATAAAATATTATATCAATTAGTTTTTCAGAAGTGTTCGGTTTCTTAAGCAAAGTTCTAAATTCCGTGTCATCTTTTGACATCTCGAGAAAATTAAGCAAACCAAGATTGAACATTATATCAGACGAATTTTCAAAATTTGGATTTTCCGAAGTATTTATTTTATTAAGAATTAGAAATTTTCCACCTACAAATGAAATGACGTCAGGAAAGTTTTTATTTAATTTTAATTCATTTATTAATTTAATTATTTCGTCAGAATTTTTAGACATGTTTCCAACAAAACATAACTCGTGTAATTCTGGAAAGGATATAAGCAACCTATGAAACTGAGATCTTGTTAATTCAGAATTATTTATACTTTTAATTTCAGCATCAGATATATGGTTATTAAAAAGGTCCAGCATGACAAAATCTCCATCACAATATTTTATTTGTGATTTTGTCAAAAAATCAGGTAACATATTTTGCTGCTTCAATAATTTTAATATGTTATTTATTTGAACCCCTCGATGTTTTTCATTTTTAATTGTAGCTGTTTCTGCAAGTTTCTTCGATAATGCAAACAAAAACTTCCGTATCATTAATGGAGCAGAAACAAATTTAAAACTCTTTTCACAAGTTGTAACAATATTAGCTTTAATGATAGAAATTCCTCTCGTATGTTTATTAGAAATGGGGACAGCTAGTTTATTTATGTTAAATGGGTCAATGCAAACGCAAATATTGTTGTTGCGATAAAAAAAATATTCAAATCCAGCAATTTCTAATGGATTTATGAATTTAGTTATAAAAGAAAGTTCCTTATTTAAATTTTTAGATATATCTGTCGATTCTTTAATTTTAATGAACTTAATTAAGTTTGGGAACATCTTAAATAAAGCCTGTTGCTACTTTTTACATAAAGCCTTAAACAATTTCGAATTATTTTTAAATTCATTATTAGAAGTTATATTCGAAATTTTACTACTAAATACTTTATTTTTAGTAGATTTATTGGAAGAATTTTCTAATTTTTTGTAAGTATTTAAATTAGGCGATGTTTTAGAAACTAACTGTAAATTAGAAATTTCATTATGTTGTAATTTTACATTATCTAAATAAACTTGCCCTAAATTTGATTTATTACCAATTACATTATTAATTTCACAATCAGTTACTTGAACTGGAATATCAGAAATTAATAAATCATTTTCTAAAGTAACTTTATCATTATTTAAATTCAAACCAGCATTACCAATCAAGCTTAATGTTTTAGCGATTTCTAATTTATTATTTAAATTTAAGTTACTATCTTCTACATTAACTTTTTTATTACTTAAATTCAATTTAGAATTAGCATTAAAGTTTAAATTTTGAGTTAAAAAAGATATAACTAAATCTAGCTTATTTACAATATTACAAAAACTAACGTCTAATCTATGAATTTCTTGTAGTATAAATTCATTAGTCCTCCTAGATATTGAGTCTTCAAAAGTGGAAGGAACATGTTTATAGCCATCTAAATTCTTCTCATTCTTCTTAATCATTAATTCGGAAATGTCTTCAGTTGATAATGAGGTTTTTGAAATAAAATCCATAATTGCTTCAGAGGAGACAATTTGGGATTTGAGAAGATCCATCAATCTTTTACAACTCGATTGCTGAAAATCGAAATGTTTCTCCAGCGGATCTAATTGGCTCGAAAGAGCATCATTTGAAATTGTTTGGTTTTTCGATTTGTGCGGTTGGCAAAAGTTAAAAGCTTATAAGACCTTCCTTCACTCTCGCCTAACCTTCCCATTTAGAATGATAGAAATTAAAATTAGTGCTCTTTCTGCAAATGTTTGTAATAATACTAAAAACTTCGTAGTCATTTGAGAAAAATGATGAGTTTACCTAACAATTCTGAAATCAGTTACTTTTATAACTCGATTGAAAATGGAGGCGCATCTTGCACTGATCTTTTGGATGAATATCACACGCAAACTATAAGCCACTTTTTTAGACTTTTTACTGATAATTGTGAATTTACAAAATGTATTAATATAGATTCTTTAAAATTTGTCACTGGACCTAGGCTTGGGAATAATAACCCATCGCTCCAAGACAGTTTCAATTGGATTAATAAAACTGATATTATTCAAAAGCACTCTGGAAAAAAAACTCGTTTCTTTCGAGCTAGAACAGCGATTCGGTTTTTTGAAAAAACTCATAATATTACAATATCCTTTGAAGTGTTGGATGATAAGCCAATTCTTCACCTGACAACACCTATGAAAGGAACAATAATATTGACTGAGTTCGATCGTCGTTTGGTTTCGAAAGTTCTTCATCTTGCTCTTTATGATTCATATTTTACTAAATGGAAAAACAGTAACATTAGTAATTCATCAACATTTTATCTGTCCCCTAATATTACTAGAGCAATATTTAAAGGAGAATTACGAGAGGATCATTGGAAATTTATTCATCGTGCCCGAACAAACACATTAGCTAATTTGGCAAAACCCTATATAAAAGGTGAGAATAGATTGTGTAGGCGTTGCCATAACCAAGATGAAACGTTGCCACATGTTTTGCAAAATTGCACGGTTCATCTTACTCTTGCACTTAATCGTCACAACGATTGCCTTCAACAAATAGTACATCATTTGAAAAGTCCTTCACTGATTGTTGTTGTGGACCACACTAGCTCCTTGGTATCAAACTCTAAAGAACGAGTCGATTTGATTATAACTAATAATGAGAAAAAGACAATTCTTATGGTTGATATTAAATGTCCTTTTGATTCTTTGGTCACGTTTGAAACTGTGAATAAGGAAAATTTGGCAAAATATGATTCTTTAAAAAAACAAATACAGGCTCCCAAACCTAGCTTTTACTTGTATAATCGGTTCTATGGGATCTGTTCCCCCAGCATCTTATGATCTACTTGGTAAGATGGGAGTTCCTTTTGAAAAAGTCGCTGGTCTGGTAAATGCATGCGCAATGAGTAACATCGCAAATTCTTCAAGAAAATGGCATTATCATGTCACTGGTGTTCTAAAAAGCCAATAAATTGATTTTTAATTTGATTAAAAATTATTTTTATAATATTCTCAATTAAAGTTTTATTATAAATAATTTCAAATTCAAAATAAAACAATAAAATAGTTTTATTTTGTTTTAAAAATATTATATTTAAAATAAAATGAAAAACAAAACTATTTCAAATAATGCTCTTTCGAGCCAATTAGATCCGCTGGAGAAACATTTCGATTTTCAGCAATCGAGTTGTAAAAGATTGATGGATCTTCTCAAATCCCAAATTGTCTCCTCT
Source organism: Schmidtea mediterranea (assembly GCA_022537955.1). Lineage (NCBI taxonomy): Eukaryota > Metazoa > Platyhelminthes > Tricladida > Dugesiidae > Schmidtea > Schmidtea mediterranea. The sequence continues at coordinate 236,876,378 of CM039680.1, read as the reverse complement.
GAAGCAATTATGGATTTTATTTCAAATATCTGCCAATCTGCTCTTTATGTCAAACCCTCGAATATGACTTTTAGCTCAAAGCCGGATCAGATAACCGATAAAAATCAGTAAAGCCAGAGAAATTTCGAGGAGTGGAACTTTATTGAGACAAACCTTTTCTCAAAATTAAATGATAATAAACCGAAAATTTTATCTCGATCGTTACACCTCCTCGATTGGCTGATTCCAAGCAGAATCATTTCAATTCATATGAATCAAGAACTTGTTGTATTAATAAAATTTTAAATAGTACTAGTGAGTGATTTTGTTAATTCTACGACTTAGTCGTAAGCATGTTAGGCGATGATGGGTGCGGATCGGTTTTGATCGGTGTTGATCGATGCGGATGGGTACTGATGGGTGCGGATCGGTGTTGATCGGTGATGTATGTATGTGTGAACAGTTAAAGAACGGAAGGTTCTAGAAGGTAGGTGTGTTGGTCCACAACTACGTGACATAATAACAGTTAGGTAATAGGTCTGTTGGTCTACGTGACATAATGAGGGTTAGGTAATAAGTGTGTCTCCGGGTAGTGATTGACTAGTGAGCACATGACATAAAAAGGGTTAGGTAATAAGTTACTGATCAGTGGTCACGTGACATAATCATGAGGTCAGTGGACAAAGGTCAATTACTAGTTAGCAACTGAGTGGACATAGGTCAATCTCCAGGTAGCAACAGCAAGGACAGAGTTCAAATGTTACGTAATAATTACGTAAGCCAAGGGGTTGTATCTGACGGGCTCACATCCTACTACTAATGATATTTGTTTAAATATTCTATTGTTGTTATTAAATATAATTTTGAATTTAATGGATAATAATGGAAATGTTACTGGCGACCACTCCGAAATGCAGCAATAACAAGATCATATATTAGTAAATAAATAATAAAATGTGATACATTGTTTGCAGCAAAGGCTTATTTATTTGTTTAATTTTATTTTATTATTATTATTATTATTATTATTATTATTATTATTATTATTATTATTAATATTATTATTAATATTTTATATAAAATATAGTGCGATTGTACTGCAGTAAATTGTTATGCTTTCTTTGTTTTTCAGCATAAATTAATCATGAAAAAGTTTGACTTATTTTATCAAAAAACTAGTGATAATTGAAGAAAAGATTAGACTGCAATAATTGATAAGATTATTTGTCTACGTAACAACACAAAATATAAATTTTTCTCAATTTCATTCTACCTGATTTATTTAGTACGTCAAATGTTGAGCACCGTTGTCATTTTTTTGGTGTTAAAATGTTGTTTTAGCAGTCACATTGATGAGCACTTAGAATTGTTGCAAATTGAAGAAGTGGGACATGGTAAAATTCAGGATTTATCAAGCAATTTCATTTATAATTTAGACTCACTTTCTAACACGATCCACAATGAAGCTGTTAAGTCATATAAACCGTTGCCGGAAGAAGACTACTATCATACGCTGTTTGACGATGATCAAAAAATAAATGGAAATGAATATGAAGTTTATGAAACAGAGCATAAAGATGAGCATGATTACGATAATTATGATCAAGGGCATGAAGACGACGGTGGGCATTATTTTGAAGATTATGAAGAGTATAAATTAGATGAATCGTATGATCATGAGCCTAATGTTAAACACTTTGATGATTATGACCCATATGATGACCACGAAAATGTTTATGATGATCATGAAGCAGTGAGTAAACCGAAAACTGAAATCGCTGCCACCCGGAAAAACAGGCAAGAATATCCTTATAAGTACGATTCCCGAGGATATGAAGAAAAAGAAATTTTGCATAAACTTATTACATTGGAAAACAAAATGAAACACGCAAAGCCAACGAGGGAATATTCACACGAAAAGGTCAAGCGAACTATTCGACATGATTACGCTGATAAAAGACAATATGGGAAAGTATCCATGAAAAATACTTTATCTAAGCCTGTCGTGATATTCGGTCCCTTAACTTTGAAAATTCATGAATTGAGATTCAAATTATAAGTTTTCTTTTTCAATTTTAGTTAGTCGAGTCGTTATGGTTGATTGAATTAGTCTTTTAATTGTTTTGATTTTGAAAATTTTGTCTTACATTTAATTATTCAATTATATTTTATTTAAATTAATGACATCTTTGGCACTCTTTGTGCCATCTACAGGATATTTCGTAGTGAAGGTTATAAGTTTTATTTGACTATTATTTTACTGAAATAAGTGTAAAGTTGTTTAAATTAATAATATTTAAAATATATTGTACTATATTTTTTGAAATTACTTTGGAAAATAAACAAAACATGTTTCTTGTCCTTGAGCTTCAAATATTCTTAAAACCTTTAAACGAAATGCGGAAATACCCATATCCTCTGACTACAAGAGGTTCAGCGGGAATTTGGTCTGGTTCATAACATCTAGTAAATATGTCAGTCTAATAAACTTATCCAGTTCACTGTCACTTACCGACCAACTGGGTTGTGATTGACTAGCGTATTTCTAAGTACAGTGTCGAATATGACGGATGAAACCTTCATCAATAATCGATCTCCAAGCTTCCAGTTCTGAGCTAACACTGCGACTATATTTAGTTAATACAGACTTGTTACGGAATACATTGTGAGCTGGTGTACGACCAGTAGCGACTCCATTATCATCTATTTTCTTCTAGAATGTGCTATCTCTACCTTATTGGATGTGGATATCTTCTTGACCATCAGATTCACTATAAAATAATGGTGATGATGATGAGGTACTATTTTCAGAACTATTTTCACTATTGCTGTCTTCATCCTCAGAACTCACGTCACTCCTACTTTGATCAGCTTTACCGTTTGTTAGAATGACCAGAACTTGAAGAGCTGCATGTCGCATTGATCGCTTTCTTTCCACTGGTACTTGTGGCAATGGTCGGTTAATCGCCAATCTTTAAATTCAGCTGGCTCCAGGGAGATTTTTTTCGAAGTATGAGTCGTTGGCCTGTGGATACCAGGTTGTCCTCAAAAGCCCATTTACTTAAATTCAAGTATGTATATTGATTAAACTGTTCCTCTAAATAATTATATAATTCATTTTCAATTTTATTCTCTTCTTTTCAAAGTATTTCTCTCCAAAATAAAGGGATTCGTACACAAAAAAATTCAGAGACAATTTTATTTGCGATTTTTTTATTATTATTGGTTGTTTATAATTAATTTATTTATTCGATACATTAAGTGATATCCAGTGCATTTCCCATTAGTATACTATTTTCGAACTAATGGTTCTCATCAGTACTATGTGGGAGACGCTCAGATTTCTCTTTGCGCCAGGTAAGTGTAAAAACAGTGTCAAGTTAACACCATACTGGATATCACTTAATGTATCGCATATTCTTTGATTCGAATCATATCCTTGCACATATTCACACATAATATATAAATTCTCCTGCAGTGGCTCAATTGAGTTCAGCAAACTTCTGCTAGCATATTGCTTTCAACAATAATATAATCAGTGCAAATAAAAATTGTTTATTTAAAATTGACAAACAATTGTAAAACTTTTCTTTGATTTTGTTTAAAATTTTATTAAACGTGAAATGAAAGTTTTGGAATAAGTATCTCATGTTGCTGAAAAAAAAGTGTGCTTAGCTTTAGCATTAGAAGCGTTAAATAACAAATTAAATTTTTTTGAATTAGATTAAAGTTTTGAAAAATTAGATTATTATTTTGTTTTAAATTAACAAAATTAAATTAATGTCTGAAATAGTAGATAATTAAACAAATTAAAATTGTTTAATAAAATATTAGATAATAATTTATTCTGAACGTGAATTTCTCTTTATAATGAAACTGTGGAATATTTTGGTTTATGTTTAGAGGTGAGAGCCACTCATCGCTAGTAATTCAACCACTTAACGTACACGCCCGTGTCTGACACTGGCAGATTTCGGCACGCTCGACTCTGACACGGGTGGCCGTAACATTATTTCAAAGCCGAAGTTATTCATAACCTATAGTAACACAATGTGAAATGTTGATCGGCTGGATCAACACCTTTATGACTACCCATTGACAAGAAAAAAAGAGGGAAGAAATATTATAAGATGGTATAAAGTCAAAATAAAAGTGTACGTTAAGTGGGTAATTCAAATCTCTAAAAATATTGATTTTTTAAAATTGTGTAAAAAGCCTTGGAATTGATTTATAACTAGATTACAATAGAAAATCTTTGAAATTAGTCTATATTCACTTATGATGGACAGGATAGCAGTAACAATCAATAGAGAAACCAAAATAACACGAACACATAAATAGGTTTTATATAAAAATTAAATCAATATTTAGATAAATACGGAATGAAGGAGCATTCATTTTATTTATTGAAGCCATTAAATTTTATATCCTGAATGAATACAAGCAATGCCACCAAGCAGATTCTCATAGGTCACTCCTTTAAATCCAGATGTTTCAATCATTGATTTGAATTCATTTTGATTGGGAAACTGCCGAATACTTTCCACCAAATATTTATATGATTTCCAATCTCCGGCGATCAGTTGACCCATTACCGGGATAATTTCGAAGGAATAATTATCATACATCCTTAATGTTGAAAATATAAATCAATTTTGATTATATAATTTTTTATTATATTTAATCATTATATCAAAATAGTTAATCTTTATATTAAATTATTTAATCGTTATATCAAAATATTTAATTATTATATCAAAATATTTAATCATTATAAAAATATTTAATCATTATAAAAAAATATTTAATCATTATATCAAAATAGTTAATCATTATATTAAATTATTTAATCATTATATTAAATTATTTAATCATTATATTCAATTATTTAATTATTATATCAAAATATTTGATCATTATAAAAAATATTTAATCATATCAAAATATTTAATCATTATATTAAATTATTTAATCATATCAAAATATTTAATCATTATATTAAATTATTTAATCATTATATCAAAATATTTAATCATTATAAAAAAATATTTAATCATTATAAAAAATATTTAATCATTATAAAAAAATATTTAATCATTATAAAAAAATATTTAATCATTATATTCAATTATTTAATTATTATATCAAAATATTTGATCATTATAAAAATTATTTAATCATATCAAAATATTTAATCATTATATTAAATTATTTAATCATTATATCAAAATATTTAATCATTATAAAAAATATTTAATCATTATAAAAAATATTTAATCATTATAAAAAAATATTTAATCATTATAAAAAAATATTTAATCATTATAAAAAAATATTTAATCATTATAAAAAATATTTAATCATTATAAAAAATATTTAATCATCAGCCTGCCATCATAATCTATGTCAAATGTTATATACGGAAACAATAATAATGTGATAGTTACGATTTAATGATTTAATCTCCATAAATTTGTTGCTGATTGAACTTTTATTTTATTGAATTGTGATTTATTCACCAAAGCCTAACATAAAATTCTTTTCCATTTATTATTGAATTGTTTTTATAGAAAATTTTAAAATCTTTAAAATCCATTGTTCCTTTGCACATTTTTCTATGTCGATTGAGAGGCTTGAGTAACATTATTGAGCAGAGAAATATATCATTTGAGCATATTATTATATATTTTTATTGGCAAAACTGTAACTGTAAATTCAAACTGAATATATACATATTTCTAAATCCTCCCGAACGAGAAAAACCGTCTTAGCACGAGCCTCCTAAGCTCTGAGGCTAGCAACTAAATGTTATTTCATATCAGAATCAGTGGTAGAAGCTGACGAAACTTGGCAATGTTTATCTTATAGTGATTTAGAAAAATTCACAGCTAGAGCTTCCTTTAAATTTGCATGTTACGCGTTTCTGTTACGCGTGATCATAACTTTGTCTTCACTAATGCCATTTTTGAAAATGCATAAGTAGGTGAAATTGAATCGATTGAAGATAGAAAAAAGTAAGGGACTGCAAAATTTGCTTTATGGTGGTGAGCCTTGAAATCACAAACGGTGGGCCAGTCGTTTGACATCGCTGCCGTAATGGTTCCCTTGTATTGGGGAAATTGTAATTTTAAATTGTTTTAAAAGTTATTAAATATTTTGAGAAAGGCGCGATTAAATATTATGGGAAAATCAATAAATGTCGTGGAAATGGGAGATTATTGATGAAACGAATCAAATCTGGTCTGTCCACCTCGTTTTGAGCGCCCACGGAATTACAGGTTCCAAAACATATCTTTGGATTAGGTTCTATTATTTCTGTACGTTTTTGGTTTCGATAGATTTGTTATTGGTTATTATTATTAATTAATATTATTAATTAATATTATTAATTATTATTAATTAATATTATTAATTAATATTATTAATTATTATTATTAATTATTATTAATTATTATTATTATTAATTATTATTATTATTATTAATTATTATTATTATTATTAATATTAATTATTATTATTAATTATTATTATTAATTATTATTAATTATTATTATTATTATTAATTATTATTATTATTATTAATATTAATTATTATTATTAATTATTATTATTAATTATTATTATTAATTATTATTATTATTATTATTATTAATTATTATTATTATTATTAATATTAATTATTATTATTAATTATTATTATTAATTATTATTAATTATTATTATTATTATTAATTATTATTATTATTATTAATATTAATTATTATTATTAATTATTATTATTATTAATTATTATTAATTATTATTATTATTAATTATTATTATTATTATTAATTATTATTATTATTATTAATATTAATTATTATTATTAATTATTATTATTAATTATTATTATTATTATTAATTATTATTATTATTATTAATTTTTATTATTATTATTATTATCATTATTATTATACGGTTTTAACATAAATGACGTCACACGATTTTGGCAAATTTTTTATCCCTTTATCACAAAGCGTTAGAACCCTTCAAAATATGGCGTCACAAATCTTTGTCCCCCCCCCCCGTAAAACAGCCGTATTTCATATTTGAAAATGAACATGTTTCAAATCACTTTATTGACATTTTAGTATGTATTTAGTGTAATGCTGCACTCTAATATCGTATGAGAAAACATGTATAAAAAAGGCGGCCCTTAAAAGCTTAAATTAGTAAAAATTCTATTGAAAAAATACACAATTTAAGATGTGACGTCACGGAGATTAAACACCCCCTCGCCCTCATCAAAAATTAGTGACCCCCTCTCGTAGGTGCGTAACGTCTTTTAAGGACGGCTCCTAAAAACATAATAAACTTCCACAGTGATCGGGGGTTTCAAGCTGTGATTTTAGTGATGCAAATTGGAGTTCTGAGTTTGTTAAATGTCAAGTTATTCGCATTATAATCAGGCGGGCTTGTCGTAGGACGCTTGAAAGCTGTGTAAATCTAAATAATTATAAAATTATATAAAAAATTATCAACATAAACTTGATTCGTTTCAATAAAAAAAGCAACAGTTAATGTCAGTAGTGAATAATTTGTTTAATTATGTAATAAAAATAATCTAAATTAGAATAATAATGTCCTAGAAATTGATTGGTTGATTTTAACTGAAAGAAATTAATTAACAAAATCAACATAAAAGTTTGTAAAAATTATCAATAATGATTAAAAAAAAGAGAAAATAAACCTCACATTTTTAATAGAAAATTATCAACAGCGCTGAACTCAAGGCACATAAATCTTCCATAAGGTCTTAAAATTCTATATGCTTCATTGAGTACCTTCGTGAATTACTTGATATTAACTGTGAAATTACTAAAATTTATCTCATTACTTCTTGAACGTCGGTGCAATTTCGTATTCCAAATGCAATTGTGTATAAATCGAATGAATTATCAACCATCGGCATTTTTTCAGCGTTTCCTATTTCCCATTTAATATCTAAGTCAAATCGAAATTATATCTTAATAAATAATCGGCATTTACATTTAGATAATCCAAGTTTATCTGCTTTCTTTTTACCAACTTCGATCATTGATGGATTTATATCACATACTGTCAGTGAAAATTTTTTACTATTATCACTACTTCTAATGCCCTTTTCTGTTTCAGAAATATAAGAATTTACTATTCTAAATGCAATATCTCCTGGAAATAGTTAACGGTAAATATATAACTGAATTTAAATTACAACCTGTTCCGCCAGCGACATCTAAACAAGATATATCTCTAAATGGTTCCATTCTATTTATAAAATAATTTTTCCACAATCTATGTATGCCAAAACTCATAGCATCATTCATAACATCATATTTTGATGAAACATTTGTAAAAACCTCATTTACTAAAATATATTAGTTGATATAAATTTGAAATTATTCCAACCTTTTTCTTGCTTTTCTTCTAATGGTACCTGCTGATAACCAAAATGTGTCTCTTTTGAATAAAATAACCTGGATAACCGAACAATTTGATAATTAAACACCTTGAGCATGCTTTACTACCAAATATGAATTTTTAATTAATTTTTTTAATGATGTACTAATGTCATCAAATTATAAATGATAATAAAAAAATTCAAAAACTAAGTTTCAAATAAGAGTTAAAATATATTAAAATGAAATTTCTATAAAAATTTGAAAAAAAATGTAATAGATAGTATTTAAAGAAACCTACAGATTATAATTATAATATAACTTAGAATTACATCATATTTTATTATATTTTATAAAATAGTTTTTTTATTATATATAAAAAATTTCGATAGATCATTTCAAAAAAATTATTGCAAAAATTATTATTAAATTAGTAAAATTTATAGAGAAATAAAAATTTATGCAAACTTGATTTTAAGTTGTCATAGGTTTCCAATATTAAAAAAACTAGCTTACCCGTCGATCGTTATTGCTATCTCAGAAGAAAGGAAATTCAAGGACAAAAAATTCAAAGAACACATCAAAATTTATTTATTTTAATACTATTTATTTATTCGAGTGCTTTCAGATATACAATTGTGGGGTTTGTGATATTTAACCTTGACCCCATGCATATAACCTTTCTTGCCCTCTAATGGTTACCTGTTGCTAAGCAACGTTGGTGCTGCAACCACTGGTTATGAGATAGCCAAAGGTGAGCACTACGAAAGAACTGCTAAGGCCCGATCTCATGACGGGTTCAACGCACTACCGATAGGAGGTCTGTGTGCGATTTACTTACCTTCGGTCCCTTTAAACACAAATTAACACTTTCTTAAATCACTTCTTGTCCGAACCCTATTTCTTAATCTTAATTAAACAGCTTTATTTTCAACACGACAAATTAATGAAACAAAAAAATTTTTTAAAAAATTTAATACGCAAGGTTTATTTGTTGATACACCAAATAACTCAGTTCGACGTAGAAGTTTGTAATGCGCGACGTCTAGCGCGTTCCGCCTTGCCTGGACGTCGTTGTGAAAGTTTTGTGTTGGCCTGGTGGCGTCAGTGGCCTCTCTGTATGCCAGCTGAGCCGGCGCAAATACGAGTGGATACGTTACGGCATTGCCCTCTTGACAAGCCAATAACGCCACTTCTAAACTGCGGATTTGTGTTTTCTGTGCCTGGCAGAGCTGTTTTTCTTCTGTGCATTCACGCTGTGCAGCGTTCAATTTTTGGTACAAAGTCTTCATCTTTGCGGGTTCCACCCATATCGCCTTTATCTTTTGGATCTCCCGTGATATTTGGAGTAGTTGACGATGTAAGTCTGCATTTTCTCGTCGTGAGTGTACTAATTCTCTGCTCAGAGTATTGAATGGATCCATATCTATAAATAAGTAAATTATTAGTAAATAACTCATCTTTATCTGTAGAATTTTCTTTATCTTTTGATGGATCTAACATTCATCTATTGGTGGAAAAGCTTATTAAGTATTTGTTCCATTGTACTAAGTCAATATTTTATCACTCTATTAATATCATTCGCATCTCGAAAAGTTAAATAACTGAACGAAAACATTTAAAATCCAATATTTATTTTTCATGATACATTAACGTAGCATCGAGTTTAGGTAATGAGAGTTTTGACTCCGCCTTGGTCGTTCTCGAGCATACGGATGATTCTGTATCTCTCTAGAATAATAGTCATTGTCTCGCATTTCTTTGGGGAGTATCGTCCTTAGAACCACCACGTTTATAGGTGTGGAAAGTTCCTCCAATATTAGGTCATTCAGTTCATAGGATACTGTTGGGCCAGAACGTAAACGGCCTTGAGAAATGTTTTAATGGATCAGTAACACACATGCAAACATAACAGGCAGATTTAAATAAACCTGGAAACACCAATTAAACCCTATAAAATATGAGAAAAAGGGAATTAAATATAAATTAATAAACATAAAAATAAATTAAATAATAACAAAACGCACCAAGATTCGCACGATACCTACACAAACATAACAAGAAAACACAACAAATTCGACAAAATTGGAAAAATTAATAAAAGTTCATTAAAATGAAATTTAAATCGAAAAAATTGAATTAGTAATAATTCAATAAAAATCTTAAATAAAAAATTATAAAAATAAATCAAAAAATAATAAAATTAAAGAATAGAATTTACTAGAAAATAACAAGGTCGAATTTTGTTTTACTGCATCAAATTTCACATGCGAGAAAAATAGGTATAAATACTGATCCATTTTCACATTTAACTTAACCATTTTTCAAACCATTTTTGAAAATCTTAACCGTTTTTCGAAACTAACTATTTTTAGCCAGTTTTAAAAACCTTATTTTCAAACTATTTTGAAACTAATTTTGAATTCGTTCTTTAGAAACTATTCAACTGATTTTAGGTGAGAAATATTTATGTTGGAACCCTCTTTCCACGTCACGTCCATTGCATCTCGGTAGAGCTCTGCTTGGCGTCGACGTGGGGAGAGAGGTATTTATGTTTTATTTTATGCTATTTTATGCAATTTTATGGAATGGTTATGAAGGGTAATTATGTTATTTTTGTTTATAATTAATAAATATTATTGATATACATAAATTATTTTATATATATTTTAATAAACTAAATTAAACTGTCGAAATTTTTCCGGCCCACAGCCAATACATAACGCAAGAAAATAAAATCTACATAGTACAGATGCATGTAAGTGCGTGGAAAATCGCCAATGATATGTACCCGTGAAGACTCAGCGTGCGCAACGCAGCGGTCGTAACGTCAATATTTATCCCTATAGCTGAAGCGAGAAATAAGGAAGGAGTCTCTGGCGACTTCCTCGTTTCTCAATTCTGTAAAATCGACCTAAATTTATATTACACACGGCTTAAAATTATCACACCGAGTAGTCCAGTGGGCACTCAGTAAATATAATGTAAACACAATATGCGCTTAAGGCCTATTAAAGGGGAATGGTACGGGGATTAAATTAACTGAAATCGTTGTTATAGCTATTTTGGATTAATATTTTGAAATAGATAAAATTCATTGGAAATCATTGAATTCGAGTAAATTGCGATTATTGATAAAAATTAAAGTAACCATTGATTGTAAAAGTAAAGTGTTTTATGGCTTAAAATTAAAGTAAATATTGGGTAAAGATAACTTCAGAATTTAAATGATCGTAAATTGTTGATTAAAATTAGGGTAATGGCAAATAATTTCATCAATTAAACTATTGTAATTCGTTTCAATAAAATTAATCTAATCCTTGGTAGGGACGAGTAACGTATTGAAACCACCGATAAAAATGAAAGCAATTATGAATCGAATTCATTGATTTCAAGTAGTGAAACGTATCAATTAAAAGTAAAATGATTCTCGAATAAAAGTGTGGAATCCCTTAATTAAATTGTTGATTAAAATTAACGCAACAACACGTAATTTACTGATAATTCATTGTAATAAAATTGAAGAAGGGATTAAGTAAAAGCAAGTGATTAAATTAAACTATGGGTTAGAAATAAAATGAATATGGAATAGAGGTAAATATGCCGTTGATTAAATTAAATCTATTCATTGGTAACAATTAAAATGATTTTCGGGTAAACAGAAATATCTCATTGATTAAACTAATTCAGATAATTATTGAGTAAAACCAATGTAACCTAGTTTTAGTAGAGTAAAGTATTGATTAACAATAATTCGTTGACTAAAGTAATTCATAGGTTAAAGTTAGGAATGCATAACCGTAGGATAGTCTCTTTGGTAAAAATCAAGCGATTTTTCAATGAAAATTAAAGTAAAACTGGATTCACGGATTTAACATTATTGGATTAGTATTAAAATAATTTCACGGACTAAAGTAATAGTTGATCCAGCTAGCCGTAGGAAAACTATTAGGAATTTGAATAATAGATGTCAATATATATTACCGATAATACTAACCCTTAGTTAGAACTAGGATAATTTCAAGAATCGAAAAAGGTTCTTCTCTAATTATTATAAATTCAGGAATTACAGCAAATTGATTAAAGATAAAATTGAACGAATTATTACTTAAACTAAATTAATATAATTGTAAAAACCAAAGTTTAAGATAAGAGAAAATTTGTATTAATATCACATAAACTGTTACCGATTTTATTGAACAAATAAAATTCCACCAAACGGAAATTTTCCAAAAAAGGGTATCACAGCTACTTGGAAGCATCGGTAAGCGTAGGAAGTTTTCTTAAAAATTGTCAGTAAACTACATTCGAACTAATCAATGAAATAACTTACCAGAATTGAGATAATCGAGTGTAGGCGAAGCAGTTGAACAGTAATTCTGAAAATATGACGTAAATAATATAATTACCGGATGTAAACATTCTAAATCACCTTTAGTCAACCGCTGAAGTTACAACGGTAAGATCCGCCGGAAGTCGTTCACTCACCATAATACGCCCACGTACACCTAAGTTATTTCCGGATCAATATCCGGTCTAGATCTTAAAGTTCGAATTAACCGTAAATGAAATTGTTAAACAAACTTTAAATCAATTTACAAATTCTCTTAGGTCAATACACGAGTATCCGCCTACATGTAATATATTAAGGTTAATATGTATATATTAAATAAATTAAACATCAGGTTATCTCACCCATATGATTAATCATATTATTATATATTCCCCCTATAAAGGAGTGCACATTAAAGGACCAGGCCCGTAAATTAACCCAACCTTCGTTTCATCTCTCCGCAGGCAAATAAGAACCTAATCTTGAATGACCACGAGGGACAGAGCAAAGCGAGCATAGGTCTTCTATCGACAGCTCGTGAACCCGAGGGTTGTCCGAGCAACTATAGTACTAGCAATGATACTCAATTTTTGCGGACAGTCCACCACTTGAACACATTACCAACGTTGCCTAGCAACGGGTGCCAAGTGGCGATTAGTATCATTTTGTATGGCGTTACCAGGGCTACCATGAGGATAAGCGAATAACGAAACCCTGTAACCCACCAATACGCAATACGACGGAGCATATCCGTCGGTGCTCGGAATCCTTCCGGCGGCAATCTCAGAGTTCACTCTGCCAAGTGACTTCTAGCCATCTCCACCTGTCGATCTGTCTGTCTCTGTCGTTCTTCGAGACGGGCCAAGGTATACTCTGCGCGGTTCCATCTTTCTCGGGCTGGGTTCCGGCCCGGTTCTCTCTTGATTGCGACATAAAGAAAGTATCACAATTGTGATACAATTTAGAAATCTGGACAAACGATATCTGAGGACTATGCCCCGTGGATATTTGGCTTGAAAAAAAGAAAATCAAGCCCCCCCCCTAAAAAATTTTAGGGGGAGGGGGGGTTAAATATTTTTTTAAATTATTTGTTTTAATGAATGAAAAAAAAATTTTTTTCTAAATCATTTGTTGTAATGAACGAAATTTTTTTATTATTTGTTTAAATGTTCAAATTTAAAATTAAAAAAAAATTTTTAATTCATGATAAAAAAGTCTAAGTATTTTTTCTCGATTAAAAAGCCTAAAAAATAAAAATTGGCTTAAATCGCCTATGATTGGTCGTACTGAGGAGTATTTTCGAATAAAAATATCGAATAAAAAGCCTAAATATTTTTTCATACTTAAAAACCCATAAAAATAAAATTGAATTAAATTGCCTGTCGACTAAAAATCATGAATTTTTTTATTTTTTAATATGTTTATTTAGTTTGGTGAGATCGAAAAACCTACGTGCCACATTGCCTGTCAACATTTTGCGGCAAATCGTACTGGGAAGCGCACGGTGATTTGAGAAGCGTCAATCCAGGATTCATCTATGACATAAAAATTCATCAAATGGGTTCTTGTCGTGAGTATAATTTGTAGAGGTCAGGTCACTCAGGTGGTCCTCATTAAACTAGATATCTTATGGAAATCTTTATGGCCGTCTGTTCCCTGAACCGGGTGAAGACTCAATCATAGAACTGGACATATTATTTTCTATCAGGTGGCGCTCGAAATGTGGATGCCTAAATAATAAATGTCGTTCCTCGGCTAAGAATATTATTGGGTTGTGCTGACCTAGTCTCACTCTGAAGGTGGCCAATCAATAAATACATTCTTTTATTCTCTCGAGAACGGTTGCGTATATAATGATTCGTCAGAACTAAAATTATATTTATCCTGGAGAATAATTCCTATAGGTGCATTGATATATCAGGCATACTTAACTAAAGTTATGTTAGGCATTAAATTTATTACTACCAAAATATTAATAGACAATTATTTGAATAAAACAAGTAAGATTTCGACAAACGACTAAAATTTAATTTATATCCAACAATTATTATTCGATAATGAAGATTTCCTGGCTCGTTCCAACAATCTGGCGTCAAGAACCTCAGAAATTATGCGATTCACTTATTTTCCTCAGAATAGTATCGGCATTTTAACATCTACCGGGTAGTATTTATCACGATGAATTTAGTCATTTCCTGGGGTTTAACTAACTCCTCTCGTGTCTGTCTCTTGTCCTGATTTGAGTTGGGTCTCATCTTAAACTTTCTTAGATATTATTGGAATTCGTTCTGTTCTGACCAGTCGTCACACAAAAAAATTAGGATTAAATTTAACGAGTTCTAGATAATATAACGAAAATTTAATTGCTTGTTGTCTGGTTCCATTCTCTACTGTCTTTTCGTTAAAGCTTTCTTGTCGCCGGCAAGGGCGACGATCTTCTTCTCTCAATGAGTCCGCGCGGATTTGTTGAGTTGGTCTGTGCATAGTCGTTTAATATTTGTGGAATAAATTTCCAACTCGCATACTTGTCCTTTATATAATTTCACTAACTGACACACCGCTGATTGAATCAATATTTGTTGTTCATAGTGATGTTGAGGTCTCACTATTTTAGATCGAGATCTCAACGTGCACTGGTATTAGTATATATATAACTTTAATATATCAAAAAAAATTTGTTATATAAAATTTATTAAATAAAAATTACCAATTTTTACACGGTTCAATCTGAGATAAAATGTATTTTACAAGTTTTGATAATGCGTGCAAGAAATTGTGTTTATGTTTGTATGTTATATACGCGTGTTGTGTTTACTTTTGCAAAAAAGGATTCTGTTGAGCTCTGCTCCTGTTTATGTTCTTTTCGAGATTAACTTTAAAAGAAAAGTATGTCGCAATATTTTTGTGCGAATATACTGAGCTTTAGCTCCAGTATATATACTAAATTTTATTATGGATTTCGTGATTTTAATTTCAATTTATTTTTTTAATGAAATAATTTTTTACAACGCAAAGAGTAAATCATAGGCAATTCATTATTGCAGCTGTCGATTATTAAAATAATAATTAATAATAAATTGCAGCTGTTGACCATTCTTAATAATAATAATTATAATAATATTAATAATAATAATAATAATAATAATAATAATAATAATAATAATAATAATAATAATACCAATAGTAATAAATGATTTTAGTACTAGTGATTTTACCCTTTTGTTTTTTATAAAAATTTATTGAGTTACACAAAACGAATAAATAGATAAAATGAATTTAATAAATAAAATAAATTACACCCTTTACAATTCTCTGAATGAATAAACAGATCTAAATAATTGTTAATAAATAAACAGATTACAAATGTCTAAGTAATAAACAGGTAACAATAAAATAGATAATTGTCAGTGATCAAAATGGGATGAATTGGAATATTGTCTATGATGTTGATTGCCTGCTGTTCCTCATTCGACTTTGGGTCTGATTTGGGATTTGTTTAGGATCGTTTTTCTGCATAGATATTGATTCTATATTTGTTAGGCTCAGTCCTGTAATACTTTGACAGCACGAAGGTGTCTAATGGTTTTCCTTCGTCATCTAACAGTGACATGGCATAATCAATGGTCTTCTAGCTGATGATCAGAAATTATTTCTCTGGTATTGTTGACGTGGCATGTACTACCACTGTCAGGTTAACGATTGGGTGTGTTTTGTGTATGTCTTCTCTGGCATTTATTACGATCGATTTCTACCCGTATGTACGACTCATGCAAATTTTATATTCCTGTCGTCATTTATTTACTGTAATCAGATTGTCTACTAGTTCTCTTCATGCAAGTTCGGTAAGTGATTCTCTATATTTGATACGCGATTTATATTGTCATATTCTCTCTAGGCTGTTCATCATCACTATTCAGTACTATTGTGATCAGTCTGATGTTTACGCGTTTTACCCTTCAGCGTACGCCTATTAACTATGATCTTCCGGCGTTATATTATAATGAATGAGTTTGGGGTCGAGAATCGAGTGGGTTTCACAAGTGATCTCCTACTGGCTTGCTGTCCGACTGACAATGGGTTCAATTTCAACATCGATTGTCCATCAACTATCCTCTGATTACTGATTGTCGTTATTATGATTTCAATGGTGGTCTTATGTTGTATTATGTTCGAATTATTCTCGGTGGAGTTGATTTCAATTTTGATGTAGGGTTTATCCTACTTTGACATATTTTGATATAAATTGACTGGGTCTTCCTCTATATTATCTGTAGTTTATGTCTAACCGTGGTCAATTAATTAATGTCAGTACTCCTATTGTTAGAGAGAACTTTTTTGGGGGATCGAATTGTCAATCTCACGATATTATGTCGATCCTATCGTCGGTTACTTAGGTAGTACTATCCTATTCAATATCCCCATCTCGAAGGGTTTCAATGTTTAAGGTAACTTTCTCAATTTATTTCTTCATTTTAATTCAAACCAGATTTTAGTTTCCTTAATATAAATATTGTCGATATTAGAATTTTTACTGAATAATCCGATTTAAGTTCATTGCTTTTGTGATTTAATATCCACGTCGCGTACCTTTTCAATTTAAGTCTGAATTTTTGGAGCTATTTATTCGTTTTTGTCGTAAGTCTTTTAGTTATTAATGACTACTGATTTTGCGGCTTAACCCTGTGGGTTATTTAATTTCGGTATAATGAGCATTGTTCGTGTAATTCTTGATCTATGATTCTAGTATTAATTCATTTATTTTATCTAGTTTCGGCTTAAATGCTATTGCTCGTAAAGTTCTTAATTTAGCTAGCTAGTTTTAGGGTTAATTATTAATTTAATTTTAATATAAATATTATCGTTAGCAAAGAGCTTAAATTATTTGACGTAACAACGCTTCTCGACTCTTTCCAACACTACCTTCCTTTATTCGACCTTAGGGTTATTTGTGTCGATATTAGAATATTACGAGTTCCCACTGGACTACTCGGTGTTCATGATTTTAAGCTGATATGAAATGATAATTTTAGGTCGATTTTATAGGAAACGGGTGATTAAGGAGCAGCCAAAAGACTACCTCCTTATCTCCCGGATTCCCCTATAACGGATAATATTGACGTTCGGGTTCCTGCGTTACTCACGCCGGAATCTTCACGAGCACGAGTTATTAACGGATGAACCGTACTTACACAGCTCGATTGGGGCGTTTGATTTTGCTAAATTGTGGTGCTGTTTCGGATGTGGGCGGGAAAAGGTTCGACAAAAAAACATATTTTCATTGAAGCATCTATTCTGGCATAACACATTTGTATATCATAATTTGCATAACATCATCATACATCGTATAAATACCGTTTTCTCACACAAGCGTTAAGTAGTGCTTACTTTGAAGGTGCTTATACGCTGTATGGAAAAGTTTCAATTAAGTTTGTTCCGAATTAGCTCGACTTAAAACGAGTCAAAATATGGTTTTTGGTTCAAAACTGATTAATTCAGTTAAAACAAGTTTTCACGAGTGAAAAATAGTGTTAAAATTCTGTGAAAATGAATTGGTATATATATCTGTTCTGTGACCCTAACCTAGCTTGTCGAATTTAGTGTAGTAAAACAAAATTTGACCTTGAAGTTATTTGTCTAATCTAATTCTAATTTTTATTATTTCTTGATTTAATTTGACAATTCATTTTTTTTCATTTTTAATTGGATTATTTCCAATTAAAATTATTTAATTTTACCTCTACTTTTCATTAACTCTTATTCTTTTAATAAATTGTCAATTTTCGGTCAAATTTCTAAGTTTTCTTGTTATATCTATGTTTATTTCGTGCTGATCTTGGTGCATCGTGTTATTATTTTAATTTATTTTTATGTTTTCGATTTTATATTTTAATTATTTCTTTCTCATATTTTGAGGTGCTTAATTGATGTTTTATGGGTCTGATTTTAAATCTGCGTGTTATGTTTGCGTGCTATTACCAATTCATTTAAACAAAACCTTGTTCTCACCCAACACAATAATTTTTGTTTTTTAGTCCGGTGCGCGAATAAATCGTAAGGTTTTCACACGCGTGAAGTGGCCACATACAGTTCTCCATGTAAGAAGCATGGATTCTCCAAATCTATTCCACACACTTGCAGTGATTTTCCTTGTGTATTGTTAATGGTCATTGCAAAAGCGAGTCGCTCCGGAAACTGTAAACCATTAAATTCAAATGGCATATTTGTTGGAACCATTGGAATTCGTGGTAACAGTACAACTTTCCCCTTGAATTTGTCATTAAAAAATTGTAACTTCGATAACATTTTTCATAATTGTTTTACCGAAAGTCTCATACAGTTACAAATTTGTGGTGGATTGATGTTTCGGAGAAGAATGATAGGCACTCCAATTTTCAGTATAAAATGTGCGGTGGAATACCTGGCAAATCCAGTGAATTCAAGAATTCGTTGGGTAACTGACAATTTCTTCTTGATTCATCATGGTGTCTATGGACTTATATGTTGTAGCTTCACCTGGTATTCCACTTTTAATTTTGCACTGAGCCACATGCACTGAGCCATTGATGATTTTTGTATTTTCGCGTGATATTTGGGAAAACGTTTTGAATCAATTCTTATTAGTTGATGTCATCTTACAAAGGTTTTCTGGCAATATAATACATCGCGTAGATTTGTCGATTTCCATCTTCCATTTCCAATATATATCATTAGTTTTGCGAAAAGTTCGGCGGATGCCTTATTTTGTAGTTGTTCACGCATATTGGTTTTCAAAATCAATTTCTTTACATTTCGCTATACAAACTGATTTGAAACATGCATTAGGTTCATCAACCGGTTTTGGACGTGGAATAATTAGCAGTGTGGCGAAAATCCCCAAACAATAAAATTAGTACTCCACCGAAGGGCTGTCCATTTCTCCTAAATTTTTGCAGTGTACGATCAAGCGCTTCCAATGCTTTTTTGTGTCCCATTGTGCATTCGTTTCATATGATAAGTTTACATGTTGGAGAACTTTATTCATTCCGGAATTTTTAATGATATTGCATGTTGGGGTCTCACTGGTTTGCAAATTTAAAGGCAATTTCAGTGCTGAATGTGCTGTTTGACCACCATCCAAAAATGTTGCCCCTCAATTCCAGATGATTGCGTTCTTTATTGGTTTTCAGACTTGCTCTCCGTTGGTTCTTTGTTTCATTCGAATGGGTTTGAGCAATGCGTACCCTATCGGCTCCCAATCTTGATTCTCGTTTCTCTTGTTTTATTTCAGCGGGCTTGAGCAGTGAGTAATCGATTGGTTTCCAATCTTGATTCTCGTTGATCGTCTGTTTCTGAAAATCGTAATGTCTTTTCTTTTGTGCTTCAGATGTAGATCGATTTATTTGATTTTCAAAATTTAATGTATTGTTACGCAAGTATTACATAATATAATTTTTAAATTTATTAAAATAATGATTACAATAATTATTTTTAATTTTTAACCTGTAAATAAATGCACATGAATGAATAAATAAACAAATAATTGATTTATTTGATTTTCAAAATTTAGTATATTATTACACACTACATAATTTTAAAATTTTACAATTTAGTAAAATAATGATTAAAATAAACATTCAAATTTAATTAATTTAGCTTACTGCATTTTTTGTCGGTATTATATAGCATAATATTCTATATATATACAATTCAATGTATGTCTGTCTGTCTGTCTATCTGTCTGTATGTCCTGTGTGCATTACTACACTGTTCATCCTGTTGGGTTTTTATATAGAAAGTCGGTGCTTAGGTCTGACTCTTTGGTGTCCTTCTTTAATCAATTCAATTAACCCAACACAATAAAATTTATTTCCAATTTATATATGACAACTTTATTCACAACTTTCACAAAAATCGATTCAATTCACAATACTCTGCACAATTACTCTGCGCAAATTCACAAAAATCAATGCGTAGGGATACGTCTTCCAAAGAGAGATGTCCTTGTCTGGTGTGCAAGAATTTAATTTGTTTGGCTGATCGATTTATCTTTAAGCTTATTACGTCCTTTGCTCCGCTTTCTGAAATATTCTCTTCGACCAACTGGCAATTTTGTTGATCTACCTTTTCCTTTTATAATCATCCCGCAAATCAAGTCACCTGCAAACTAAATTGGTTTTGGCATTTTTGACATCTCTCTGTCCAAAACCAAATTAGTTATTTCTGGGCTCCCCGGGTTTCCATTTATTTACAAAAATTATTTTGGTGGCGGATTCACCTTTTATCCCAGGTTTCCTTCGTCAACCAATTTCGTTTTCCGTAATAAGAAAATTTGCTGACGTTCCGGGTTTCTCACACTGTTCAGGTTTTCTGTTGGCACGGACTTTTCATTAGCTCGGGTTTCCCATTAGTCAATTAATTTTTAATTAATTTCTATTTTTATTAAATATTTCTTTCTGTGGAACCCCCAATCGATTTAATTTTATTACATTTGGATTTGTCTTGTCATTTGGCTTCCGCCCATACCCATTTCCCCCGATAAATATTTATTTTTTAAATTTTGATTGATTTTGCCTTTTTAATTATTATTTCGAATATCAATGTTTTTATTGATTTTCCATTTTACTTTTGTGAATTTTGTTAACCTCAACATATCTCCCCTTTTAACTTAGATTCGTCCTCGAATCTGTTTATTTCTGATTTATCTATATACTCATACACACACATATAGACATGCATACAAATATACATATACATATCATATTTATTTATTTGACGTCCAACGGACACTTCTCGATAATAACTATAATTATACCTAAAAATGATATTAGTAACTTTATTATCAACAATAATAACAATAATGATTATAACAATATTAATAAATGATAATAATATCACTAATTTTAATTGCGACTTATGATAATAATAATAATAATAATAATAATAATAATAATAATAATAATAATAATAATAATAATAATAATAATAATAATAATAATAATAATAATAATAATAACAATAATAATAATAATAATAATAATAAGTTTTCTTGTTTTAATCCTCAATATTAGTCAATGCTCTTTGTTAGGACAATTTATTCTCTTCTTCATAAAATAAATATTTTACAACTAAAATAACCATATTTTTATTAGCAGTGTTTTAAATATATTTTAATATTTTATTATTTAATTTGAACATTATTATCTTTTCTTTTAATAAACAATATCGATTTGATTAAAAATGGTTTGATAAAACTGAATCCAAAAAAACCAAATATTTGATGTTTAATTAAACATTTAAATTTTATTACGTTTTACTAATCACAAAAAAGTAGACGAAAATTCAATTAAAACAATTAATTCAAAATAGAAAAATAATAATTTTTCAAAACATAGAAATGAACTCGATTAAAATCTTTTAAACGTAACGAGAAATTATAATATTTTAATAATAATAATAATAATAAAAACAATAACGATAATAATAATAATAATAATAATAATAATAATAATAATAATAATAATAATAATAATAATAATAATAATAATAATAATAATAATAATAGTAATAATAGTAATAATAATAATAATAATAATAATAATAATAATAATAATAATAATAATAATAATAATAATAATAATAATTATAATAACTTAAATTGTCATATTAGACTTAATTTATTTTGGAGATAATGGCATTTATGATAATAATTCATTTTCGGTTTTAGAAGCCAATGTTTAGATACAAATAATTATTTTCCCGCAAATCCACATCTCTGCTCAATTCCCAAGCGACAGAAATAGTCGAAACTGAGACGCGACAATCAAAATTATCCATCACACATTTGTCAGTCAGAAACAATGAATGAAATTTGATTTCCGCCTCAATTGGTGATCAGCTAATGAGACTGCGCTATTGGGATTCCGTCTCATTGGCTCTTCTTTTTGTGTTTCCTTTTCCTATATAATGAGGAATTTTCCCCCTTGTTTTCATTTTTTAAATTCATTTTCCTTCCTTGAAATTTACTAACAGTTTTCTCCAGCTTTAATGAATGGAATATGAACTCCAATTCTATTAAGATTGAAACATTGATCCTAAAGTTATTATAAATGTAAAATATCGTTTGTAAAATGAAAATTTAAATACCAAAAAAAACTAAAACTTGAGTTTTAATTGTTTTTGAAAAGAAATAAAATATTGATCGCCAGGATAAAACAAACCAAAGGTTGGGTTGGCCATGTTAATGGTAATACTTATCTGGTCATTATGCAAAATCATTTTATTTTTATTTTTATGTATAAATTAATTAATTTTGATTTGGAAAAATAAATATTTTACTGTTGTTGGTAGTTTTACTGGTTAATGAATACTTCAAAGAAAGGTTTTGTAATCAAAAATCTATTTAAATGGAAAACGTTTACAATGTTTTGTTTTATTGTTAAATTAAATAGAGAAATTTTCTTAACTATTTAATGAATTTCGAATCCGATCCATTCAACATTTTGGATTTTAAAAGTTTTTGGAGCCTGTAAGTGAAATAATATCGACATTTTCAATATAAAAAATGAATTTTTTCTTTTTTTTTAACGTTTGTGAACGATAATTAATTTAATTCGAAATATCGTCATTTTAGCTATCGAGAACGTCGATTATTTGAAAAATATTTTTGCCTTTTGTTTGAGCTTAATAATATTTTTATTATTATATTTTTTTTTGAAACGATTTTAATTAGTTAATTTTCCCAAATTGAATACGATATTTTGATAAAAATACTATCCTTGTGCTTATATTTTTAATTAATACTCCTCAACCCGACCACTGGTTACGCCAGTGCTGCAGGTGATCGGTTTTGGGGTCCTTTGACTCTCCGATTTAGAAGTTCAGAATCTGCGAGATAATAGCAATAATATAAATAATAACATACACAATATTATAAATAATAATAATATTGATAGTAATAATATAAATATTTAATATTAAATTTGTCTAATTTGTTATTTATTTATTATTTTTATTATTTTTTTTCGGGGTTTGGCATGCCAAAAGTAACAAATAAGACAAACGAGACTAAATCATTTATTATTAATTTTTCTTAAATTAGAGATAGTTTATATAGATTTTGGGTTCATTTTTACCTCCACACGTTCAGATCCATGTTTATAAATATGGATTGATTCCTCTATTTCATAAACAACTCTATTTATTGTGATGTTATCTTCTCCAACATTTATGTCTGACGAAGCCTTCCGTTTTCGACTTGGCCGGTACTTTAACATTGGTCCATATTCTAATGTTCGTTGGATCCTCTCTATCTTCACAATAGCCATTGGAATCATAATTTCTTCTGCTTCTTCAAGGTATGTCTCAGTAGTTTATTTTAACTCAGTGGAAAAATTCTCAACCTCCATTACATTTTTATCCACTGTTAGATCAATTTCCGTCATCGTAGTCTTTTCAGGAAATTGTGGCCATATCTCTCGTGTTGTTGATGTTGATTCTATCCCTCGAAGCTTTTGATATTCACTCAATGAGTATTTCTTCGATGACTGCTTTTTGGGCATTGGCATGTCATTTATCCATTCATTTTTTAACCCCTAATATACCTTGTGGATGCTTTTGACATCTTCCAACGCGGAGTGGATCCCGATTTGAGTTTCTTAACCACAAATTTCTCTCACAACTGTCTGCAGTTTGAACCATTCACATCTCCTGCTTATGTTTTGGAGGACTTGAGATGCTGCTAGATCCCGTAAGCTTCTCAATCCAAATTTCCAGGTATCTGAGTTTTGCATGTAGATTTTACCCACTGTCAATCTCTGTATTTCTAACATCTCCGCGTATTGATCTCTCTGATTTCTACTGGATACCTCTGCGATTCCATGAATCCTCGAATTGAAATGCCGGATTCTTCCTCTCGGAGTTAAATAGGTATTTTTAACTACTCCTCTATGATAGTTCATAATTGCCACAGCCAGTGGTACCATCTTCCCAGTTTCTGATGTCCCATATTCGGCATCTACAAATAATATCTTATCACGGATTTCTTCAAGACTCATTTCCTTCCTTATAAACGACATTTTCTTTTTCAACATGTCTTCTGAAATAGGTAATAATGTCGAATCTTCATTTTCAGCTTTCGGTACTTCATGCGCTTCGTTCTCTGTTCTAATTTCTATGGCTATAGTGACTTCTTCATTTGCCGCTTGCATCGTTTTTGTCATTGTTTCTCTTTGTATCTTCCATGATGTTATTTTTTTTAGCTCCATCCATAATTGATTTTCCCCATTCAGGAATTCTATCATTACCTTGATAATGTGTATATAACACTCCTCCTTTCTGCATATCTGCATCTCTTCCGATAATTTCAATTCGACTTGTCGATGAACTTTAAGAATTTTCATTTTCATTTTTTTATCATCAATTCTTAGATAGTTTGGGATCTGTAGATTGTCATTATTTGAAATCTTTGATCTACGTGATTTCTCTGTAGTTTGGCGTAACTGTCATATACCAATCTTGTCCACGGAATTTGTTCCATATTATACTAAAATTATTTAGAATTAAAGTTAGGTCAATTTTAGATTTTGAAGCCAGGGTTAAGATGAAGCACCCGGAGGGTAGTGTCTCACCCACTAGCTATATAAATAATAATAATAATAATAAAAAATTTACCGATTTTAAAATTTTAAAAATTTGAAGAATATTGTAAATATTTGTTTGGTTAAATGGATTCACCCCTGCCTTATGTACTTAAAAATTTTTTTTTTGCATTTTATTTTCCCTTACCCCCTAATCACACGTCAGCCAATCAAATTGATTTTTCTTGTATCATATGAAAAAGTGCAGATTCACACAAAATGCTAACAATATTCATAAAATAATTGATTTAACTATTATTACACTATTACTACTTTATCAAGTTGCATGTAAAATTATGTCTTACTACACAAATGTTTCTTCATAGGCAATCCAAGGTATTGGAGTCCTGAATTGATTCACAGAAGATTTAGATAATAATCGGGATTCATATAGAACAATAGCAATGAGAATCGAGACACATATTTTTATAATAATGATCCTCACGAATAGTGTTACTCACGCAAATTCATTATCATTAGTTTTATTGTTCGGAATAGACACATTGGTGTACGAAAAGTTTATTTCATTGGCTGATTGTGGGGTTCGAATAACTTGGTTTGATTCTGGTAGATATTTATTTTCAATACCGTGATGCGGAGTTTGAACAAGTTTGTCGTTCACAAATAT
Organism: Schmidtea mediterranea; assembly: GCA_022537955.1. Lineage (NCBI taxonomy): Eukaryota > Metazoa > Platyhelminthes > Tricladida > Dugesiidae > Schmidtea > Schmidtea mediterranea. Next base: position 236,850,407 of record CM039680.1, on the reverse strand, counting down.
TAGTTTCCATAAGTCAAAAAATAGATAACGTCGATAATATTCGATTTTTACAAACACTAATTTTGAGGTTAATGTCGATGAAAACCGTCGAAAAGTTAATATTTGAGATTTATTCTCGCCTTCTAGTACCGATTGAATTTTCTCAAAGTAATATAGAACAGCTCTTTGATTTAGATTCACATGTCTGGTAACTTTTATGGATTGATTAAAATAATCGAATGTCACTTGATTTGTTTCATTTATTACTCGTATCGTTTGTTGATCGAAGTGAATCTTGACCCACTGATCGTCGTTATCCGTTCCGTTTTCATATACCGATTTTTCGTAATAATGAATTAGGACAGTATATGTCCGAAACAATTTTAAATCAACATACTTTATAAATGGCTTCCTGCTATTTAATGTATCTAAAGTATGATGTTGGAAAACCGTTTTTACTTGTTGGGATTCCCGAGGTTCCCAATACACATTAATACCGTTAAACACTGGTTCAATTGACACTCGGTTCCATAATTTTTTTGTCCAAATATTGATACGTATAATATTTTGTATTTTTGTAGTATTACTTTTTGAATCCCATTGTGTAATTAACGAGATACATGATTATTTTTATAGTAACGCAATTTTATTAGGGGTTCAAAAAAATTCAATAGACCACTTATTTCGACTTCATCGTCCATTCCACAATGATAAATCCATACGATTTGAGTACATGTCGAGTATATACTAATTTTTTCTAACAATGGCACGGTTTTAATTGCATACGATGGAATCATTCGCTTTGCATTCGTCCACAAAACATTCATAATCATTAATGTAGCAATCAATAAAACTTTAGTGATGTAACTTAATGGAGCTGGGTTTTTGTAAATTTTTGTTTAATTACTGTTCCATCTTCATCTTTGTTTAGTTTAGATCTTAACGGATATCGTGCTATATCCTCAGCTTGTTCTTTTTTACACCGATTTACATGAACAACAATCGTTCCAGCTTTTTTGTTGTTTTGCGGACCCAATTTAAGATTAGTCTCTGTTGTATCACATACTAGATATGGTCCTTTAAATGGTCTTTGTAGTTTTACTGATAACCCTTTCGTAGGCTGGGGTTTATTTATATACACAAAATATCCGACTTTAATATCATGTACATGCGCGCGCTTATCACAGCATTCTTTATAAGCTTCTTGTTGATGTTTTATTTTAAGTCCAGCTTTGATCCACGCTGATTGCAATCGTTCATGCATAATTACTTTATAATCGGTTACGTCCATATATTGACAAATAGGTGGCTGAAATTCAAGATCAATTGGCATATTGTTCCACCGTAAATACATGAGATAAAAAGGTGTTTCAACCGTACTTTCGTTTACTGCATTGCGGTACGCAAATAAGCAAGGTTTGATAAACAAATACCAGTCCTTCTGCTTCCGGTTTATTAATTAATGTACCGTTAAATCTCTCCACTAGACCATCTGTTTGTGGGTGATAAGGTGATGTGCTTAGTTTCAATATACTAAATAGTTCCGTTATTGACTTGAATAAATCACTTTGAAAATTCGTCCCTTGGTCTGTGAGCAGTTTCTTTGGCGCTCCGTACCTAAAAATAATATTTTCCACAAATATTCTTGCCACTGGTTCTGCTTTCTAATTTTGCATCGCATAAGCCTCAGGCCATTTAGTTAAGTAATCACAAAACACAATGATATATTTGTTTCCGCTAGTTGTTTCTGGTAGTGGACCGACAATGTCCCTTGCTGTCATTTTCATTGGTGCTTCTGGCACGGACATAGGTTTTAAAGGAATTTTTATCTTCCGTCCTGTGTTTCTACTAGTTAAACATACTGCACATTGTCTAACGATTTGGTGATAAATGCCCACACAAAAAATGCACACATAGAAAAAAGCACACAGAAAAAAGCACTACAATAAAATAAATAGAGAAAAAATCAAGAATAATATTCAATTATTTATTATTATTATTATTATTATTATTATTATTATTATTATTATTAATTATTATTATTTATTATTATTATTATTTATTATTATTATTATTATTTTATTATTATTTATTTATTATTATTATTATTTATTATTATTATTAATATTTATTATTATTTATTATTATTATTATTTATTATTATTATTAATATTTATTATTATTAATATTTATTATTATTATTATCAAATTTTTTAATTTGTAGTGTATTTTTCTCTATTTATTTTCTATGTGTGCATTTGTCTATGTGGGCATTTTTCTTTGTGCATTTTTCGTGTGTGTATTTTTCGTGTGGGCAATAATCCGATCACTTTGTCTAACATCTTTTTCCATAGTATTCCAATAATACTTTTGTTTCAATCTTGATAGTGTTTTCGAGCTGATAAATGCCCTCCAAATGCTCCATTATGATACAACAACAGTAATGTTTTTCGATGTTTTGTAGGAAGGATAATTGATACATTTTCATTTTTTACACATTTTAATAAACCATCATGGATAACGTATTTATGTTTTTCTTCGTCAGCATGCTTCCAGTCACTCTCTTTCTTGATTGTGACCGCAAGTTGACGTAATTGATTTAGTTCATCATCATCTTCTTGATCATTTTGTAAGTCTTCGATATTATTTGCCATTTTAATAGCCATAAATATTGTATAATCGTAATTGATTTTACTTGAAACAGAATTATCTTCCTCGTGTATTCTTGACATAGAGTCTGCATTCGCATTCGACTTTCCTGTAGTCATATTCTTGCAACGCGATCGACCATCTGATTAACTTACTAGTCGAATCTCTGTGCTTCATTAGCCATTGTAAAGGATTATGATCCGTGAAGACGATAAATTTTCTTCCAACTAAATATTGTAGGAAATAAGTTATCCCATAAACTAAAGCTAACGTCTCTTTTTCAATAGTTGAATAATTTTTCTCATGATGTTTTAATGATCGACTGGTATAAGCAATAACATGATCTTTTTCACCTTCGACTTGCTGTCCAAATACAACATCTATTGCAAAATTACTGGCATCCGTCATTAATATAAATGGCTTATTATAATTTGGGCATCTTAATATTGGCTGGTTTATTAGGCTTTCTTTGAGTTTGTCGAAAGCTTTTTGCTGAGCCGTTGCCCATTTAAATTTGGTCTGATTCTTTAATAACATATTTAAAGTTTGTGCGACATGTGAGAAATTTTTTATAAATTTTTTGTAGTAACTAGCTAATACAAGAAATTGTCGAACTTGATCCACATCCTTGGGGATCGGATATTTCTCAATTTTCATCACGTTTTCTGGATTTGGTTGCAAACCTCGTCTTGAAATTATATGACCCACATACACAACTTCTGATTTGCTACATTTGCACTTTGACGGCTTTATTTTTAAGTTTGCATCTAATAATTGCTTGAATACCGTTTCCACATCTTTCAAATGTTCGTGAAAATTAATAGAGAATATTATTATGTCGTTGATGTATACTAATGCGTGCGGGATGTCACGCAAAACAAAGTTCATACCCCTCTGAAATGTAGCAGGTGCTCCAGTTAATCCGAACGGTAACACGTTAAACTCATACAGGCCTTTACCGTTCGAAAATGCCGTTTTCCTCCAATCTTCCTCTTTAACTTTAAATTGGTTATACCCTTTTTTTATATCGATAACTGTAAAGAATTGCACTTCCCCCATTTGATCAAACATTTCTTGTGGGACTGGTATAGGATATGTATCCTTTCTAGTAACTTGGTTTAATTTCCTATAATCAACACAAAATCTTAAGTCACCATCTTTCTTTTTCACTACTACTATAGATGATAAAAATTAGGATGAGCTATCTCGAATTATTTCGAATTCCTTCATTGCTTTGATTTGCCGGTCACTTTCTTCTTGATGTATATATGGAATTCTATACGGCCGTAGCTTGATTGGGGTTTCGTCTATTAACGGTATCTAGTGCTCGATTACTTGAGTAAGTCCCAAATCATACTCATGATTTGCAAATATATTTTCATATTTTTTTTATAATACCGTGAATTCTTGTTTTTACTCTATTGTTACTTATAACTTGAAGTTTTTTATAAATTTTAATATTTCTAGGTAACTTCTGAACTTCTTCAGATTTAATTTTTGTTAATTTTCGTAATTTCGTTTTTGGTTTCATTTGAATCGACTTCGTACTACAATTAACTATTCTTACTGGTACTGATTTGTCTTTGACCTTTACTATTTCATCACACATAGGTACATCGTACTTTCCATTAGCTTTTTGTTTGGTTCAAAAATACAATCCTCCCCTGATACATTCATTACATTAGCATAATATATTACTTCACTGTTCGGTGGCACTTCTAATGTTTGATTTAGAAAGACTTCTCCGGCTCTACGCACAATTTCCCTTGTCTGGCCTTTTACCAAATTTCCGGTTTTCAAATCAAGAGAGATCCCTTGCAGTTGCTCCATAATTTCCATGCCAATAAGACATTTTACTGGACTTTTTCTCATCACTGATACCCAATGAGTTATTTCCTGATTCCCAATGATTAACTTGGCTTTTAATTTTCCTATAATATTTAACACATTACGTGACACTGATTTAATGACATGATCTGGTGACTTTAATTTGGCTTTCTCCCGCTGGGTTAAGAATTTTTCTGATACTATTGTATGACTTGACCCTGAATTTAACAAAGCTTCAATTTTCCTTTTGTTGAACTGTATGGTTGTTCTAGGTTGTTTGCCCCCAACCACTATTGTCATTAATTCATAACCAAGCATGTTCTTTCTTTCAATTTCAGCACTCGTTGGTTCCATTTTTTCTAATTCAACTGCGATTTTATCTACTGATTTCATTACTTTCAGTTTTTCGCCTGGATATACCGGTGTTGTTGGCATAAACGTCGGGTGTACCACCGAGTAAGAGCATCAATTCAGCTCAATTTAGGCATTGGTTCCAACAAGAACCTTGACTCTGGTTCTGTTGTACTTTTCACTATCCCTCTCCGAAAATATCTTTGCTCGGGCCTGCCACCGTTGCTATCGTTATTATGTTTTCCGACTTAAATAAAGATTCCTCGCTTCTTTGATCATTTTTCAACTGTGCTTTTACTCTTGCCACTTCTTTGTATTGATGATTTGTAATAAAGAACCTAGCCACAAAAGGAATACACCCAATAATCAATTTCCATGACAATCCGGAAATGACATATATTCGATGGGCTGACAATATCTGTGATACTATTATCCTTATTGTTACTGCAATTACATATATTCCAATTAAACCGGCACATGCCTATCCCAAGAACATATGTTTGCCCCAAATCTTTTCCATTGTTTTGTAAAAGCTCATTTGAAATAATCAGGTGTTTACAAATATTCGTAATTAACTTTTCCTTCTCCATTCGGTCATTGGATGAGTCATCATTTTTTTCAATGTCATTCTAACAAAGACCATGACTCATCAAAAAATTTCTCAAGGTCATTCAAAATTTCTCAAGGTCATTGGATGACTCATCAAACACTTCCAAAGTCATTCTAACAAAGACCATGACTCATCAAAAAATTTATCAAGGTCATATTATTTTTAAAAATTTAAAATTTAAAATTACTACTTATAAAAATAAGTAGTGTTTTAATTATTAATATTTTTTAATTTTTTATTCTATTACTTATTTTTATAAGTAATGTTTTAACTATCACTTATTATTATTATTATTATTAATATATAATAAAAAACCAAGACATGTACAACAAAAACTTTTATTATAAAGAAATAATTCTACTATAGTAATATTGTCGAAGAGCTTTATTCAAAGCCCATTCCACATACCTCCGATATCGGGCAGCGCATATAAGTAGTGTTTTAATTATTAATATTTTTAAATTAAAAATTTTTTTTTTATTCTATTACTTATTTTTATAAGCAATGTTTTAACTAATAATATTTTTTTATTATTATTATTATTGTTACAAGTTTTTATTTATTAATATTATTATTATTATATTAATCTTCTAAATTAAGATAGCGGAATTCAGAATTAAATGGAATCAGACATTTTTAATAATCGATAGGCTATTGACAGAAACCTATGATTATTTATTACTACTAAAAAATAAATAAATTAATAAGTCAATAATGAAATTATCTAGTTGCATATTATTTCTAAATAAAATGTATTCTGGATGTGTATGGTAAATATCGAGATGTTATTCAATCCTATATTGATAATGCAGATAAAATCGAAATTTAACTATTATGAACATGTTTTATAACCCTTTATATAAAAAGCAACTAATATAATCAAAAACATAATAAAATAAGTAAATGTACAATTTTATTTTTTTTCCTATAATATACTAAATTCAAAATATACAAAAATATATAATATACAAAATTCACATAATTGTTCGTCTGATAAATTGATGATCAATCAGGAGCCATAATTTCTTTGAATATATCTTGAAATTGCTGTGTTCTTGTAATAATATGACCACTATTAATTGCATCAAGCCCTCTATAGTGTCCATAGGCATAACTAACATTTTTATCAACCCATGCCCTCTTATCATCGTGGTTGTTTAGCGCTATTTTACTATTTTTAAACGTGAAAAGCTGATGATTCCGGGACCCTATTCTAGTCTGAGGTACATATATAATCTCGTTATTATTGTAACAATCTAAATATGATTGATGATTTATATTTGTACCTGCTAATTTTACTCCCTTAGCCCTCATAGTCGACTTATTTCCCAATAAACTATAACATTTCGGACGCAAGAAAACCCACTCACTATACCCTTCCCCTTTACTCTCATCCTTAAACTTTCCTATAACGGATGCTAGTCGTCTTGAATATAAAGGATGAGAGGGGTCATAATTAGATGTATCTAAAAGGTCATCCGAAATCATCGCTTTTAATAAAGTATCTAATTTTAAATTTTTAATCTCTAAAAAGAAGCTGTCCGTATCACCGGAAATTAAATTTATATCACAATTATAAATAGTTCTATACTTTTGCAGCTCTATATACTGCAACTGATACATCCGTAGTTTGAATAGATCTAGTACTGATTGTCCGATGTAACTAGGCCTATCCAAACATATTGAATCCTTATTAAGATGCGCTGCAAACTGATTCTCATCAACTTCGATGGTTTTTCTGAATGCCGGTTTTGACCAATATGTAATTAACTTTTCAAATGAATTACATAGTCGCAAATTCATTCATTTCTTAAGGTTTTCAACGGATTTACCGTACAAGCTGTTATTATATAATTTAAATAAATCTTTATATATCTCGCTGACTGCATTTGCTCGCAAGTCAGTATTTTTATCTATATAATTTTTAAAAATAAGTTTCTGTGTAAATTTTATACATCTATGTACATTCACAACCTTAGCCCCAAGCGAAAGATAAAGCCTGAGAAGCCTACAATGAAGAACATGATTCTTCTTTGGATAATGCGTGAGCATTAGCTTCTCAACTTTTGAATTTGGTGGGCACATCTTTTCCGGTCCAATCGGAAAGTCATTTAAAAAATCATGAAAATTTTCAGGGATATCAATATCAACTTCCATAGTATATCCATATGGAAGGATTTCAATATCCGCAACATTCATACACTCATTCAATACATCATCCAAACCATCATACACCCAAACAAAATCAGCATACGGCAAAGATTGGCTAAGAGCCCAACCGTACAAATTATTTATGTCTATATACAGCAATTCGGTGTCCTCTGAAGAAGCAACATAGTGTTTGTTAACAAACCTTAACCCTCCTCGTATTCCTCCCTCGTAAAAATTGAACATTTCCATGTCCTGTAAAAGCTCTATTGGTTCATCTAATGTCATAAGCGCTGACGCCCATGACATACCAGGAATACCATAGAAATTTAAAGGTTTAAGACCATTGTATGCAATGGCCTTTCACGGAACTGTTGAAAGTAATCAGCGAGTAGGAATACATCAACTTTTAAATAATGCATCATATAGTCACGCAAATTATCACAGTTTTGTTGCATCCAAACCAATTCAGCAGTCGCATACTCATCATCTGTCACACCCTTCCATTTAGGAGGCAATTCATAAGTAGTTTCAAGAACATCAAAAGATGCGGCATAATCATAAGGAAATATACCTTTAGAATCTATAATAGAACTAGGAAAGGCAGAGGTAGTAAGAGGTAGTGTAGTAAGATAAAGAACAATTTACAAATTGCATACTATCTATAAATCTAACAGCCAGATTGTTTATATGAACAATTAAAGATATAAATTTTTCAGTCGAGGTAGGGATAATGTCTAAATTCCAAGAAGGAAAACCGTTGAGACCATGTTTTAAAATATGATGCATATCGTAACCTTTTAAATTATGAAACACTATCGGAAGCAACTTATATATTCTACGCGCAAAATTACATTTTCGGCACGCTGCACCAAGATATTTACCTGTAAAGTGACAATGGTCTTTAGCAGGATTTACAATCGGTTTCTTGCAAAGATAGCAAGTTCGACATGATTTAAATTCTCGTTGTTCAGCGAAAGACATAAAACTTATCAACTTTCTCCCTTCAACATCATAATAAGGTAGGACAATTGTGACAGCAATTTCCTCTACTTTTTTAAGAAATAAAGAAATGCAGTCAGGTCCATAAAATTCAAAATATTGTTGTTTTTGTGTAGTTATTTAATAGTAAAAGGCCTGCTGAACTAGGCATATGAATTTGGTGATGTCTAACATCAGGTGGTAAAACCGACTCGAAATCGGCATAAATTACATAAGGAGGAGTGATGGTTTTAGAATAATTTTCAAATTTTAAATTTTTGTTAATGGGTAATGTGTAAAGGGTTGTACCCGTCTGATTTTTAACGCATAGAGCTACATGTTTATTAAAGGCATTATCCAGCCTGAAACCATTTAGGCAATGTGGGCACCATTTGCATCTAATTTGAACTGGACAATCAGGATTCTGATGACAATTCATTAATTTATTGAGATCACTCACCGCGGTGTAGTGATTCCTATCACTTTTCTCTAATAAAAGCAAATAAATAGGTGTTCCGTCAATGACCTTTGAACGATGAATTATACTTAAACGAGGATGATGGAAGACATAACTATCAGGAACCTCGTCAATTATCACAGTTGGAGTATAAGAAAGGACGTTTATTGCTAAATTTAAACTGGCATTTTTCTTTTCAAATTTGGGTATATTTATTAATTTCATTGGACAATCCGTAATTTCGTCAAATACTAAGTCGTTTAAAAACTCGGTGTATTTTGCAGGTCTAGTCCGATTTTCTAAAATTAAATCTTTTTTAAGAATTGCCAGAATACTATAAAGGAAGCATTTATCGTCGGTATTTTTAACATTTATAATAGCTTTTTTAGATGCAATAGCAGAAGGAGTCTGAATATATCGATGACCCGATAAACGACTAATTGGGGAAAATTTGGTAAGTATAAAATCTATTTCTAAAATATTGATTACTCTCCATCCACTGGCTAAATGGGTGAACTTTTCTATTTTTTCATTGAGTTTATTAACTCCTTCAGATAAAAAACTATCTGAAAATTTTTCTGCATTGTTGAAAAAATAATTATCGCGGATTTCCCCATCATTTTCAAACTGTATTAAAACAGCAAATTGAATTTTAACATCACCCCCCATCTTTTCAATCTCATCAATTAATTTAGAACTGATTCTCTCAGTTAACATTATTTTTATCAATCGCGCCTCTGATGTATCAAATTTAATTGTTTTAATTGCGCCGTTTAAATTAATTTGTATTTTAGGTTCTAATGAACCACCAATTTGATTAATAGTATTATTAACAATATCTACATTATTTATAATATCAATATCTACATTATTTATAATATCTACATTATTTACAATATCTGCATTATTTATAATATCTGCATTAGTAATAATATCAATACCTACATTATTTATAATAACTACATTATTAATTGATTCGTCATCACTGATTTCAATGACTTCGATTTTTATAAGTTTATTTGGTATTTTAGATGGCCTATGTTCAGCAGGTCTTTTATTTTTAGTTATTTTTGTTGGGCGTGTATTATTTATAATATTCATAATATTTACATTATTTTTATTACTGATACGAAACAGCTCCTTTTTAATTATTTTAAATGAATCTAAATGGTCTTTGTGAATGTTATAAAAAGCTTTGTATTTTATGGACTGGGATGTTTTGCATACAGGGCAAATAAAAAACTTAATGCAATTAAATCTATGGACATAGTATTGTTTCATTTTTTCGTGACATATTTCACCATGATTCTTTGAGATCATGCAATATTTTGGGTAAAATTTACCGGATAAAATAATAATAAATTAAATAACTTGTATTAAAAAATATATATATATAATTATTTTACAATATTTCATAAAATTATCTTTCATTATTATACAAGTCTATAACTTAAAGACTTGTATAATATTAAATGATAATTCTTATATAGTCAAATGTATTAGACATGTCTTTGCAATTGTTTTGCATAAATATTGCAGCATTCGCGAATCATTCATTATTATGCAAGTTTATAACATAAAGATCTGTTAATAATAAATGTTTCAAATTATAGGGTGAATAGCATGTCACTGCAGATTATTATTATTAGCAAATTATAGGGCGAATAGCTACATGCTTACTGTAGACTATTATTATCATATAAAATAAATATTATTATTATTATTATTATTATTATTATTATTATTATTATTATTATTATTATTATTATCACATAAAATATTATTATTATTATCATATAAAATAAGTATCATTTTTTTCAAAATATAGCTGCATGCTCACTGCAGATTATTATTATCACATCAAATAAGTACTATTATTATAATATAAAATGAATATCGCTTTCAGTGCTTGCTGTAGACTATTATTATTTTTTTTTCTTATTATTAATAAAGAATAGATATTTATTAACCTAAAATTTAATAAAAACAACCTTTTATTATTTACAGAAATCATTCCCCAGAATTAATTAAGAATCAACTCTGCATGATTTCATAAAATCTTCATAAATTCTTTGCTATTGAATAATTTCCATAAAATCTTCAATAATCAACTTTTCACAAAATCTTCTACTTTTCATAATTTTTTCAAAATTTTATTTAAATTCGTTAAATTTTTAAAAATATAATTAATTAATATATTTATATAAAGTTTAAAAATAAATAAAATACTAAGATAAATCTGCATCAATATTATCATCAGATGAATCGTCAACATCAATACAAGTGGGGCCATTATCCACTATATCATCTCCATCAATACAAGTGGGGGCATTATCCACTATATCATCTCCATCAATACAAGTGGGGACATCATCCACTATATCATCCAAAATAATTATTGGGTAAGTTGCCGGAATCATATCATCATCATCTGAAATGTTTTTTATATTTTGAAAGTAAATAAATAATAAACTTACCGATAGATATAACCTCATAAACATCTTCATTAATTGAAGTGGGAGTATCTTCAATAATAATTCTTTCAATATTATTATTATTTCGATCTAAAAGAATATTAATAAAATCATTTAACAAACAAATAAAATTTTACCAAAAACGTCATCCAAATCCAAAAGATCCTCATTTTCGGTTACATCTAACCAGTCGAAATTTACTAAAAGATTAATAGTAATAAATAATAAATAATAAATAAAAATTACCAATGGATGAAGTTAGAAGACTTCTTAAAATATTATTTTGTCCTGCCATATTGAAATTTATGAATTAATTGTGACAGATTTTGAATTTGCATATGTTTATAAAGAGAATAATATTTTCAGGATTTAGCCAATCACATTTAAGCAATACACACATATAGATGAGAGATTTTTACGCATGCAGCCTATATTGTGTAGGTATGTTTTCTTTGTAAATCACATACAAACTTGATTCATCATTTTTTCATTAAGTTTACGATTTTCTTTCAATTCTAATATTGATTTTCTTAACTCATTTTTGATAATACCAATGGTCTTATTTAGATATATAATATCATCATATAATTCGTTTTTAGCTCTTTTTAAAGTCTCATATGTGTGTTCAAATCGGAATTCTAGATTACTCATTCTTTCAGATAATCTTTTGACTGGAGTTTTCAAATATCTAGGCCTATCTATCATATACAAAATATCCATCAATACTGCTGTATCAGGACATACACATCTTGTTGAATTTTTACCTTGAACGGTTACAACAATTGAGTTGACCATATTAAAAAACTAATAATATTATTAAAATTTCTTTAATCATTTTCAAATCTGTATAAATTAATAATTATTGTTTATAGCTAAAGATTTGTGTGTTTAACTTCTCATTGGTTTAAATTAGTATAAAAGTAATAGTTATTTCAATTTTTTATCATTATAATGGATGTACCAAGCGCGGTTCAAGCTATGAATGAAATAAAACATTATGGTAATTTATTATTACTATTATTATTATTATTACTTGTTTTTAGATGATTATTTTAAAGTTATTAAAGAACGTCTGGAATTCTATTATCCAGAAATACATGAAATTATGGATAAGCCAGCATCAGTAATTCCAGACTTGATATTCAATCATACATCAATATGGATATTTACTGTAATTGATGAGTTCCTATGGGATATCGAACAAAACAATTTGTCAAAAGATATGGAACCTGAATATCCATATGGTGATGGATGTCATTGCTGCGCTGCCCGATATCAAAGGTATGTGGAATGGGCTTTGAATAAAGCTCTTCGACAATATTACTATAGTAGAATTATTTCTTTATAATAAAAGTTTTTGTTGTACATGTATTGGTTTTTTATTATATTATAATAATAATAATAATAATAATAATAATAATAATAAAATAAGTGATAGTTAAAACATTACTTATAAAAATAAGTAATAGAATGAAAATTTAAAAATATTAATAATTAAAACACTACTTATTTTTATAAGTAGTAATTTTAAAATTAAAAATTGTTAAAAATATTATGACCTTGAAAAATTTTGAAAGACCCTGAGAAATTCTGAATGACCTTGAGAACTTTTTGATGAGTCATGGTCTTTGTTTGGATGACCTTGAAAAAATATGATGAGTCATCCAACGACCTTGATATTTTTTGAATGACCTTGAGAAAAAATTTGGTGAGTCATGGTCTTTGTTTCAATGGCCTTGAGAAATTCTGAATGACCTTGAGAAATTCTGGTGAGTCATGTTCTTTGTTGGAATGACTTTGAAAAATGATGACTCATCCCATGGCCTTGACTTACTTTTAAATGACCTTGAAAATATGATGAGTCATCCAATGACCTTGAGAAAGTTTGAATGGCCTTGAGAATTTTTCGATGAGTCATGGTCTTTGTTTCAATGACCTTGCGAAATTTTTAATGACCTTGAATGAGTCATGGTCTTTGTTTCAATGACCTTGCGAAATTTTTAATGACCTTGAATGAGTCATGGTCTTTGTTTGAATGAGCTTGAATGAGTTATTGTCTTTGTCTTAAAATTTTTTGTACCTTTAGACTTAGAAAAAAACGATTTACCCCCCCAGGGGGTTGATCCAGCGGTGATTGATCTAGCGGTGACACGATCTAGCGGTGACACATCCCACTACTTACTCTAAATTCGATAGTTCCAATTTGTCTGGTATTTTGACTCAACGATAGTCTGCTAATGCTATCCATGAATCTGAAGTTAAGCGATACAACGGAGCTAGTAATCGATTACATTATAAAATCTTTGGTTTACTTTGCTCATCCAGAAATATTCGCGTTATTTGTTCTATAAATCGCACTTTCCCGCCGACACTCACGGGTTATTTGTACATTTTTCATACTTAGTAATTTTCACAGTGACTTCCTTGCATTTGTAACTATATAATGCTTCCACAAATATTCTCGCAAACACTCCGCTTTCTGATATTAACATATGTGCTACTAAATTTGGATTTGTAACCGCCATTACCATACGATTTCGGAGAATTTCTGTGTTTAACTTGCAGTCATTTAAGAAAATTTCTCTATATAAATTTTCCATGATGTTTTGACTAAAATGAAACTAATAATCAATTTTTTTTATTAAAGTAATGAGTTAATTTTATATTGTTTCTATGAATTTTAACCTTTGCTTCTTCAACAATATTCCTTGACACATAAATATCTTTGTAATTTGTTGCATATATCATTCGGCCACATTTCTACTAATGTAGTTTTTTATGAATCGCATACCTTCTGCTGGTAACGTTAACATTGTCTCGTCCACACTGGGGTTGTTTTAATTATTATTAAATTTATAGTTTGTATTTAAACTATCAGGTCTTTCTCTAAGCTGCTCTCCAATTAACTCTTTAAAATTCATGGTTTTTAGATGTGCTAAATTGCATTTATTTTTTTCAACATTATAGACAAGGATTGATTCTCCAGTTTGACAATTTGTCTGTCTCATATTACAAAATGGGTGTATTATCATCAAAGGCTCCTTCAAACTCTCTCAACTCAGTTAAATATTCTTCCAATACAACTGTTTTTTGCATAATTTTACCATTCATTTTGTATTGTTCTCCTTAACAATCTACATGTGTTTCAGTAACCCTTCCACAACTACTGTTTATCGTATTCTCTATTTTCAATTATTTCGTCTTCTTTTTCCATGTTTCCTTTATTTTCTTTTATTTCTCCTTTTTCTTCTTCGGTATCTGACTTACTTGACTTATTATTCCATTCAAATCTCAACCTTTTTTCCGCTATTAAATGATTTACTAAATATCCTATATTTCAGTCCATTCTTAAATATCCATCTTCATCTAATGCCTGGGGTACAAATCCACAATTCATCATCAAGTTCCTCACCTTTATATGTCAATGTAGTAATTCCATGTTTTCCCATAATTTTATCAGCTCTCTTCCTTAGTCTTTTGACTTTTGGGCACCAATGCTCTTCTGTTTACTCAGTTTTCCCGTAACCTTCGTAATCAACTGCTACTACAAATTGTTTTAATTCAACTCTAGCCTCTCTCAACTCTCTGCTCAATTTCCTCATTAATTCTTTCAACTTTTCAGCATATCTAGTTTTTCCATACAAAAAATGTCGTATCACCTCTAAAATCTCCAATGTACTTTCTGTTTCCCATTCCGATTCCTCAATTAGTTCTAATTTATTATTTATTTCATTTTCATCTCCAACACACAAACTATCCTTTAACCCAATTAAAATTTCTCTCGAGCTCCTTTTTACCATTTAATTTTCACCAATTTTACTCAGCACCTTATCACTAATCATAGCTGCTATTTGTAATTCATTTTTATTTCCCGGTAAAATTCCACAATCTATCAAAAATTCATCATTTTCTAAATACCTATCATTAAATTTCAACTCCACTATCCATCATTCATGTTTCTCTTTTAATCTATTTTTCAAATCTTTGACACAATCACTTACTTCACAACGACAAAGGTTACACTTTCATTAATTTCATCAATCATATCCACAAAATAAAATCTAACCATTTATTTTCTCTAATCGATTTTCCAAATATTTTCATTAATTCTTTAATCTCATCTTTATGCTTTGGGCTCATATTATAGTACTTTGCACACAAACTAATTACACTCTTTAGCTTTCTAATGCTCAAAGATAATTGATTCAATTCTGCTAACGACTTCAATATTTTCGTCGAATCTAATTCATTATTTTCAATTAATTTTCGAATTTTGGACACAATAATTGTCGCATTTTTACTTTGCAAATCATCTTTTATGTTTCTCATCTTCAACTCATTCTCAGTCAATTCTTCTTGCGAATCATACATCATGTGAGTATCATATTCATCATCTGATTCGAACTTTGACATCAAGCGATCCAAACGTCGACCCATTTCTCTCACTTCTTTTTCCATTCTTTCATTGAAATTATCTGGTTGCACAAAAGCTACATTGTCTGTCTGCGATTTGTCACCTTGAAATCTAATTGACTTCTTTAATATTGGCTTCTGAAATTTATTAACATTCTTTGGGCATGATATGGCCATATGTCCATAACCTCAGCATAAGTGACACTGAATTTGACCTTGAAGATTTAATTTGTCTCTCTGTGATGAAGGTGATGTTGATGGAGATCTTGGTCTGGCAAAACAATTTCGTGAGATATGCTCTGTTCTGCCTCAATTATAGCATTGAGAGTTAACATTAACTCGCTGATCATTTGTGTTTATTTTATTAAAACTTTTCTTACCACTTCACCAATTCACAACATTTCAATTTTACAATAGCTTCACAAATTCACAAAATTTTCAACGACTTTTACTCCCTTCTACAATATTCTTTGAACAATATTCGTTTTACTATCAATCTCTTGACCGACTTTGATCACATTGGGCTCACAAAATATGTTGGGCTTTTATATAGAAAGTCGGTGCTTAGGTCTGACTCTTTGGTGTCCTTCTTTAATCAATTCAATTAACCCAACACAATAAGATTTATTTCCAATTTATATATGACAACTTTATTCACAACTTTCACAAAAATCAATGCATAGGGATATGTCTTCCAAAGGGAAATGTCCTTGTCTGATGCGCAAGAATTTAATTTGTTAGGCTGATTGATTTACCTTTAAGCTTATTACGTCCTTTGCTCCGCTTTCTGAAATATTCTCTTCGACCAACTGGCAATTTTTTTGATCTGCCTTTTCCTTTTATAATCACCCCGCAAATCAAGTCACCTGCAAACTAAATTGGTTTTGGCATTTTTGACATCTCTCTGTCCAAAACCAAATTAGTTATTTCTGGGCTCCCTGGGTTTCCATTTATTTACAATAATTATTTTGGTGGCGGATTCACCTTTTATCCCAGGTTTCCTTCGTCAAAAAATTTCGTTTTCCGTAATTAGAAAATTTGTTGACGTTCCGGGTTTCTCACACATTTCGAGTTTTCTGTTGGCTCGGACTTCCCATTAGCAAAATTAATTTTTAATTAATTTCTATTTTTATTAAATATTTCTTTCTGTGGAACCCCCAATTGATTTAATTTTATTACATTTGGATTTTTCTCGTCATTTGGCATCCGCCCATACCCGTTTCCTCCGATAAATATTTATTTTTTAAATTTTGATTGATTTTGCCTTTTTAATTATTATTTCGAATATCAGTGTTTTTATTGATTTTCCATTTTACTTTTGTGAATTTTGTTAACCCCAACAACATGGAAAATTTGAAAAATGTCCGTATTACCCTTGATAATTTCTTTTTTACCTCATTTGGGGTAATTTACCCTGGTTCCCCGACAACTGCTCTACGCTATAAAAATGGGAAAACTGGTAAAAAATTTTAATAATGCACTCAAACACAATACAATAAAAAAAGCAGTCAAATTTTCAATATGTAAAAAAGATGCATTAAGTAACTCTTCTATAATAACTTAATTATAGATATTTTTAGAGAATAAAATGGCAGAACAAAATTAAAATTTTGATGATCTATTTATTGTAGTTAAAATTAATTTAATATTTAAGCTTTTAAGATATTTCTGTCAAAACCCTTCCATTTCGCGAAAGTGATTTTTTGTAAGATTTATTTATAAGTTAAAATCAATTTATTTCATCAAATCGGTTATGTATCAATCAAAGCCAGGTGAATTCAGTTTCATGTCTTTTCAATTTATGTAACTGTACACTTTACAACTCTACACATTTTACTTTTAAAACTTTTTTCGACCAACTGGCGATTGTCGTCTTTTGTTCTCTGCTTTCATAGCAATTTCTCGCTCATTTATTATACCTAAAGAAAAGATAAAACCTTAGTTTCCCGGAACCAATTATCCTGACTTTTACTGTATATCTGTTGATTAATAAGCTTATCTTAAATTTCATTAATTAATTTGTTTTTGGGCGCGTAACCCTTCTGTAGACTTCTAATCAATTTATTAGTAATTTATTCGACTTCCCAATCAAATTTGTCACCCGGTTACCACTTTTCTCTCAGAAAAATATCGATTTTTACTTTTTTCAACTTTATATTGGATTTGAATAATTTCGAAATTTTATTTTTTATTTCTTATATTTTGTATAAGGTGCCGTCCATAAATGACGTTAATGCGATTTTGGCCGATGTTTTACCCCGCCCCCATCTCCTCCTCACAGGCCGTCACAAAAGTTAGACTCCCTCAAATATGATGTCACATATCTTTGTTCCCCCCTAAAAAGTCGTATTTTATATTTGAAAATGAACGTGTTTCAAATCACTTTATTGGCATTTTAGTATGTATTCAGTGTAATTCTGCACTAATGTTGTATGAGAAAAAATTGTATTAAAATGGAGGCCCTGGAAAGCTGAAATTAGTATAATATTATGTTGAAAAAATACAAAATTTAAGGTATGACGTCCGAGTTCTTAAACGCCCCTTCCCCTAGTCACACACCTTCACAAATGTGTGACCCCCTTCTCTCCCCTAGGTGCGTACGTCATTTATGGATGGCCCATAACCCCAACAAAATGCATAATTTACTTCATTATATATAGTGATGAAAATAGAATTTTTGAATTGAAATTATGTCGTCTCATACTTTGTCATAACATGTCCCTGGCTCGGTCTCCTTTAAATTGAATTTGATCGTTATTTAAATATTTATGGGGATTTTAAATTAGCAAAATAAATATTAAAATAATATTTACTCTTTTTTATAATTAGACACTATAAATACCCGAAATAAAATTGCTATTTTAAAATAATTATCGAAAAAATATCTTTTAATCAACTTTTTCTATAACTTTGTAAAATAAACTGTTTCCTGGAAATCCAAACTCTAACAACTAGAGTATGGTTTGGTATTAGAAATAGAGTATCCATGTTTTAGACGTGTATAGAAATTAAATACAGTTTCGAGGAACGCAAAGTTTTCATTGGTGATTCTCAACAATTATGTAGCCCAAATCACTCTAGTGTCTATTTCCCCCATAGCGCTTCTTTTTGATCCACTGCAGAGAACCTCTTTCTATTGAGATTTATTCTCATTTTCTTGTGGGCTGTAACAAATTCACTTTGTATTGGCAGAGCACTATTTCTGCATTATTAAAAATAAATTTTTCTCTATCAGTAAGAATTATTTGCTCACTCTACGAAGCTTTGAACTTTCATTTGAAAAAAATTTATCCAAACAATTGTATCATAATAATCAATCAAAATTTTCTTCGTGGTCAAATAATGTACAATACTAGCCTTATACAGCTAGTTATTATTTTATTTAAAATTTCACAAGATACAATGCACTTTTATTAAATTAATTGCAATAAAAATTTCTTGTCTAAAACGTAATATATTCCCATTCCTATTGGCTCACTCGAATTGTTAAACCACATGCAAAATGAAATTTATGTTCTGAATATGAAAATGTAATGTTTTTCACTTATTATCTATCGAATCAATAAATTATGATCATTTACTAAAAAACTTAAAGATCCAGATATTTATTTATTGATTGGAATTTAAAGTTTATCCAAGAATTTATCTAAGGGTGGAATATCCTCAGAAAGTCCTTTTCTTTTTCTCGTGTCTCTTACAGTGATTCCTGGTTTCGTTGTGGGATCCAGTGGGTTTCCCGGATATAATTGCCAATGATCAAAAACACATTGTGGGAAAGCCTGCCCACCAGTTTGAGCTCTCAACTCAGATGTAAAATCTATGAAATCAATAAATCAATTTATAAAAAATAAAATTTTACTAAATGATTCGTTTACAGGTAAATACGCTTTCACAACATACTGCGGAGTTCCGGCAACTTGCATTTCACTGAAAATAATGCCTCTTCTTTTGTTTAAAGTACTATAAATTCCTCCTAGAGCAGTTTCAGGACCTTGGATTTCACACTGGTAAACGGGCTCCAATAAGCACGGTCCAGCTGTCAATACTGTAGCGTAGATACATCGTCTTGCAGTTGGAATAATCTGTCCACCTCCTCTATGAATAGCATCGGCATGCAACGTGACATCATGAATATTAAAACGAACTCCGCGCATGTTTTCCTCACACAATATACTGTCTTTGGATGCCCAATTAAAGGCCGCAACTACACTGTCTTTAATTTCATTTAAATATTGAACTCCTTTCGATACGTCAACAACCATATTAGGTCCGTTGCCATCGGGGCCGAAACACCAAATCTTTCTCGATTCACTAACATCCCAGTCGTAAGTATCAACCAAAAATCGACCTCTTTCTTTAACATCAGATCGAGCAGTAATTTTACCCGCATCGATATCACTGGCTAATTCCTCTCCCATTGGAGCCGCAGTCATGTAAAGCCTGTTATGTTTGTTTGGAGATTTACTCAAACATAATTCACTACTGGTCTGAGTAACTGATTCTCTGTATGAAACAACTGGATCACTTTTCTTTATTGGAATACATGCATGTTCTTCTTCAAGATCTTTCAGACAGATTTCTAAATGAAGTTCTCCAGCGCCGGCAATAATATTTTCACCCGATTCATCAATCGATATTTGTACCATGGGATCTGACTTTGCCAATCTTTTAAGACCTTCCACTAATTTTGGCAAGTCGGCTGGATTTTTAGGTTCTACTGCAACTCGAACTACTGGACTTACACTGAATTTCATTACCCTTAAATTGTGAGCTCCAGCAAAAGTAGATATCGTTCCAGTTTTAACTAAATATTGATCTACACCGACCAGTCCACAAATATTTCCACAAGGAACGTCTTCAATTGCTTCAACATATCTTCCCATCATCAAAATTGTTCTTTGAATACTCTTCTCGTATAAATCATCTTTTTTGCCACTAACATAATTAGGCCCCATAATTCTGACTTTTTGCCCAGTTCCTACTTTACCGGAAAAAACTCGGCCGAAAGCATAAAATCTACCTTTGTCAGAAGTCGGTACCATTTTGCTTATGTACATCACCAAGTGTCCGTTTGGATCACAATTCTTCATTGAAATTGCAATTTCATCATCAAGTGGACCTTCGTATAACAAATCAGTACGATACTTTTGTGAAATTGCTGGACTTGGCAAATGTATACAAATCATTTGAAGCAAAGTGTCACCAGCAGGAAGCCATTTTCGCATAATACACTTAAGTAATTGTTTTGGCTGAAGAGCTTTTTCTTCACTGTCTAATTTTACACCCATTTTTTTTGCCAATTCAGCGGCATCTTCTAACGACTTGTTCATCACCGTCTGAAAAACCATGTAGATTGGTTTAAGCACAAACTGATTAAATCCTCTGACACCTTCATCTGGCCTTTTACACCATTTCTTTGATTTTTCACTGAAAAAGTTATCGCCCCACAACCGTTTCATTAATTTATCTGAAGACATTTGAAACTTCTTAGCATACATATCGGCAAAGTTTTTTACTGTAAAAGCCCAACTTTGCAATCCAGAACCGAAACCAACCGTACCGTTTTCTGGAGTCACCTAGTACATTTTAATTTAATATCGAAAATAATAAAATAATTACTTGAATATCTCCCATTGGTCCATCTAACTCACCATATTGCGCTATAATAACATTAACACTTTCAATAACTCTTTGAAATTTTTGATACAAATCTTCCGGCTCGCACTGTAAGCCCTGAACTGCCATGTCCATTTTATTCATAAAAAGAACAGGCTTGATTCTTTCAGCAATAGCCTGTCGCAATACAGTTTCTGTTTGAACGCACACTCCCGAAACACAATCAACAACAACAAGAGCTCCATCAGTAACTCTCAACGCTGCTGTCACTTCACTACTAAAATCAACGTGGCCAGGAGAATCAATTAAATTGATTAGAAATCCCTTTTCGTCAGTTTTACCATCATCGCTTAAAGCTACTGGCTGAACAACTTTGACGGCAGCTAAACTATCTTCAGTCATTTCATTATACATGGAAATAGCCGTAGATTTAATGGTTATACACCTTTCTTGTTCATCTTTTCTTGTGTCTGTAAATCTAGCATCACCAGCTTTGGCACCAGCTATTATACCAGCTTTACTTACTAATGAATCAGTTAAAGTAGACTTTCCATGATCAACATGAGCTATGACACTCATATTTCGGATGTTTCTCTTTTTCTCCATAAGAGCTCTTATTTGATCTATTGTAAAATTAACCTAAAATAGTAACTATTAACTAAATCAAACATATAGGAACTTACCATCTTTAATTCTAATTATTAGGACTACACGCAATTAAGTGATCAAATTAGAAAAATAAATATAAACATACAACAAAAGATTTAAACAACTAATGAGTAAAACTGAATGATTTTTTATCCTATAGTAAATTAGAATAAAATCTCATAATTACAAAAATAATTGCATGTTGCGAGAATTTTTATTTATAATATAAAATTTTAAATAATAATTTTGGTTCAATTTTCGTTTCATGCAATATATTTATTACATAACTTGTTTTCTTCGTAATTTCATATTATAAATTATATAACCAAAGTTGAAAATAACTTAATTTGATTAATTAAATTTTAAAATATTTAAAAGTAGTTATAAGGAATTTTAAATTTTGTATAATATGGCAGCCATATATTTTTAAGATAAATAGATATCATAGCTGGACACTGCTAGGTATATAGTTTTATTTTAAGAAAAATATTTGATAGATACTTACCAAGTACGTCATAACAAAGAAATTATCAAAGGAACCCGTCACAAGTGACGTTGATAATATGTACTTGCAAGTAAAATGTTTGCAAAAGGTTTGTCTTTCTGCCAAGACTTTTACTGACGTGTGACTAATGTGGCAGAAAATCATTGGCGTTTCCACTTTCACAGTGATTCTTATCAGATACGCGCATAAGAAAAAGTTATCATTCGACACTTGTTACAAGTGACGTTGAAAATGAATTAAAAGGTGAGCCATATTGCCATGACTGTACTGGGCACCTGATGATTAAAGATATGCGATTTTCGTTACCACTTTCAAGGGATTCCCACAAGAGGTATAACCATTGGATACCAGTCAAAAATGACGTTGGAAATGTATTCCAACGGGCGGTTTCTAGTACAGGGTGAGCCATATTGCCATGACTGCTAATACCATAGAAAACCTTTGGGTTCACGAGCTACCATAAAAGTTATTCACGCTCACTTTGATTACGGGTCTCTCTGTCGCTAATTTAATTGGAATAATATTGATCATTCAATCACTTTATTTTATCTTAAAGGTACTATTTATCGAATAATTTAAGTTATTGTAAAACGAACATCGATTCAAAACCCAGAACATTTTATTAATTATATCACAAAAGTATCTGAGGTTATCAGAAGATGTGGGTCCAAATTTCTTTATTTGACCCAGTAAACGAGCTGCCTTCAATTTGCGCCTTCCTTCTCTCTCCGCTTTGCTGGGGTGACGTTTTTTGTGATTCGGTTTTGGTTGTGGACCGTTACTGTTTTAGGCATTGATTGGGGTGGGATTTGAGATGGGCCATGTGATAATTGGATTCATTCTTGAAACATTGCTGGGGTGGTGCCCGATTTTTCAACTTTAGCTGATAACTTTCCTTTTTTAATTTGTCTATTTCGGCTACCATCTCGGCATGTTGGGTTTTTATTAATTCATTTTGTTGATTCAAAATCTTTGCCTGTTCTGGTCGAGCTCAGGTTTCCTCCATCCGATGACATCTTCGTATGATCGATTCAACTCGCTGGCTCTGTTTCAGGGCTTCGCTGTGTGGGCTACGCCTTCCCGGAATCTTTCTGTGTCTATCGTTTTAATTTGATTGGTTTGCACTAAAATGATTTAGAAGCGGTCCTAATTCAAATTGATAATCGTATTTTGAACGTTATGTGAAATGATAAGGAAAAGAATTATTTATTTTAATTAGGAATTCTCATTAAAATTTTATCAGATTAAAAATAATATCTTTTGAACAATAAAAATGTTGGTCCCCTTTATTTACTTTAATCAAACACCCATTTAAAATTTTGGGAAATCACGATGCTCCCATTAAGATAAAACTCGCGATTGAAAGTATTATAACTTAAAACACAATTTAAATTGATTTTTAAGGCACCACTACTCGGATGAGAGCAGAGAACTTTTGCCTTATCAAATGTTGATTATTGATTTAATATTTCTTTTTGTTTTTATGTAGATCAATGTCAGGGATTATTTGGGATTTTCCCGATTCTTAAGATTTATCCTTTAATTCTGTCCAATTCTTATCAATGACATAATCGACAGGTTGGTAAATTTTATTATCTGTAGATATTAGATAATTTATTAGGCTGCTCGTGGCGACTCTACCAGCTTTAGATTTCATCAATTCGTATTTTCCCCAATCAAAATTCAAAACTTCAAAAGTAAATTATGTGGGAATTTCTCTCAACCTATTCACCTCGCCTTGGATGCTTATTCTTGCCCTTCCGGATTTTCTGATCTCGATATTCAGGTCTCATCTAGAACTTTCAATGAATAATTGTTGTTAGTCGTGGATTTTATTGAATTTTTACAAAATCTAGACTTAATAAATTTTTCTTTTGGATTTTTTTTCATTTTATTTATCTACACTAAGTTAATAAGTATAAAAATCACAAATTTTATTTAATATCATTTGAACAATTCTTGAGATTCCGTTGATATCTTTTTATCCTGTCGGCGATACTCCTTAAAACTCTTTTCCTCAATGATGTAAAGCACAAAAATAAAATTAATCAAGGTTAATAATAATGATAATAAATAAAAATATGAATCAAAATTTAAATTGAATTTCTCAAAACTGAAAATAATATTGCCACTTTCGAAGAATGTGACAATTTGAAGATCAAGCATCATCAACAGTTGAGATCAATTCTACGAAAAAGACGGTGGTAAAGAAGTGCATGAAACCATCATAAGTAGATCAATATGTGGATTTTATTGAAAGGTCGACAGCGAAACCAAAACTTAAGATTTTTTAAAGTTCATCCAATATTTCAGAGGGGCACACAGAAAAAGCTAATAATAAACCTATTATCAATGGGAAAGTATAGGGAGTTAATACGCGAATTATGTTTGACACGGGGCTGATAAAAACGTTGTGAGCGCAAGATTTTTGCAGAAGATTATGAAAACTCAACCAGGATTACCTGTTTTAAGAAATCATATACAAGCCAACTGTGCTAACGGAACTGAATTTAAAAGTCACGGTAAGATTTTGTTACCCAAATATTTAAAATAATTAATCATATCTCCCCAAATATCTACACAGGATTACGTTATGTTGGGCCAGGGCACAAATAGCCTTGAAAATTGTTTAAATTTATCAGTAATACAACACGAAAACCTAGCACCAAGATAACTTAAAATATAATATACAACACCAATTAAACATTTTAAAATCTGAGAGAATATAAATAAATATAAAATCAAAAACATAAAAGTAAAATAAAATAAATACAAAATGCATCAAGAACCGCACGAAATTTACATAAAAAATAACATAATAACAAGAAAATTTGACCGTAAAATGACCATTTATATAAAAGTAAAAATTAATGAATTAAATGAATAAAAATAAAATATTTTTAGCTGAATAAATTTAATTAAAAATGTTAAAAATAAATTACCAATTTAAATTAAGAAATAAATAAAAATTTAATTTAGATAACACAAATAATTTCAAAGTCGAATTTTGTTTAATCGCAATAAAAAATAACACGCAAGGTTAAGGCCAAATTATAGGTATATATACTGATATGATTTGACAAATCTTAATCTTAATTTTCAGTATTGATTTTCCGTCGTACTTTGACACTTGATTTCAACAGTTTTACTTTGGATTAATATATTTACCTGTGAATAATGGATTCATTGATCGATGTTTTATGGATTATTACGAAGATATATTTATGAATTTTAATTTGATGGATGTATCTGGTAATTTAATTTTGGTTTTAATAAATTATTATAATGCATAAATTAATTTTTCAAATCGTCGAAAATTTTCCGGCCTACAGCCAAAGACACATCACAAGTTATTAAAATCAAACATATTGTTCGAACCATGTAAGTGCGTGGAATATCGCCAATGATTCGTGCCCGTGAAGGCTCCGGTGTGCGGAACGCAGGAGTTGGAACGTTAATATTATCCGTAGATAGGGAAACTTGGAGGGTAAATGAGTAGTCCTTTGGCTGCTCCTTCATCATCCGTTTCCTGTAAAATTAACATAAATTTTTAACAACAATCGGCTCAAAATATCTAACACCGAGTAGTCCAGTGGGCACTCATTAATTATGAAATGAACATACATAGATCTTAAGGACAAAGAGAGGGAATGGGTAGTGGGGAAAATTGCGAAATCGTTGCAACAGTTAAAATGAATAGCCATCGGAAAAAGATTAATCCGAACGACCAAAATCATGAAAAATAATGTTTTTAAATAAGAATTAAATAAATTATGTCAATTGAAACGGAAAATATGGGCGGATCGCTGCTCAAATTTTTCGAAGTAATTAGAATACTTATTGAAAATAGTAAAGTAAAAGTGGAACGCGTAAAATAAGGGCGGAACGCTGCTCAAATTTTCCGAAATGATTAAAATACTTATAGAAAATAGTAAAACAAAAGCGAATTGTCGTTCGATTGTTAGTATAATATTCTTATAAACCGTAAAATAAGGGCGGATCGCCATTCAAATTTTTCGAAGTAATTAAAATACTTATTGAAATTAGTAAAGTAAAAGTGGAACGCGTAAAATAAGGGCGGAACGCTGCTCAAATTTTCGAATTAACATAAATACTTTATCCAAAACCGGAAAGATACAGATGGATTACAACTAAATTTTTATACAAGAAAAATATTTTATAAAGCTGAGGAATAATGAAGGATCCCTAGTAAAAACTTGATAATAATAATGATAATAATAATAGTAATAATGATAATAGTAGTAATATAATAAATGTAATGATAATTATATAGTAATAAAAATAATAATAAAGGTAATAGTAGTAACAATTAATAAAGGTAATACATATAATAGCAACAATGATAATGCTAGTAATAATAATAAGGAACATTGTAGTTATAATAGGGATAAGAGTAAGAGAGATACTGTGTGAATATTTAACATAACAAAGGATGTACAGGCCAAAGAATAATCATCAACACGGACGACGATAAGAAGGACTATGGGAATGGACATAACAATGAATGATATGAGAGTATAGGTTAACATTTGACAGAGATAGGAGAATAATGTGACCTAAAAATTGAAATCGAGCACAATCCTTCTATCGGTAGCTCGTTGGACCCAAGGATCGTTCGGTCAATTATAGCATTAGCAATATCGCTCACTTTTTGCGGACGATCTACCCACTCAAACACAGTTTCAACGTTGCTTAGCAACGGGTGCCGAGTGGTAAGCGAAAGAATATTTGTATGGGGTTGTCTGGGTAACAACCATATATTTTCAAAATATCAACACCCAGAAACCCACCAGTTATATGAAACGAGAAGGCATTGTTGTTAACCCTGTTAACAATTGCATTGAAGTTAAAGGTTTAGAAAAACCATTTATCTCAAAGACGTCCACTAAGACTTTAAACTAGATCGTACCTCATTATTGTATCCTGGTGCGGAAAACAATGCTGAAATGGTTCGGAAATGCAGCTTTAATGTGATAATGTCAGAGACTGTGAGTTTTTTAGATAATGGAGAGTATATGATTGTTGGTGAAATTATTGATGAGAGATTTATTAAGAATCCTCTGAATATACCAAATTGTTTATTTATTACAAATAAAGAAAATATGTTGAAACGAGAAAGTATTGTAGCTGATTCGCCATAAAATTTTCCTGTAGTAGTAGTAAAAAAGAAAAATGGAGATATAAGAATTTGCATGATTACAGAGCGTTGAATACAAGGAAATCACTTGAAAAAGTATGTACCGAAAATTCGTGAATACCATAAATAAATCTGATTCATAGTCAAATTTTGTAGAAAATAAAATGTCATCATTGCTTGAAAATTCTAAAATAAATATTTTATCTAAATAAAACAGCATATTTTAAATTTGTTCTAAAATAGAAATGAATTATTTGAAATAGCAAAATAAAAAAATACTTATTCTATAACTTTAAATAATAAATTAATTTGAGATATCAACTAAAAAAATGAGAAATATTTTAAATACTTTTAAAATAAAAATTAATTAATTGAAATAGTAAAACAAAAATACTTACTCTATAACTTAAAATAAAAATTATTTTGATATATCAACTAAAATAAATTGCAAATATTTTTAATACTCCTAAAATAAAAATTAATTAATTGAAGTAGTAAAATAAAAGTTAATTTGGTGTTTAATTAAACATTTAATTTAATCTTAACTTAGATTTTAATTTTACATTTAGAAATTAATATTTCAATAAAATTTAATTTATACATTTCATTTTCGAATTCCAATGTATTTTAAAAATTAAATTTTAGATTAAGAATTAAATGATGAATTTTAGTTTTAAATTAACTTTTAAATAAAGGTTTTACAAACACGAATTAAAAATTTTCAAAAAATATACATAAATTTTATTAGTATCTAAATCATGATTACGATTAAAATAACACAAGCCCCCTAGGTCTGGACATATTAAGCTACTATATATATTTGAATACAGTTTTCTTCAAACGACCTGGCCCTTTTTGGAAATTTTAGCTTATAGACAGAGTTTCATTTTCTATAAGATGTATTGATTAGAAATATATGGCTACACACGTGTTTCGTTAAAAACTTGGTATTTTTTATCAAGTAATTATAATATTTTGTTACTCTGATTATGATAAAATCATTATAATTGGGATACAATTCATTTCAATGCATTACAACTTGATGAAAAATTTCTAAAAATTATTGCAATTGAATGAAATATTTAATACCACTGATGTGATTTATTATTTGTTTTATTGAAAAAAAATGATTATTTGTTGCAAATCCATGAAATCATGTTACTTTGTGGCAATTTAATAAAAATATCTGTTATTGTGATGCATTTCACTGCAATATTTTATAACTTTGTTGTAACTGGATAAGATATTTCTTAACTTTGTTGCAATTTGACAAAACATTTCATAACTTTTTATAATTTACTGTTTGTTTACCTAAAAGTCAATTATAACTATTTGTATTATTTAATTAATTTGATACAATTCACTGCAATATTTTATTGTTTTGATACAACTTGATGAAATAATTTATCAATGTGATACAATTCATTGAAATATATCATAAATTGGATGCAATTTGGTTAAGTAATTTATAATTTCAATAAAATTTAATACAATCTTTTATAACTTCATTATAGCTTAATGAAATAAGTTATTAATTTGTTGTAATACTTGAGCTGCACTATTTTGTTACATATTAATTATTTTCTGTTTTTTAGAAATTCCCTTACTTTTCAACCCCTTTTAAATGTATTTTGATAAATTCATTATCATAATGACCTTTCCAAATGTCTAATCAAATTCTGATCCATTTTTCAAATTCAAGTCTGATAGTTTTTTGATTTTTTGTAATTTCGCATTCTACACCGTTTGATTCTAATCATGCTATTTTAGTTGACAATTTTCAAGATACTTTTGCTAGAAATTATAATCTTTAAAAATAATTTTAAATTTATAACCTCAACAAATTTAAAAAATCAAAAAATATGTAAAAAATTGGTAATAACGGATATGATTGATTTGAAACTTTATAAATTAATACACTAAGCACGAACAAGAAGCGTTTTGGTTTTAAACGATAACATAATTGAAATATCAAAAATGTAAGCTTCTTTAAAATCAAAATCGAAATCAAAAATTATAGTGCTTACAGTACTTATAAGAAAGCCCTATATTAATTGAAAATATATTTTCTATTTAATCCTACAAAATATTCAGTAACTTAATAAATTAGCTGATCACAGGAAGTGAATGCAGTGAATGCAAACAAAAATATTATTTTTTTAGATATTTAATTTGAATTAAATAGAAATATATAATTTTTAAAAACTTTAATCAAGTAAAACAAAAATGCTACCCATTAACAATTTGAATAGATTGCTAATAATTTACAAAAAATTATAATATTTTATATTTATGTCTGAAATGCTTAAATATTAAATTAATTTTCACTTTATTATTATATATCATTAGATTATTAGATACCGTAGTGTTAGTGTTTATAACGTTGGGATACTAAATATTCGTTGATGGATAGATCTCTCGATCCGACTCCTCGTGTTCAATAATCAATAAGACAAAATCCCAACAAATAAATCTTTATTCACAAATATTCACCACAAGATACAATTATTTGCTTTTTCGTAAACACCCTAAGGGTATCACGTAATAAGTCACTGCAATCTGATTAATTTCTTTATCTGTTTATTACTTTCAATTTGTTTCTCAAACTCGTTAGCTTTTTCTCTTCGATCAACTGGTAACTTATTTTGTTGTCAGTTCCTTTTATAATTTTGGGTTGCCATTAATTTGGATTAGAGCTAGGGAAACAATTTTTCCCAGTCGGACAATTTATTGCCCATTTTACTAATTCCGGGAAACCCATTAGGCTGACTTTCAGCTCGGCGGCCCTTGATAATTGAGTTCGTCGGCAATTCATTTAATTAATTAATTTGTTTTTAGGCTCCCGACTCTTCAATATACCTCATCTCAATCTAATAGTATTTTATTCGTCTTCAAAATCAAATTTGCCACCGGCTACCACTTTTCCCCTCGAAAAATATTGATTTTTATTTTTTTCAAAATTTTAATTAATTTTAATTGATTTTGATAATTTTAAAGTTTTATTATTTTTATTCATGTTTTATTATAACCCCAACAATAAAAAACATAGGTAAAACCCTTTCCAAAATAAATTATTTCATGAAAATTCCAAAACTGATCTTTTTTCAATATTATTAAAACATACTATTTTGAGGAGTTTTTCTTAACTGTAAAATATTGATATTTTCAGAAGAACATAAAATTTTTGTAACATATGAATTAAATTAAAAAATTTGATTACTTGAAAAAATTAGGCAACCAAGCTGACTTACAGCGTTTGAAAAATAGAAATTGCACGTAAAATTAAAGTGTATTTAATTTTTACAAAATTTAATTTAAACAAAGAAATTAATTTTAATGAATTTAAATAAATATTATTTAATGAATTTTTTTACGATCAATTTCATATTGAACAAAAACATTTCTACTAAATAAAAAAATAATTCTTTGTATAAGAAATTAATGGAATTTTTTTGACAATTAAAATCTACTAATTTCTTTTTAAAATAATAATCATTTTAGTTTTCCAAGACTGGTAAAATATAGAAAAAAATTGTTTTCTTAAAATAAAAGTAATCAAAGTTCATTATATGTTACTCAAATTTTAAATTACTTAAAATTTTTCTTTTATTTGAAATTTAAACCTCAATTTTTCTACTGTTAATAGATGAGAATCTTCAATAAAGCAATTAATAAAACATTTTAATAAGAAAAATACATTTAAGATGTTTTAAAAGATCAAATGAAAAGAGAATAAATAAATTGAACCTTGATTTACATTTAGAATAATGCGCTTATTACCAAAACATTTCATAGATCAAAACAGACAGAAACAAAGCTTCGTAAAAAATGTTTTTAAGTGATTTAGATTTTAAAAAATTATTTTAAAAATTATTATGAAGCTACATTTTTTATATATAAACAATATATTAAAAAAATATATTAAAAATGGTAAATTTCCGTTATGGAAAGCATGACTGACTTCAATTTATTAATATACTAAATAACAAAATAAAAACGGTACAATTTTTTATATTTTTGTGCACTTTTGATCTATTTTATTATTGTGCAATAAAGAGATTTTGTTTGTATTGATGGTTTTAAAGGCGTGTTAGAAATTCCAAAAACATCAAATGTACTACAAGAATACTGTGTTAAACCTTAATCCGCAGAATTCAATTTGCGACAGATCACTACATCTATGACATTGCCGTGACAGGAGTTTAGTTCAAATTAATGAGGTTGAAATTCACTCGGCTCTATATGACTTGACCAAAGGCGTACGCAGGGGGGATTAGGGGGATAAGCCCCCCCGAAATTTAAAAAATGAACTAAAATTTAAAACTAGTTTTTGTGTTGGGTGAAAATTGTATTAATTAAAATTTAAACATATTGTAAACTATAACTTTATTTCACTCTATGAATGTAAATTTTGGTTACTTACCAGTAATTTAGTGTAGTGAAAATAAGAGAAATATTCCCAAATGTGATTTACGTACATTGTTCAAGCCGTTTTTTAAATCTAGCTCTTTCTCGCGCTTGCACTGTTCCTAGAATTAGAAATTATTTAGGAAGTATTTCTTCAATTATAATTTTTTTAGAATATCGCCAAAACTGGAATCTGTTTTTCGAAAAAACATTTAAGGAGTAGATTCGGAATCAAAAAGGAAGAGGCTGATCAAAATTTGTGAGAGATGGGTTGAACACTTAGAGGCGATTTCCATATTTGTTGAGCTCAATTTCCTTCAATTTCTTCACATCTCAAATTAAAGATAGATTCTTAAGTCAAAGAAAAACTTTGCAAAACATAGAGCTTTTTCTTCCTTAACAGTTTAACCAAGCAGATTAACCAACAGATTAACAAAGATAACGAAATCCTCCTGTCTATAGAAGCCATCAATGAACAATGACCAAATGATATAAGTTGCAGTAAATAAGTATTTTTTGTCGAGATGAAGATGTGGAGTCGTCATTGTATTACTCAAAAATATATTTCAATGAACTTCATTCATTGCTTGAATATTTGTAACAGTCATTTATATCCTACGATTCACAATATATTGAAGTTGTCTGAAACTTTACTTATTTCAACAGCCACAACTAAACGATCTTTTTCTACGTTGCGTAGAATTAAGACTTACTTACGAAACACGACATCAGAACAGAGATTGAATGGCTCAGCTATAATGAACATTCTTAAGGAATTGTGTGATTCCTTGGACACTGAGGAAGTTTTAGACGCTTTGGCGAAGAGCCCAAGAAGATTGATACTTTTATAATTACGCTATAAATGTATGATACTATTTCTGATAAATATTAATAAATGGGCTAATTTTGTGGTTTTTAAATTTTTAAATTTTAAATGTAAATAAAAATTAAAATATCCAATTCAATTCCGTGTTAAAAGTTAAATAAAAATGCTAATTTTTCTTAAGTTTGCTGTGTTTTAATTATCATTGTTTATAAAATAATTTATTACCTAAGGTATTATATTACAAAACAATAAATTATTTCGGGTATTACTGAAATTTGTCAAGTACCACTAATAATTTTTGTCTAGAAATGAGCCTTAGAAGATTTTTATAGTTTAAAATCTACAAGTACAATATATATATATATATATATATATATATATATATATATATATATATATATATATATATATATATATATAAAATCAATAAAATCGTTTAATGAAAATTTATTTTAAAAATCCCCCCGAAATATTTTTCTGCGTACGCCCTTGGGCTTGACTATAAAAGCTGCAGAGTCTATAGAAAATGCAAAGGTAATTGGACTTAGTATGAAAAACGATTGCTGTGTCCGCCATAGCGGATCAAAAGAAATGATAAAAATTAAGTGAAATGATAAAATTGAAGTCACTCATCGCATATTGTTTTCCATATATGAAAAGTTTGTCAGAATTAGCCGGTTGCATGATTGCTCAGAGTAGCAAGCTGCAAACGTCATGAGATAGCTGAAGTGATACACCAAGCGAAGTTGAGATAAATCACCTATAATATAAAAAGAAAATCAATAAATATTTATTGCATATAAACACACCAACTCACCTTGAGGTAGCTTGTAAAATAATCAATGAGACAAACCCTACACTATAGAAACAGAAAAAGTGACAGAGAAATAAAATAATGCACGTTAACACAACCCATAATAAAACATGCATGCAAACTTTTACCATGTAGCCATCCGAAGTTGAAAAACCCCTATAATAAATAATTTTATAGACATTTTTGAGATAATTTTAGAAAGAAAAATGGTGGAAAAAATTTTTAATTTAAATTTTGAGGTTTTTGCTAGGAAATTTCGAGTAAATGAGGATGTATCTTCATAAGATTTACCCTTAAAACTAAAATTAATTTAATATTTCAGATATTTCTGTCGAAAAAAAGCAAAACCTGAAATCCGAAAGAAAGCATAAATTTTTAAATTATATTGGTAAGTTTTAAAAAATAATCATAAACCAAATTATTTTGGGTACATAATCGATGATTTTTTTCAAAATATGTATAAAAAATATAATTATTTAATGCAAATAATAATTTTTATAACTTCAAAAATAATTTAACTCACATTTTTTGAATAATATCCGAAAAAAATACATATTTTTGGAGATTAGTTATTGTTACTTAATTTCCTAAATATTATTTATAATAATATGTATGAAATAGTTGATCAAAGTTATATTTAAGAGCTTGAATTATGATAATATTTCCTTATGAAATCATAATTCAACTCTTAAAATTTAACTTTAAGTTATGTAACAATATAAAAAATAACTTACTTAGCAGCCATTTAAAAAATGGCTGAAATGCATTTAATTTTTCACAAAATAAATTCCGCCAAGTTGATTTATGTATCAACTTGAATTATAGCGGAATTTATCTCAATGGAGCTTGGTGTAACTCGCATTAAATCAGACAATCCTGTTAAGGAAGATGAACGGTAACTGACAGCTAGTAGTGCTAATAGAAGCATGTTGGTCCATAAAAGACAAAAACCATTCTGCAATTTGGGCTAAAGAGAATTAACTTGGCAATCTAATGGAGTATTGAAAAAATTTAATTGGTTGTGATTTCTGCCATGCTAGTGAGCTGGTTAAAAACAGTATTTAAAAATGAAAGTAGAATATACGGATTCATGGAATTTCTGAAGTGTTAGTCAAACGTCGTTCAGGGATCATTAAAGAGCTCACTGAAGAGATTACAAAAATGATCCAAGCCAATTAACTATTTTGGACGATTAGAGTGCCGATTGATCAAATTAAGGATCACCACCACAAAACCTACTTTGACTTAAAAAAATCAATTTAATTCATTAATTCGATAATCCGAAATTTGCATAAGAAAGAATAAGAGGCACCTTGAAAGACTGTAAAAAGTGCAAATAAAATTGAAGCACATGACACTTGATGTTACGGAAAACTGGGAGAAATTGTCGGTTAATATCAAACACAACGAGGGATCCATGTTTCTGACAATGGTGAACTGTTATCTGAGCAGATTTGCAATATAAAGAAGAATAAACATCGAGGACGCCAAAAACATTATGTGAAATCTGGAAGAAATATTGAGAGCAAGAATCTCAATGTTAGAGTTACTTTTGGATAACTAGTGTTGGGCCAGAACGTAAACGGCCTTGAAGAATGTTTAAATGGATCAGAAACACACATACAAACATAACATGCAGATTTAAATAAATCAGGAAACACCAATTAAACCCTATAAAATCTGAGAAATAAAAGAATTAAATATAAATTAATAAACACAAAAATAAATTAAAATGATAACAAAATACACCAAGATCCGCACGATACCTACACAAATACAACAAGAAAACACAACAAATTCGACGAAATTGAAAAAATCAATTAAAGTTCATTAAAGTGAAATTTAAATCGAAAAATTTGAATTAGCAATAATTCAATAAAAATTCTAAATGAAAAATTATAAAAATAAATCAAAAAATAATGAAAATAACTAATAGAATTTGCTAGAAAATAACAAGGTCGAATTTTGTTTTACTACATCAAATTTTACACACCAAAAAATTAGGTATATATACTGATCCATTTTCACATTTAACTTAACCAAAAACCATTTTTGAAAATCTAAACTGTTTTTCGAATCTAACCATTTTTACTAGTTCTTAAAAATCTTAAACTATTTTCGAGACTATTTTGAAAGCGTTTAGTTTTATTCAGAATTTACTTTCAGCACATTTAGGTGAGAATTATTTATGGTGGAACCCTCTTTCCACGTCGCGTCCGTAGCATCTCTATAGAGCTCTGCTTGGCGACGACGTGGGGAGAGTGGCATTTTGTTTTATATTATGCAATATGATGATGTTTGTTATTTTGGTCCATGAAGGGTAATTTTGTTGAATTGTTATATGATTAATAAATATTATTAATATACCTAAATTGTTTTACAAATATATTTATTTTATGAATTAAAATGTCGAACTTTTTCCGGCCCACAGCCGACACATAACGCAAGCAAATAAAATCTACATAGTGCAGATGCATATAAGTGCGTGGAAAATCGCCAATGATATGTACCCGTGAAGACTCAGCGTGCGCAACGCAGCGGTCGTAACGTCAATATTTACCCTTATAGCTGAAGCGAGAAATAAGGAAGAAGTCTCTGGCTGCTTCCTCGTTTCTCAATTCTGTAAAATCGACTTAAATTTATACTACACACGGCTTAAAATCACCACACCGAGTAGTCCAGTGGGCACTCAGTAAATATAATATGAACATAAAAGGCGCCTAAGGCTTATTAAAGGGAAAGGACACGGGGATAAAACAAATTAAATCGTTGATATAGCTAAAATTATTGATATTTTGCCACAAAATTAATTGAAGATTCATTATTTAAAAGGAAATCATTTGGTTAAATGTTGAAAACTATTGATTAAAATGAAATAATCTGTTGATTAATCATCCAAAATTTCATCGATTAGATAAAAAGGAAAAACATTAGGAATTAAAGATTTATTATCAAGTAATCATTTAGTTAAATGCGGAAAACTATTTCATTGATTAAATAAAGAAAATTTTATGAATAAAAAATTAAAGTAATCGTTTAGTTGAATACTAAAAATTATTCATTGATTAAATAAAAGGAAAAAAAAACTATGAATTAAAAATTAAAGTACGCATTTGGTCAAATGTCGAATACGATCGATAAAAATCAAATAATTCGTTGATTAATAGTTCAAACTCATTGCTTAAATAACGGAAACTTTCTTTTGATTTAGGTTGTTAATATTAGACGGATTAAAATAAATTGATTCCTTGCTTAAAAAATTTAGTAATTCAGAATAAAATTGGGTATAAAATATTATTCATTAACCAAAATAAAAATAAAGTCTGATTAAAATAAAGAAATCGTGATTAAAAGAACTGAAATAAATAAACCAATAAATAAATACCAATCCGTCACTGAATAAAAATTGACAGTTTATTGTCGTTACAAAAATCCAAATTAATATCATTGTTGAAAAGTAGGGATAAAATCGAAATTGATCCAAATTAGAAACGCGAACAGATTAATTTATTATGAAACGAAATAGCATTAGATTTAACTCGATGATAATCATTTAGCTCAGGAAGATCTTCTTGACATCTGATGAATATCCTGACACCGTTTTAGACCCGAGAATAATCCAATAATTTTCCCGAAGAAACTAACCGAACGACTATAAATTTAGTAAATAAACCAACAAAATCATGAGAAATTAACTTACGACGCGCTTAAAATCCGATATAGTCCAACTTAGACGAATAAATATACATCAAATAACGACTGTCGAAGTGACATTTGATACGAGTCCCATTAATAGAAAATCCACAGGTATTCCAAACCAGTAAGTTTCAATAAGTCGATAATAGAAGTAGCCAATTGATAACTAAATTTATCTGAGAGAATCAATCGGAAGCCGGAAATCCAAATTGAATAAATTTGACACTCGTGTGATTCGGAGAGATTGACGTTTCCGTTAACATCGTCCCTACAGGATGTACCTAAATTAAATATCATCAAATTAATCCAACATGTAAATTCTAACTCTGTTTCGATAAACATCGGTATCACATAATAGTGAATTTTAGAATTAATTTAATCAACATCCATA
Organism: Schmidtea mediterranea; assembly: GCA_022537955.1. Classification (NCBI taxonomy): domain Eukaryota; kingdom Metazoa; phylum Platyhelminthes; order Tricladida; family Dugesiidae; genus Schmidtea; species Schmidtea mediterranea. Next base: position 236,812,457 of record CM039680.1, on the reverse strand, counting down.
TTCCATATTAGTAAATTGTAACTTTATTTTAATTAGTATAACTCTTACATATTTAACAAATTTCGGACTTAATCTTAAACAGTATTAAGTGTTTGGTAAACCTTAAATCAACCTCAATATCTGATAATATCGCGGATCCCTTGAGTTTTGAAATCGATTTTTTAACGGATAGTATCACTAGGTATTTAGTAATTTTTAAATGAATCTTAATCAATAGTAATTCCATCCACGGGACAAACCCTGACTTAACAAACGTTAATACCTGATAAATCGTGGATTTTCGACTTACTCATTTGCATAACACTAGAGTATCACCTAACGTGTTCTGATTATTACCATCATTAAAAAGAAACGTAGGGGACTGAATACATCACACCAGGAACCTACAGATAAATCGCCCTAGTCGTTTTCGCGAAAAGTTGCAATAATAACCCAGCTAGTAGAGTTGATAAGTCTGAGAGCAATAACATAATCCTCGTTTAGTCGATTATTATTATCAGCAGACGATTTACGCGAATTTGATAACAATAATAATTTAGATATGCCTCTCGACCGAATGACTATTCAGACAGTAGGTGAACCACACCCAAGGAAGGTACCGAAAAATGCCACAACTATCGACCAACTTCGATCCCGGTGGTCATACCCGACCACTTGGCGATTGCTGGGTCTCGAACCCGATCCCTATGGACTCACCGGACAACAATACCCGGCCGAAGAAATATATGAGCACGCCAGAAACCTCCTCACCCTCTGGGAAAGGGTGCAGGAGCAAGTGGACCTCAATGTGGTCAAAGCCCGGATGTACCTCACGAACGTAGAGGAGGACATCCGCGTTGGGCGTATCGCGGAGACATACCCACCTCGACCGGCCCGCGATACCCGACGGCCCTATACGGTGGCGGCTCTGAAGAGGAGTTTAAAGAGAGAATTCCCTGAAGAAGAACTATATTAACGATGAAGTTTTGTAAAATTTGATCTAAGCATTAAATGTCCTCTCGTTTGTATTTAATCTCATAGACAAACTTGTTTCATACGATTTGTTTAACTAAATAAAATTTGATTTAATGGAGGCAACGAGAAAATTAAAATGCTCTCTTCTATTATAGTAATGTCATCCCTACGACTTCTACAAGCGGAATTGGATCACGCAAGACAATCGAATGCAGAGTTACTCGCCCAAATCATTCAATTAACTCGAGAGACTCAACAGATAAAAGCAACCTGGGGTGATCCAACAAAAATGAGGGCGGTATACCACCGACTCACGGCGGCACAGAAAGGCTGGACAGAGGAGCGGCAGCTCAATCAGAGCCTGCGCACTCAAATTCGGGGACTCGAAGTCGCCCTAGCAGTGTGCCTGGAGGGTGAAGCGGTAACTTATCCGCTCATCTTCGCCCCAACCCAAATGCCGCAGACAACCACCAAACCAGCAGAGCAACCTATCACTCCAACAAACAATCGTCGACCGGGACGCAAGGAGCGTGCCCGACGTCGAGCAACCCAACTTCAAAACGTCAAACAGTAGCTATTCCACATGTTATTGATTCGAATAGAGTAGTTTTAGCCTTAGTTGAGTCGTTTTCTTTTGAAATTGCATACCAGTACTGTCACAAGCAACCTTATTGCGTCTCAGTTTTCTACAGTCAATTAAGAACTAATCCTGAATAGTTATGAGGGACCGAACAAAGCGAGCAGAGGTCTTCTATCGACAGCTCGTGAACCCGAGGATTGTCCGAGCAACTATAGTACTAGCACATGGTACTCAATTTTTGCGGACAATCCACCACTTGAACACATTACCAACGTTGCCTAGCAACGGGTGCCAAGTGGCGGTTAGCATCATTTTGTATGGCGTTACTAGGGTAGCCACAAAGTTAAGCAAGATGCGAAACCCTGTAACCCACCACTAGACAAAGTGATACAGTTGTTTAATAAATATCAAAAGAGGTCTCTTCTGTCGACAGATGGAGATATTCCACTGATGATATGAATACAAATATGATAAAATAAAATTAATAAAGGGTGTCCAGGAGGAATTATTTAAAGAAAATTAAAATTAATTATAAATTAAATGGCTAATGAATAACCAGAGGAGTTTAGGAAACCTGAGATGTCAACAAAATTATTAAATTAGATTAGGCAAAATTGCGAGACAAATAAAATAATCCCAGGCAAATTTGATTTTGTGTAAGTTTTCCGAGAATTAATAAATAAACAGAAGACCTGTCAATAAATGGATTTCAACAAAAGAAATCCAATTACCAGGAAAGTAATAAAAGTAAGAAACAAATTCACTAAATTGCCACTGTGGTCGAAGACAAAATTAAGACGAGTGCCTGTTTGGTCGAAGATAAAAGTTAAGAAGATTTGAAGATTAAAACAAAAACAAAATATAAGTTAGTGTGAATCCATAGTAATTTAATTTTTGCACATCAGGAGAGATCTAAAGCGATTTAAATTGTATCAAAATTGTACAGGCTAACCTGTTATTTAAACGTGTAAAGGTTTGAAGTGTTATTTAAAGTATACAAATTGTTGTAACAAAGTGTGATAATTTGAAGTTATTTTAATAAGACCACCGCGGAGCTCGAATTTGAAATCGACTTTCATTAAAACTCCAAAACATAATTTAAATAAATTAAATTAATTTATGTTTCATCGTCGTTACTTTATTCCCATGCATATCCGTAAAACCACTTTAATTATATTGTTTAAATCCTTAAAATTCCTAGATAGGTTTATTTTATTTGTTAATTAATTTTAATAAACTTAAAAAACTGAACAAATATAAATTAAATGAATTATTTTCTTCTTGTTTATTAAATATTTAATTGATCAATTTATAGTTTACCGAGACATAGATTCACGCCATCTGCTTTATCCATTTAAATTTACTTAGTCAATCAATAAAAACCAATTTAATTAATATAAATATAAAAATCGTGTGTTCTATAAAAATTAAATATTTTTATTTTTACTATCTTTAATATATTTATCATCTTAACTATCATGAGTGTCCAACTTTTGTGTTCATAGGATCTACTTTTTATTTTGAAAATGTATCGGGATCAAATGTTGTCAAAGGTGCAGTCTAAGTGGTCGAGATGTGAAATACAGTTTTTTTATATCTACCTTCCTATAAAATAGTATAATTATTTATTTCATATACGTGAAATAAATAATTCAAACACGCGTTTTACTAGATATTTAGATAGATTCACTGTCATTATCAGGTAAAAAATAATCACATGTGGATTTTAATATATATATTAAAATTAATTATTAATTTTTGAATATCTTTTTTAACATTTATCCATCATTCAAATTCACTTTTATAAAAACTATATTTTTATTAATTAAATAAATTTTATATTATAAAGGGTTTTTAATTTAAATATTAAAAGTTAAAATAATTTTAAAACAAAAACAGTTTTGCTAATCCCAAATTTACCAATGAGACTTCTTAAAAACATTCAAAACATTTGTACGCATAGCATTTTACATATTGATCTTTGAGTCCAATTACTTTATCAACAACACTTCACATATAACACGTCTCGAAGGATTATTGAAAATTTTTAATATAATTTTTAAATCAGACATACGTAACTATCCTACACGGATTATTATTATTATTATTATTATTATTATTATTATTATTATTATTATTATTATTATTATTATTATTATTATTATTTAAAAGATTCATGAAACATTGCCATTGAATTAAATATAAGAAAATACCAATCTTTCGCGCATATTATACTATAATATATTTGGAAAGACTCACTGTCATTGTCAGGTTGATTTGAACTTGAAACTATATAGAATTAAACTACTTTTTTTCAAACAAATTTCTTCTTTAATCTTTTGTATTTTAAAAATATATCCTACTAAAAAATTATAAATTCTGTTGTATAAATCTCAATTTTTAAAATCTATTTTATAAAATTTTATAAAATAGAAATTTTAACTAAATTGTAATAAACTTGATGCATAGTCTTCATGGTATGCTACTTGAATGTAATAATTTATAATTGAAAGATTAGATGTTAATGTTATAGATGCCCCTTAATCACCGAGTGAAAATTTGAAAACATTAAATAAAAAGGATTCAACAGTAAAATCTGCTAAAAATTATATTAGTAAGGTATGGGAAAATATATTTAGTAATTAGAATAGAAGAGAGAAAACAATTATTTAATTTTTCATTTTAATTTGCTCATAACATGTCACTAAAGTAATTTTTCGAATGAGTTCTATGAATAAATTTGGAATGAAATTAAACATTGAGAATGATAGAAAAAATATCAAAAATAAGTAGGTAGATATATCCCATCTTGCCCACATTTTGGTAACCCCCTCAAAAAAAAATTACATAAACAGCAATTATAAAAATAATGATTAAGAACAGAAATATGTAAATATGCATTTATTAATTCAATGAACAGTAGAATGAGCTGTTGGATGAGCCGTTGGATAGGCTGTTGGATGTGCTGTCGGGTGAACTGGTTGACATGTTGTGAATGTGTGATTTGATAAACTGTTGGATGTTTTGTTGGGTGAGCGGTTGGATGTGCTGTTGGATAAATATGTGAGAAAATATTCTGTTTATTCATTACCATTCTCTACCATATAATGACCGTATGCCAGACTTACATTCTTTTCTACTCAAACCCTTTTATCATCTTTGTTTGTTAGTGCAAATTTTGAAGTTTTAAAACTATGGAGTTGGTGATTGTTTGTACCAATTCTGATCAGTGCACTGCGTTTGCACCAATAACACTTAATTGCGAAAAATTTCCGATAAATCTTTATTTGGTTTGGCATTTGCGTATCCGAACTAAAAACACAATTAAAGCTCAAGCTTTGAATGATCACGGTTTTTGGGAGTAATGTCGGACTTCATAATAATTTAGTTCTCCAAACAGAAGTTCGCTGATTGTGGAGATGTTGGACGTATAGGAGTTTCTAAGCTACGGTGTTATTTATTTCACTGATATGGCCTTCACTTTTAACTATTAGGGATGTTCACCTAACACGTCACATGATTTTAATAACCATTGCGTACCCATGACCGCAATCATGTTGGTACTGTACGCAATAGCCAAATGCCATTCGAGCAGGTGAGCGTTATTACTAACACTACTCCTCGAAGGAAGGACTTACGCTTCTACCGATCAACCCATTTCTAATCCCTACTTTTTACCGTGACTACGTAGAGAAAATCGTGGAGAGTGATTATGCCCAACATCTGTTTGCAAGCCTTTCACGACACCCATTGTTATCGATACCTCACCTCTCATAAAATGGAATTAATTTATTTAGTTTCGGTAGAAAAGAAAAACAAAACAACACGAATATTATAACTAAGTTATATTGACAGTAGAATACTTTAATATCGTATTTTACAACAAAAATAAAACAACAACAAAAAAAAATTATAAGCTGTCCATACGATCATTTCCAAACTAGACGGAGAAAGAGCCGCTTTTCATTTCAATCCTCTTAGACGTCGACGTCAGTAGGCGGACGTCTCCTTTTTGCCGGCCGATACGGCGGGGGATTCGCCTGGTGGTTGCCCTCAGTTCGAGTGGAGGGTCCGGCGATTTCACACTGGGAGACAATATTAAACACTTCGCCCGTGAGGATGGCGATATCGTCGATGTCTAGCCTCAGCCGATCGAGAGCTTGTACGGCACGGGACGGTTCAGGATCTTCATCCACTAGATTTATGTGGATGGATCGGGGAGGTGAAGAGAAGATGATCTGAGGAGCGTAACAAATATCTGGATCGAGCCCCGGAATCTCGAATTCCTGATACGGGGGCGGTAAGTCATCGATCCGATATGAGCCTCCGGTGGGCTCCGCTTCTCGGAAAAGCTCCTCTTCCCGGCGACGTCGATCGCGACGTCGCCTATTTCGATTCGGGCGATGGCGAGCAGAATTAGTGACAGGGTTCGCCATGACTTCCGCTGGCGGAGGGATGCTGATGGAGTTGGAGGAATCTCGGCGACAGGGCGATGATGGGCAGGAATGATATTTAGCTGACTGGCCCGGACACTCGCAGGGACGTGAGTCCGAAGCTCTACGTCCGTAAATGCTCGACGGAGTGCGACCGATTGCTCCCGGATTAGCAGCCGTTGGCTGCGGGACTCAGCAATTAACTCGTCGCGGGCCTGGGTGAGTCTGAAGATCTTCTGTTTTAGCTCCCTCACGGTCTCTGGCGGGGCCCAGGTGCCTTTCACCCGCTCATATTTAACCCGGAGCTCGTCATGTGACCGTTTCAGTTCTTCATACTTGTGTCTGACGGCCACGATAGACGGGGGAAGTCTGGGGATCCTTGGTAGGTTGTTCAACTCTGAATTGCTGTTGTTGCTCATTCTAAAGGAGAGAAGAAAAAGGAAATTAAAAATTTGAGGTTACTGACAGGTGGGGTACGTAGATAGAGTAGTTCGGGGAGGGATTTTGAACATTTATTTAGTAAGTTAACTCCTACTTTTATTATCCTTCCTGCCTGTCAGCTATGTCTGGTATGCCTCTCCTTCAACATTGCCACATTTCACTTCCCAATGGACTTAAATCCCATTATTAAACGTTAAACGATAATGCAATTGCTGATTATAATTCGTTAATGGGTGCCTATAGAAAAGGAATTTGTCAATACTAAGGAAGATTCAGCAAATGCTAAACTGGCTATTAGTGTTAAATAAAATTTTACCAAGCATAGGTTATCCATAATAATATTAAACGAAAATTTATTACATCACAAACTAAATATTAATATTAACTAAATTTTACCTAATCAGTCATTTAACGAAATGGTCATTTGGAGGGTTGATCTTATTAGGCTTGTCGGAACGATGTTTACTAGTAGGAATCGTTGTCCATCACTATCTTTATTTCAATACTATTTGTACAATTAACGTCCTTTCTAGATATAATTTAGGTCTAATTAAGCGATAACTGCACTAAGGGGTTTCCGTATTAATGGAAAAAATGAATTAAAATTAAAGAGGCATCCTCCCCTTTTAGTGCCCTACCTTAATCGGATTTATAAGATTAATTAAGAACTAATTCAACCGGATGAAATCCCTACCCACATTATTAAATTTACGATTAACCTTGAGTTTAACGGACTCTAAGGGTCCTAAGAATTTTAATAACCCGATTAAACTCTAAACTTTAATTACTTAACAAAGGAGAAATTAAATATTCAAAATATTGTATAGTAAATATTTTGATAAAAAAAATTTTTTGCATTACCAAATGTATTTAAGGGTAAATAAAAACATCATATAGTAAATAGATTAATTAATAATTTTGCAGTAAGTTAAATGTACTTACAGGTGAATACAAATATTAAACAATAAATATTTTGATCAAAAATTTTGCAGTGAATAAATGTGCTTAAAGGTAAATAGAAACGTTTTGAAATAAACATTTTAATTAATAACTTGGTAATGGACTAAATGTATTTAAGGGTAACTAGAAACAGTATATAGTGAATATTTATAAGTTGTCAATAAACTAAAGGTACTTACAGGTAATTTCGGATGAAGGGAAAGTTCGAAAAATTCCAGTGATTGTAAATTGCAGAATTTTGTGACACTATTAAAATTAGAATTATTGATTTGTGTCTCGTGCCGGTGTGTTAGAATTTGATTGTTAAGGACTTCACGCGTGAGTAAGTATGATATTATTGATTGATATCTAGTTCTTATACTATCTTACTTAGTCAACCGTGGCACCCATTTCAGTTATTGGATCGTTAAATCGACCGGGGTTTTCCTTATGGACACTTTATCAGAAGATCGTTATCCTCGCTTACTGACCACTCGGATCTACGTGTAGCTCCTTAATTAGACATCGTTGGTGAACCTTATGGACAATCTCTGACCCGTGCTTTCTCTCAATACGGATCAGTTATTTAGAACATGCTATGTTGCGGAATTTTTCTCTCTTGGGACACATCAGACTAATGCGGAATTTTTGTTGCTGCACTGCCATACTGCAGAACATTTTACTAATGGGTGAGTGAGTTTTACATTTATTTTTATTCATTTTGTTATTCATTTAAATAAATTATGAGACTTCCGTTTTCTTTTCTATGTTAGTTTAGTTTTAGTGCCAATTTTTACTGTCGTCGTCTAAAAGCCTATCCCTTCTACCCGCTTTCTATTCGTTAATTAGTCCGAAACATAAAAATTTCCTTTGATCAACCTGTGATCATTCTTAATCTCCCTCTAGTTGCATTGCCGCTCTTCCCTTGATTTAAATTCGACTCGCTCCGGCCACTTTTCAGTGGCCGCCTCGAGTATACAACGGCACCCTGCGTAGCGGTCCTGTGCATAACGCCAGACCCGACTGCGGACTGCCGAGGGGTTCACGAGGCATGACCCACGAGCTCAACTAAGGGTTTTCACCCACTAGCCGGCACGAGATCCGTCCCATGAACCGTCTATTACAATACTGTAGATATAAATGAGTTTAAGGGGTTCGGACAATAAATATATACATATATTATTAAAATAATGAAACGAAGCATCACACATAGTTTAATTAAGAGAAAATTTACATTAACATAGAAAACATTCATAAAGTAACAAAATAAATTCCTTACGTTCAAAATTTTTGATTTGATGTCAGAAATCAATAGTTTGGTTAAAAGCATAAGATTAAAAATAATGAAATTCATCACTGTATTTATACTATTTTCATGCGTGTGTGCGACCAATAGGCGATTTTTCGCCATTTTTAGGGCTTTTTAATTATTTTATTACACTCAAATTATTTTTATTATTTTTTGTATATTTTTCTTTATTTTTTGATATACAATTTATTTTATGTTTGGATTTTACTTTTATTACTATTTTCTTGTAATATTATTTTTAGCCCTTTTTTATTTGTTTTCTGGCCGCCCCTTCTGCCTGTGTTTTTTCTAAACCTTATTTTGCAAGGTTTTGGCAGTTTTATTTTATTTTTCGTATGTTTCTTTTTGCATCTGTATGCTTTTTAATGATTTTTATTAATTATTTGTTTTATTTAATTTTTGTTGTATCTTTAATTTGTTTTAATTAATATGTTTTATTTTATTTTTAGTCTCTTCTTGTGGTGCATGTTTATGTACAGTGATTCGTTCCATTATCTCTATTCTCTGTCTTTAATTTTAATTTTTATCTTTTGTTTAAATTGTGGCTCTGAGCCCAACAGAGAATAAATTATTTGCATTCTTTTATTGATATCTTCAACGGCATTCAAAAAGTAAACTTGATGGCATTCAAATCCACACGGACCGCTTGATAATTTGGATTATAAATTCATTTGGAAGTGACACGACCAACATAAATTCTGAATATCATGATGAACTGATTGAATTAAAGAAGAATTTGGAAAATAAAGTTCATTTAAACCCTCGAAAAAATCGAAAAAATGCTTACAAGTAACCCATATTACTGAGCCGTTATTTTTAGTTTTTTCGAGTTCTTCTTGGTTGAGGCAGAATCAAGTCAGCTTAAGAAATACAGGCCACCGTGATTTACAATTATTATTAACTGATTTCCCATCTGATATAAAGAGTATTATGAAGAAAGATCAACAACAAGATTTTATAATAACTATTGTTAAATTGCTTAATAAAATACATGTTATGGTAGTTATTAGATTGTTCTTATAACAACAATTTGATACATTGTGCTATTTCTGCATTGTAATAAAACTGTCAATGGTAAATTTTATATACAATGTGAAAGTAGAAGCACAGTTGTAGCAATTAAGTGGAAAAATACATATGTCACTACTTTGCCATGAATAATCCCGATTGTAAAGTAAAAGAATTAATGCAAAGATGTGTACAAATAAAACGGAATAACCGATATTGTCTTAAAAAAATTCTAAAGTAGTTTTCATATATAAATGTGGATATTTCCAAATTCTATAAATAGGAAGAAATTTATTTGAGAAGGCTCGCATAAAAGGGCGTGCACATAACGACGCCGGATAATAATGGCACATATTAATAAAAACACCATTTTAAAATACAATTAGTCAATAAATGATATTGGATGTTTTAGATTTTTAATTCAATTCCATGTAGATAGTCCAGTATCGCTCGATTTTCATAGTCAATTTCAACATTCTTGATTCTCAATGTTGAATCTCTGTAAAACCTTTATCGAATTGGTGGTTCCTGACCAGAAATTATTGCTCAATTTTCATTTCATTTAAACTTTGTTCGTTCTTGAGTCCAATGATAAATTTCCAGATTGTAGTATGATAAGTTCTAAGAACTCGATGCCAACCTTCAGCTGCATTATTTGTTTTTGGAAGATCATTGAAAGTTGAATTAAAAAACTAGTAATAATTAAAAATCTAAAACATCCAATACCATTTATCGACTTATTGTGTTTTAAAATGGTGTTTTTATTAATACACGCCCTTATTATCTGGCACCTTTATGTGTGTACCCTTTTATGCGCGTCCTTATTGAGGTAAATCATTTGAAAATACATCGATGAAGACGTAAATATATAGTATTGTTGGGGTTATTAAATAGAACACAAATAAAATCAATAAAATCACCAAAAATGACGAAAGTGCAAAATTATTTATTGATCGGAGAAAGCGGCATGGTTGAATGCCAAATCAAAAGACGAATCTAAATATGATAATAAAAATTCAGTTAGGTGTCCCCAGAAAAAGGTAGAGCGCAAAAACAAATTAATTAAAAAATTAATTAATTACTATTGGAAAGCCCGAGCTAATGGAAATCCCGAGTCAATAGGAAGCCAGAGAGATAAGGGAAAACCAGGGGTAATTAATGAGCAGATAGAAACTCAAAATGGGCACCAATTAGAACATTAAATTTTTATTATGATCGCATCTCAGGTTTATCACAGTAGATAACAGCGTCAGTAGAGGAAAAATGTTGACGAAAGTATAAATAACAATTAATAATGGTCTGATCAAAACTATAAAAAGGAAACTCTAAAACCAAAAATTGCCAATTTGGTCGAAGAGAGTTACCAAAGAAGTACGTTCAGCACCAACAAAGGAGCGGTCAAAAGGTAAAACAAGTGAAACATTTACTAAATTATGGTCTCCTACCTCACGATGAAGTACAATAAATTATCAAAGAAAGAAAAGTGCCAATCAATAACTAATTGTAATTGTGGTGAATTGAGAATAAAGTAGTTTGTCTTGGGTTTTCTTCACTTATACATAAGGACACGAGGAGTCAGCAAAAACCGACTTTTAAACGATAGTAACCCAACAGTATTAAGATCCAAATCTTTTTAAAATAAATATAATGGGATTTACGAAACTAAAGTTAAAGTTAGGTGCTTCTCGAATTTTAAAAATTGACAAATGCAAAATATTAATTAAAATATAATTACATGTGTTTCCTATTCAAAAAGATCTGACATTATAGTGAGTATGAAAAGCCTTTGAGCTATAAAGCGCGCCTCAAGTTGACTTATACCTCCGAATTATAATTACCATATTCGTATTCATCCTTTATTTTCCACCCATATTTCCCTTGAAAATGTAGATTTAAATTAATTTTTGCAATTAGTTTACTTTTTAATATTACAGAATTTTTAATTGATGTGTTCGAAATTTTGATCATTTAAATCTTATCTGCATTCATGAAGCAATGAAGGCTTTATTTAATGATGTTGAACAATGATCGTCTAAGTCTTCTAAGATACATGCGGGAGGGCAAATCTATTACGCCATATGTGGGAATCGTCGTGATTGTACCCAAACATTACGTTGCGATAATTTAGGTAATATATATGATTTGCACGAATGGATTTATTACTGAAATAAATTTTACCTTTAATATATTGCTATTTCTTTCTAAATACTTAAATGTAGAAATATTTTGACAACTTTTGAAAATATTAAACATATTTATCATTTTTCTGACTTCTTATTGAAAGCTTGATTTGCTTTCTTATTTTAAAATTTTTAAAAAAAATAAATATCATGTTAAATTAAAAAGTTCATGGATGTTCGAAAATATCAGTGTTAATTGTTTGAATTCACTGGTTACTTTTCACATACTTAAATGCTTCTATATTTTTTGAAACCGATATTTTTGTGTATTTATGTACTTATATTTATAGTTATTTTTAATAAAAATTCCCTATTTCCATTTGATATATTTTATTGATAATTATTATTTTATCGACTAATTTACAGTATATTACGGTGAGGGTTTGGCTGTTTGACATGGTATCTAGTTTTTGTTTATTTATATATTAAATTAAAAATTGTATTTAATTATAAATTTAGAAATTCTTGAAATAAAAAAATAATTTTACAAAATCATAAAATAATTCGGATTTTAGTGATATAATGTATTTTGAAATTTATAAAAAATTAATAATATAAATAAATGTATAAATAATTAAATGAATTTTATTGGTTCTCAGAATGATATTTAAAAAGCAAATAATTGAATAAAGTTATTTGAACAAATTTATAATGAATGTCACATTTAATATTTCACTAAACCTTTCCAGCTCGAATTGTATTATAAACCCCTTTGTCCGACCTTTACCCATCTGGTATCATTATGTTATTTATTTTCCCTTACTGACCGCCGGATTTTGTTTGAACATTTTATTGTTGATTTGGTACAAACATTTCACAAAACAAATCCTTGGAAAAAGAGTTACTTATCAAATTATTATGAAAATATTAACTGTAACCGATCTGTTGACGGCCTTGGCAACAATTATTGAAATGATTTCATTAATATTTGACAGCTCAGTTCATCAAATAGCGAAAGGTTTGATACAATCTCTCAAATATACATTATACTTATCAGAAATGTATATATTTGATATACTGGCAATAGATCGCCTACTCAGTGTGATAAAGCCAATGGCGCGTTGGTGGAATAAATCAACGGTTTTGAAGTTATTCTTTGGATACATGATTGGAATTCATTTAATGGGAGAATTAAGTTTTCGAATATACACTTTTATAAACATTAAATGTGTATTAACATTGGTTCCAAATTTAATTATTAGTTATTATTATTCGGTAGCATTAACGATGTTTTGTCTTTTTAATTTAATGGTTTATATAGGGATCGCTGCCTTTTTCGGATTTCATACATTCAAACAAAAAAATATCAATGAAAAACAAAGAATGAAATCAGTGACAAAACTGACTTTGATATCCTTCGAAACTAGTTTTATCTACGTTCTTTGTCAGACACCTTCACTCATATTGGCCTACTCTCCATTTTTTCCTATTAGTCGGACAGTGGCGTATATTTCTCTATTGAATTGTGTACTTAATTTCTCGATATTTTCTGCGAACAATGCGTTTCTTAGACAGAAGTTGCAGTTCTGGAGAGCAAAGATCAACCCAACATCAACTATTACCACAATGATATGAGAGTGATATTATTACACTAGCTTGACTTTAGAGGAAAGTATTTGCACTATATATTTTTCATAATAAAAGTGGTAACTATTTTCTTTCATTATTTCAATTTTATTTTACATTGCCATTCAGATCTTTTCCTTTCGATCAAAACAAACTAAATGTAATCATTCTTTGCATCGTGTATCAAATTGGCTCGTACAAAGATTTCATATTTTATTGAGCTAAATAGAATAGGGGAAAAGTGCTTGCAAATTGGCAAAGGGATTACCAATACCTCAATAATCGAATTAAGGCTGAGGCAAGATATAAATCGTATATTATAATTTTTGTAAAAGACTCATGTCCTTTGTGCAAAGACTTTTTTAAACCAAGAACTTTCAAAAATTTTCCAAGTCAAAACAAAGACCTCTGTGCGATTAATTATTTTGAGTGACTCAGAGTTATTTCGCCAAATTTTTAAAAATTGAAAGTAAAAATGTTTTTATTAATCTTGCATATGTATTGCACTTTTTCTGACAAAGAATTTTTATAATATCTTCAAATTAAAGGATTCTTTTTTTTGGTCACTATTTTTAGTGTGTACATAGAGTTTTATGGTGTTACTTAGAACTTTGAGAGTTCAACGATAGTAGGTGTCAAAATAGGTTTTCCATTTATTTTTTACTCAAATTTTATTTAAAAATTTGGTATTATTCAAAACTTAAAAGTGTTAGAATTTTTTTTGTACTATCTTAAAATTATTTTTTTAATTATTAAAATGTCTCAAATTTACTAAAATACTGTTTTAATATTATAATTTATATTTTAGAAAAAGAAAAGAAATATCTATCGAATAACATTTTATTCAAAGTATTGGCATTAAAATAGAAAAGGATATTCAAATGCAAATTTCTTTAAAATATTTTAAAAAATTTACAAAATGCTTCAAACGTATTTCATGATATAGAGTTATGTATCATTGAAAAGAACGAAAGATTCTCAACAAGAAAATATGTTTTCAACATTTGATGTTTTGCAATTAAAATATTTTTATGAAAAATTAACTTTCAACATGTTGTAGAGAATTATTTAAGAAATATTTTCCATCACAGAATTATATCTTTAAATGAATTAATAAAATAGATAGTTTTTAATGTTGTCTAGTGTAATATCTTTTTAAATCATACCATTTTATTAAAATAACTAACAAAATCTGTTTAATACACTTATTTATATTAGAAAATAATTTTGAAAAAATAATGGAAATTTAAATATTGATGATTTGTTTGAAGAGTTTTGTGATATTAATTTTGATTGCAGGGATTGATTTTCAAATTACTTTCATTATAAGATAAAGCTGATTGTTTGATCGGGAAATAGTTTGGTCCGCATCAACAATACTTGGACCGGGGCGTTTCAAAATCTGAGATTTCTTAACAGGCGCTTTAGTTATTATGATTTCAGGCGATTCGGAAATTTGAGTAGCATCAATATCAACAGGTAAGCGAAATCCATTAACTTGATAGCATTGTTTGGATATATTCTCTTGCTGTCAAATTAGTTTGTCGTCCTATTTTTAACTTTTCTATTTTTGGTAATTCGTTGTCACCATCATCCTTGCTTGACAATTGAACATCATCAATATCTTCCAAAATCTCCATCTACTTTTCCTCTGGTATGATTTGAGGTATTCCCGAGCTTTGAATTAATGAATTAAATTCCGGGGTTTCATTTATAACATTAATGTCTTCCTCCGTAATTTGAGAATCCAATGACGATTTTACATGATCAGATGTTAAAGCAATTGCTTCTTGGGTGTCATCATTAGGTGATTCATTGATTACATGGATAATTCTTTTCTCTGTAACCGGTTCACACTTTATTGGACTAATGTTTTTGAAAATTGGGATAGCTGAAATTGACATCTTCTTGCTACGAGATTCAATAAAACTTGATATAAAACTATTTTGAAAATTGAAATATATATTTTTTTCAAATGCTTTATTTAGACTTCCATAGGATTTATTATTTGAATTTTCAGATAAAATTTTTAATGCAAACCTATACCTCTCAGTTACAACTGGAGTGGTTACTTCAGATACTTTCCACTTTCGAATTGAAGAATCTGTTTTAGTTTCGTATGCATCAATAACAACTGAGGATTTTGGCCTTCTCATGGTCATACTCTAATTGATAGGTGATAATGTTAAGAACTGATGATTTAATAAATACAAGTATAGTAATACAATTTAAATTTGCAATTTACATTTAAAATGTAGCTTGTAAAAACAGTAGTGGGATACAGGCCCTCTAGCTCACATACCCCCCCCGGCAAAAATTTTTTTTTTTGCGCTAAGTTTAAAAGTACAAATTTTTAGAACAAAGACCATGACTCATTCAAGGTCATTCAAGGTCATGGAAAAGTAGGTCAAGGTCATTCAAGGTCATTCAAGGTCATGGAAAAGTAGGTCAAGGTCATTCAAGGTCATTGGATGACTCATCGTTTTTTCAAAAATTTTCTATGCTTAAAAGTACATCTATTTTCAAGGTCATTCAAGGTCATTGGATGACTCATCGTTTTTAAAAATTTTTCTATGTTTAAAAGTACATTTATTTTCAAGGTCATTCAAGGTCATTGGATGACTCATCGTTTTTTCAAAATTTTTCTATGTTTAAAAGTACATCTATTTTCAAGGTCATTCAAGGTCATTGGATGACTCATCTTTTTTCAAAAATTTTTCTATGTTTAAAAGTACATTTATTTTCAAGGTCATTCAAGGTCAAGGTCATTCACGGTCAAGGTCATTCAAGGTCAAGGTCATATTATTTTTAATCATTTTTAAATTTAAATTTACTACTTATAAAAATAAGTAGTATATATTTGTAAATTATTATTATTATTAATATTATTATTAATATTAGTATTATTATTATTATTATTAGTATTATTATTATTATTATTATTTTTCAAGGTCATTCAAGTTCAAGGTCATGGAATTTTTAAACATTTTTAAATTTAAATTTACTACTTATAAAAATAAGTAGTATATATTTGTAAATTATTTTATTATTATTATTATTATTATTTTTCAAGGTCATTCAAGGTCAAGGTCATTCAAGGTCAAGGTCATATTATTTTTAATCATTTTTAAATTTAAATTTACTACTTATAAAAATAAGTAGTATATATTTGTAAATTATTTTATTATTCTTATTATTAATATTATTATTAATATTAGTATTATTATTATTATTATTATTATTATTTTTCAAAGTCATTCAAGGTCAACGTCATATTATTTTTAATCATTTTTAAATTTAAATTTACTACTTATAAAAATAAGTAGTATATATTTGTAAATTATTTTATTATTATTATTATTATTAATATTATTATTAATATTAGTATTATTATTATTATGATTATTATTATTATTATTTTTCAAGGTCATTCAAGGTCAAGGTCATGGAATTTTTAAACATTTTTAAATTTAAATTTACTACTTATAAAAAATAAATAGTATATATTTGTAAATTATTTTATTATTATTAATATTAATATTATTATTATTATTATTATTATTATTATTAATATTATTATTATTATTATTATTATTATTATTATTATTAGTATTATTATTATTATTATTATTATTATTATTATTTTTCAAGGTCATTCAAGGTCAAGGTCATTCAAGGTCATTCAAGGTCAAGGTCATTCAAGGTCAAGGTCATTCAAGGTCAAGGTCATGGAATTTTTAAACACTTTTTAAATTTAAATTTACTACTTATAAAAAATAAGTAGTATATATTTGTAAATTATTTTATTATTATTATTATTATTATTATTATTATTATTATTATTATTATTAATTTTATTATCATTATTATTATTAGTATTATTATTATTATTATTATTATT